>JBDODC010000005.1:600000-1098982 GCA_039880875.1 Aspergillus pseudoglaucus | reverse complement strand
AATATGTACATCAATTTTGTGGGGAGAAAGGCTTCAAAATCAGTGTATAGTACTATTCGGCAGCGGGCGGCAATCAGCTGGCCAGCTCGGTGGTCTGGCCAGCTCGGTGTTCGGTTACGTTACTTTCGACCCTGACTAAGCCGTGATTCCAACAAAAATATGCAAGTCACAGGATTCTCTATGTTTGCCTTGTTTGACAGCCCGTGGGCGGCCCGCGGGCGCCCGCGGGTTTGGCGAGGTCTAACTGATATACTGTATCAAGATCCCAGGACTGTTTGCGTACTTGCTGAACTCATGGTCAAGTGCAAAGAAACTCGTTGGGACCGTGACGGCACTCTGAAACCGTGGGATATGTTTTCCCTGGGGGTCCTGGAGAGTATCATATGCTTCAACTTCCACGCTGTAATACCCGAGCATGTGGCTCTTTAGATACGCCTCTTCCTCTGCTACATTTTGGGGCTCACTTTCTTCCTCAGAAACTGTCTTGTGAGCGAAAATGGGAGATATAATTTGCTGCTCTTCCTTCACATATTAACTTGTAATGCTGTTTCTCTAGCTCTCTGCTCCATGGTGAAAGCCGGTGGTGTTCTCTGAATTTTGTTGTCAAGCGACGATCATATACTTTCACCACCATGGGTTCACCCAGTTCTTGCTCATGCTCGGGGCGGCCATGTAGCCGAACGACCATAGCACATGACATGGTGAATAGTTGAAAGATTTCGATTATTGACGCTGTCACTATTTGTTTTTGTGGTTCGAGCTGGGGGGATTGTGTTCCCAACTATGTAGAGACTTTTGGGTTATCAGTGCTTTGTTGTTGTTGTTGTTGTTGCAATCAATGGGGTTTTCCTGCTTCTGTACTCACTTCTGTTCCATGTCGTATCTACCAATGAATAGATTATGAATCAAGTGTCTGAGGAAATGTATTGAATAAGTATGCGTGTTTGAAAGGGCGATGTAGAAGCTATCGCGGATTGTTTAGAAAGACAAAAGAAAGAAAAGATGCCTGAGAGCTCAGGATAGGAACCACAGTTTGAGACGGTAGGCAACCAGTACTATAGGCGACAAATAAAACACCAAGTTCTTCGCCATTGCTTTTTCCCTCTTCATCTCTTCGTCCAATCCACCATCCTCTGCTTTGCTATTATCAGCATCACCACTCGAGTACCACCATGGTGCTCATCAACGATCACCATTTCTCCCCCTTCTCCGTACTTCCAGTTGAAGTAGCTCATCTCATCGCGGGGTATCTCAACGACAAACATGATTTGTGCTCTCTTCGGTTGATCTGCAGAGACTTCTACTTCATCACAATCGAACAGTTCGGACGCACGTGCCTTGAGACAGTCAAGACAGACCTGTCCAGAGAAAGCCTCGCTCAACTTGTTCATATAGCACAGTATCATGGATTAAGAGGTCATGTAAAGTGTCTGTCTTTCACCAGTCCTGGTGGTATCTTTGGGGGCGATCTTCAGTGGCTGCGTTACCCAGAAGGTCATTTGGTACTTGGTCAAGATGCGATTCAGCTCCTGGCGGACATTATGGGGTGTCTCCATAGCTGCACCTCATTCCAGATCAAGCTGGATACTATGGACGAACGGGATTTCTGTAGGCTTGGGTTTCTGACGCACAGTGATATTGTCAACATTTTTTTCAATATCATCGCATACACAAGACTATCAGTTAAATCACTCGCTTTGGATTTCCATGACGGAAACATCTGCAATTCCATCAACCCAAGGCAGTTGAATCTGCCAGTCCTCCGTGAGCAGAGAAATTTCGCCTCTGCATTGACTCACATGGAGGAACTGACATTCAATTGCACTATGGACTCCAAAGCGATCGTTGAACTGGGCTTAACCCTTATACACCACGCCCCAGCTCTTCAAAAGCTGCGGATATATTTTGACTTGTTTTTTGGGAAGGATTTTATGAGACATCTTGCGTCGATGAATATTTCCACCCAGCTGCACGAACTCAGCCTCGAACGAACCATCTTATCAGGAGATAATCTGTTGGCTGTTCTTTTCCGAGTACCTCAGCTTCGCGTTCTTTCGCTCAAACAACGCCGAATAAGCGAGGATAGTAGTGTTGGGTGGCAATCGATCTTTCAAGCTCTGCTTACTCAGTTACCATATCTGGGCGACATCGAAGTAAGCAATCTTCTACAAGGGTGTGTGCCAGAAACATATCTTCCCAAAGAGACTCCTTTTTCCAGAGTGTTTGGGCATCCCAGCGCTGGTGCTGGATTTTCAGGGAGAGCTTACCTGGGTACTCTTGATCCCAACGGTGGAGCGCCCATGGAAATGCATTATTATGGTCCTTGTATGAGCAAGGCTCTGCAGGCTATGGTTGATAAATTGCGATATTCTAATCACAACACATTTCCAACCAATTCCCGATGATGGCAGGACAACGACAGTCGCTCTACTATAGTAACAATAACGGCAACGGCATCAAGAACATCAACAGAACCGCACCCGCGCCTCTTCTCTCAACAAGAGCCAATATGCTAGAAACTACAATCTCTCAACAAGTTTACCTGCCATAGATAATCTTGTTCCGGTAGCTTTTTACTTTGTTTTGTTGTCGTCATCATCCATGAGATATCCCATCAATCACTCCGGGTGTGGCTACTTTCTCTCAGCATGCCGGCTCGTGTTTCGGCAGAAAGGTGATTTTGTTCGTGTGCAAGAGTCTTGCTTATATGGATTGGATATCCATCGAATGGTGGCAGATGGCTACCCCCGTCTGAGAACGTAAACCTCGTCTACTATAAATCAGACAAGATATACCCTCCCAACAACTCTTTGCACTTCATAGACGTGCAATTGGAAATAACATGGCACACTTTCATGGCTCCTCGACCAAGGAGTGACTGCCAGAACCAGCCCTGGTCAGGTATTGTTGTCTTCCTCTTCAGAAGACGCCCCATACCGGCCAACTACAACTGAGAAAATCTCGAATGGCAGCGACTACTCTATAGTGGCTTACTTGTTTACATTCTATGCAGGATTTACTCTTTTCCCACTGGTGTTTTATCCAAATGTTAAGAGGTTTTCACCAGATGGTTTTAACGAGCATCCCTTTCTGTATATTTCTCCATCTTGACTTATCGTGCTATGTTTTGAGAACCAGGCTGTACGGTGTATATCTAGATATCGAAATCGATCCTGCCATCATTAAGATCATTGACCTCATTAATTTCATTTATACTCCGTATACTTCATCCATCTCTCGTACCATCGCCTCCATACCCAACACATCCCAAAAAAAGCATAGCCCGTACAAACCTCCCTTTCCACCCAATCAACTAACCCAATCCGACCACTCCAACCACGGAACCCTACTCTGTACAAAGACAAAAAAAAAAAGAAAAAAACCCCGAATTCGCAACAGCATCGGACAAACATCGGTAGAAAAAAATCCAGAGACTGAAACAATAAGGGTTTTGTGATTGATCGAGGCTCAGGCTAGGGTCAATTGCTGCAGCGCTTGGAGCGACGATCTGCTCGGCACTGGGCTATGATCTTCTGGGAAGGAGCTCCGCTGGATTTTGGGCGGAGTAGGGAGGTTGATATTTGCCACAGAGTAGGGAGTAGGGAGTATGATATGGAGGTTTCTTTTTATGTCTTTTGTTGGTTTATTGAGTATCATTTTGTTGATCTGGCCTAGAATTTCTCCTTGGGATGGGGATGGTACTTAATCTGTCAGTGATATTGTTCTTACCATGAATTTACCGGGTATGGAGGTGTGGAATGCGCTAGCCAATTATGAAAGCGATTGTCGTTCCATTTTTGGTTCTGTCTTTATTATTCCTGGAATACCCCCGGGGGTATCCAAGCGCTTAGTGCTCTCATACAGTCTCACTCCTGCCTATCGTCGTGCAATTCACTCCGTACGGAGTACGGAGTTAGCAGCCATCTCATCCTTGGCCCTAGGACCTCGACATGGTTGGCGCGGATCAATCCCATTTAGCACGCGCCGATCTCTACATCCCAGATAGGTTAAGTGTAAGCTGAATAGAGAGCTGGCCATGTCACTATCACTTATACATTAGGACCAACGAATTCAAGATGTCGTGGTTGTGGTGCTCGTCGTCATTTAACGTGCTTACTATATCAGGCTGCGTTGGTTCGATTCTTTTTTTTTTTTTTTTACACGTTTAATCTCTCGTTTCTGTATAGCGGTCGCAGCAATGTTCTGCTGAAATATAGCGTTGGTGAACCGGTTAGCAGTGATCAAGATTCTTGGCATCTTATCGACAGTCTGGTTGCGAATGCCAATACAAAATCGAGTGCTCTGTTGAAAAAAGAAAACAAACCCGCGAAGACGAC
This sequence comes from Aspergillus pseudoglaucus, assembly GCA_039880875.1. Lineage (NCBI taxonomy): Eukaryota > Fungi > Ascomycota > Eurotiomycetes > Eurotiales > Aspergillaceae > Aspergillus > Aspergillus pseudoglaucus. Next base: position 1,094,645 of record JBDODC010000005.1, on the reverse strand, counting down.
GGCCAAAGAATAGCGTCAACGTCGCGGACGACATCCACCACCGGGGGGGGTTTGAATCAATTGAATTCGCGCAGTCCAAGGATGCAGCAATAGTGGATGATTTCTTCGATCAGATCTACCACAACCTAAGCCCGCTCTGGGGTTTTACTCGGTGGATGAGTTGAGGATTGTCGTTCCGTGGGAGACGATAAGCGAATATGTTGAAAAGGAACGGTCGACATAAGATGATGAATTCGAACCCTAAACAACTTTGAACAGAATATACTACTCCCTCTGGTGAGGAAGAGTTTTGAACCATTCATGCTTAGGTACTATGGTCCAGCCGACGGCCATTGATGGGATACGGCCCATGTTGGCTGCTCGCCAGAGAGCCCAGCACGCAATGGTAGCCGGATGACAGATACAAACCTGGCTTTGTCTGCTGGAATTGACAACTTCATGCAAAAATCAGAGAATGGCTATGTGGGAAACTGGACTCAGGTCAAGGACGTTTGTTTCCGGCCTGAAATGCAGGCCCTGTTTGGAACTTTTATTGAACCTTTGTCCGTATCAATGACGCATAAACTGTTTCCGCTCTTTGGAGGGTCTAAGCTTGACGCCGATAATGGGATCCTGATCCCATCTGCGATATACTGGGCTGAAAAAGAGCGGTAGTCCGGCGGGGATGCACAGGGAGGCGAGTGGGAATTGAAGAAAGATGTTCTTGCCTGGCGCGGGTCTGCAACAGGAGGCCGGAATAGACCTAAGAACTGGACTGGATTTCACTCTTCCCTCTGCTCTCGAAGGCCGCCTACCTGACTTTCTCAACGAACATGCCGATTCAGGGACGTCCATTTAATCTGCTTCCCTGTGATCAAGAAGGCGGACCTTGTGAGTTCGACGGCGCAGATCCATACTTCACAGTAACTCCCGGCATGTCCATGGGCGAGCAATACGCGAACAAATATCTCCCCGACATCGACGGCAACTCATTCAGCGGCCGATATCGCGGCTTCTTACTCTGAACCTCGCTCCCATCAAACCCACCATCTATAACGAACGGCACGACTCCCGTCTCATTCCCTAGGCATATTCTGTCCCCATGCTCCACTTATCCGGACACCTACGGCATCATGGGGTACTTTATTGGATATACCAATGGGACTAGCCCTGACGAGGTTGCTCGGAAGATTGCCCTGGATGGCAAGGCGTGGGCGGAGAGCGTGCTCCGGCATGAGGACATGCAAGTTTACACTTGTCGGCTTTTGCCTAAGTATGCGCGGATAAGCGATGCTAACCGAGGTTTTCTGGGCATAGCTGAAGATCGTTGGTGAGATTGGCGTGGGTGTTTTTGCTTGTTTCTAATGTATCAACATGTCTAATTAATGTGCATTCACCTCAGGGGCATAGTGTTTGCTTGTTATGGCTTTCGAGCACTCAAGGTACATAACACAATTCCTTACTGAGCCCCATAGTAGCCGATGATATTCGATCCCCGCTATATATCACGTGATATATAACGGAGTACGAGGCTCCGTAGTGTACCTGCCGTGATGAAACTTCTGCACCTTCGAGAACCAGTCTTTTTACAAATCTCACGGCTGGGATACGATACGAGTGGCATATGGTCCTGTATGATTATCGCTGTACGTTATTGCTTATTCGGGGATCAGATGACCCTAAGCAACCCAATTAGGCTAGACAGGCACAGGTACAGGCACAGGTACAGGCACAGCGTACGTAATAACGCATAGCATAAATTATGAAGAGACAGTGAAAATATTACCATATTCCAACGCAGACAACGTCTCTGATTGGCCGACCAAGACCTTGTATAAAAGCCAAAAGCAAAGTTTTTCTAGAGATAAGATTAAGGAAATGATTTGGTAAAACACACACAAACCCAGTGCGTGCACGTGGTGGGGAACCGAGACCTCAGGTCACCTGCGACGAAGACGCCATTGATTAAAACACCTCCATCTCCATCTCCATCATCGCTCAGCTCAGCTTTTCTTCTTCACCACATTGCCGTCATCGCTCAACAGTAAACGATATATCGACTTTCCACGCCTGCCAAACGAATTACGCGACCGCCACCCGCTATCTCATATCAACGCGCTTGAGAACTTTTTCTGCCAGCTCAAGCGGTCCTCTTCTGTCTCACGTCCGACTATCAACCACCCCCCCCATCCCGCTCGAATAACCACCACTTTGCCGTTTCTTATCTACACGCCGCCATCTATACTGTATGGACTACGGGAGTGCCAGTACGACTGCGGGCATCGACCCCAAGATCCTCGAAAACTGGCAATCCGATTCTGCTTTCTCCACTGCGTCGTGGGAACATCCGCCCGAGTGGGATACCAGCCAAGACTCAAGCCAGGCTGATGCTGCAGACCTGGTGGACTTGGGGGCTCTTCAGGGGTCCCTTGGCAAGCGTCATCCCAATGCGCCGCCTTTGATGGGACATGGTGTGCATCGTCATCCTAGGTATTTCTCTATCCTCTTGATTGAGCCATTTGAATGCGACAGACGCTGATGGATGTCATTGGCAGCAACCAAGACTCGACCTCGACTTCGGCTTCGACTTCGCCCGAGAAATTCAGCGTTCCTGATGGTGCTGTTGAAGGCACTGTTAGTAGTAACACCGTCAGCCCCCGCACGCTTCCGTCGTCCGCCGATGATAATTTTCACTTGGATGAATCATGGCCGCAGTTTCAGCTATTCAACCCTATTACGGCTGCGATGCCTGTCGAGCCGCAGTCTATGATGTACCCGTATGCGAAGGAACCGACCGCTTCGAACAATACCGTGATTGTGGATGATGGTGTTGGAGACATGTCTAACGGTCAAGGGTTCTCGTCCCCGGAGTTCCAGTCTGAGCAGTTTATGCCGTTTCCCAATGTGCCTTCGGCTTACCCGCTTGCTACGGAGCCGTGGTCCGAGACTAACCACCCCGTGCCGGAAAATGCTCATCTACCGCAACCGCAGATGCCTGCGATGGAATCCCAGCTGGCATCCAAGGAGATAGGATCTCTGCGCGACTTCCACGGCTCGATGCGGTCACTGGAATCGCGCTGGCTGGACAGCCTCGAGGCTCAGTTGCCCGCTGATATGTCCGCCTCGTCCGGTTTTGGCATGATGCCCCTGGATTCGAGTGCTCAGGGACAGGACCGATTCCAGTACAACTCAGAGAGCTCTTCCGTGTCGGATGATGTACCAGGAGTCCACGAGTCATTCTCAGCAACGAGCGAGGAGATCCCAACCTTCGCGGAGCGACAACTGGACGATGAGTCACAGCAGACCACCGCATTCATGGTTAGTGAGACACCGGCCGACTCGTACATTGTCACCGGTCCCTCCAGAGCCAGAGCTTCATCTGGCGCACAGCGACCGTCCAACAATCGGACGCCGCTTGCTTTGCAATCGGTGGCTACAGTACGCAAGCGCAAGCCGCGCAGCTCAAACATGTCCATGGATCAGGGTCTGCCTAAGCCGTTGCAAATTGTGCAAGAGGACGGTCAAGGCGGATCTGTCGCTTCTGCGGACTTTGTGTCGCCCCCTCGTGGTGCTCGTCGGAAGGGACCTTTGTCGATGGCTGGAAGGGCGAACGCTGGTATGCGGAGGAAGAATAAGGATACTTGTGTTCAGTGTCGGTTGAACAAGCGAAAGGTATGTATGCCCCTTTTCTAAATCAAAGCACGTGCTAACGTAGCAGTGCGACGGCCATTCCCCATGCGACGCCTGCCGCCCTACGCTCCATGAACAGCCTTGCGCCCGTGCTTGTTTCGCCAATATCGTTGAATATGGCACGTGCAACTACATCTGTATGTCCCTTAACCTGATAACGACGACTCGTACTGACTGTGTAGCGCAACGTGCGGTCAACCACCCGACAATGGATAGATCCGGTCGCGTACGACTCGAAATCCCCAGCGAGTTCGACTTGAATTCTCTACTGTCGTTCCTTGGCGAGCGTCAAGGGCGATTCAACATCCGTGCCAGTCAGGCATGGGGGTCGCTTTATGTCCTTGACCTAGGAGAGACCTACCGGTTCTTGAAAAGTCTCAGTGAATACAACGGCAACAACCGGTCGAGCTTCCTTGAATTTATCGACCGACGGATCGTCGAGTCCAAGGATAAATCGAAGAACTGGTTGACCTGCGTCAGGGACTGCGATCCCATCAACAGTGTTTACGTGAGTCTCCTCCATCCACTCAAGATAGCCAATAGGCTAATAACATACACAGTCTCTACTATCGCAGTGGAACAACATGCCCAGCCGCGCAGCATACAGCTTCGTCCCCCTCGACCCCACCGACCAAGAACGCCCGATGGACATCCACAACCCCGAGGACCGTCGCGAAATCCTCCTCGCCGCCCAACTATCCCGCATTTTCTGCCGCATGCTCGAAGTCGAAGGCTTCCGCAAACTCGAGCGCGACTTCTACAACATCAAGTGGAAGCAGATCTCCCACGAAACCCACCTACGCTTCCTGTCTGAGCTAGGCCACATCCTCCTCTCGCTTCGCTGGCGAGTGTCCTGGTGGAAGCGCCTGGGTGACGGAGGCCGCGAGCCAGATCCTAGTAAGCAGCATTACGTGGACCGCGTGGAATTACTGTGCCGCATCCTGTATGTCTACTACACGTGCGTTCTGGCGAAATTGCCGTCGTGGTCGACTTCGGATGTGCCCAAGGGGACATGGTCGACGTATGCGGACTCGGAGAATGCGGTTTGGGATGATTTCCCGTTGGATCCTAGTGATTCGGGATTCCACAACTGGATGGCACAGGGATCGGAGTTGATAGAGCAAGCTGGTGTGCCTAATAAGATTTCGAAATTACGGTAAGAAACACAAATCAATGGAAATGGCGGATGGATTGGATTGGAATGGATATGGATGGATTATGAGATACCCTACAGCGTGATACGGAGTCTAGGATTTTTGGTTATGATTTATGGTTTGTATTTGTATATTTGACATTTTACATTCTATATGGTGCCAGTCCGTTGTACATGCAGCATGTACAGTCCTGACTTGGATAGAATAAATAAATCTCGGTTTGATTTAGTTTATATCATGTTCTTGCTCTGGGTATCATTATCCACATCAATATCAATATTCCCCTCTTTCCCTCTTCCCCTGTCATTACACACAAAATAGCCCGTACCGTAATCTACTTCTTCTGATCCTTCTTATCCTTCTTGCCACCAGCCAACATCTCTAAATGCCCCGCCTTGGACGCAAGATTGCGCTCCGTCTTCGCCGTGTAGCCGGCTGTGAGTTTCTACCACCAACCATCACCGTCAGCATTTATTCACTTTTCCTTTTTTATTATAGCACGCATATAATATGCACCGGGAAGGAGTGTAGGGAACGTACCCTGGTCATCTTCTGCTGCTTAACGAGGGTATTCTTCTTGGGTGCGATTTGGCGCGGGCCGGGTTTGGGACCGAGGGCGGCGGGGCTGCATTTGGGATTGCGTTAGCATTGAATCTCTTCTCATAGTTATATTACCGCGGCATAGATAGGATCGGATAGGTGGCAGAGGTAAAACGTGCTGGTGATGGGCTGGGTGGTGGACGCAAAAGAAAAAAAAAAAAAACCCTACCGCTTCGACTTGGTCCCCGTACTAGGCTTTGCCTTTTTGAGTAATCCTTGGGCCATTTTTCTTTTATATTTTCTCTTGTAGACTTAGATATATAAGAGAAGAATGCAGAGTAGAATAGCAAGCTGCCAGCAGCAATGACAGCAACGGAAGTTTTGTGAAGTCCGATGTTTGGCTGAAAATCCTTATCGGAGATTTCTGTCGTTATCTATGTCACGTGCAAAAGTCAATATTCAGGCATACAGGCATACAGGCAGCAAAGTACCAGCGGAGATCGACCGATTGGGTAAGATGTGTACTTTTTGTAGATAGTGGGTCTACGGCGTATCCGTATGGAACGGTCTTTTAGGGGCTTGTAGCCTAGTCTAATCTAATATAGTCTAGCTCGCAAGTACTGACTCAAACAACATGAACTAAAGTGGCGAAGAGACAACAAAAGCAAAGAGAATACGGAGCAAAGAGGCGAAAATGAAAAAGCTTGATTGTCAATATTTTCATAACCTCGTTATTTATAAACTGAACTGACTACCATTTTGCATCTCCAGGGTCTTCCAACGGGGTTTCCAAGCATGTAAACAAGTATTCAAACATAATTGACTCTGTCCTGGACAGAAAAGAAGAATAATTATAACGGGGGGGGGATAAGAATAGAATTGAAAAAAAAAAAAGACCAAAGATCTATCACATCATATCCACCAACGCTAACGCAGCTTAGAAAGCAAAAACGGCCAGCATACCAGCAGCGACGGCACCCAGACCAATGGTGTTGCGATCCGCAGCACCGGTGAACACAGAAGAAGGAGCGCTGGAAGAAGCAGAGCCAGAAGCGGAGCCAGTAACCGCAGCGGCATCACTGGGAGAAGCCTTGGTGGATGTAGCGGCAGCAACAGAAGAAGAAGGAGTCACGGAGGCCGAGGACGAGACAGCGGCGCTGCTAGTACTTCCGATGACAGGAATGCTGGAGAGGGTGGTAGCGGGAGCAGCAGTGGTCGAGGTAGCAGAGGCCGACGCGGCAGAGGCCTCAGCAGAGCACTTGGGGCACCTAGTAGTCACAAACTCCTCAGTCGAGTAGATGGTGTGGAGGCCATCACCCTTACTCACAGCAGTCTCAGTGGTAGCGGGGGCGCTGCTGGGGGCGGAAGCAGAAGCAGAAGCAGAAGAGCCAGAGTTGCCATACTCCTCGTTCTTGACGCCGAACTGGGTCGAGTACTGGTACTGGCCAGAGCCCTCGACGACAATCATCAGACCGTAGTGGGTGGTGTCGGGCTCCAACTCGGAGCTGGGGGTCCAGTCGAAGTGGCCGGAGTTGTCAATGGCCTCGGCCAGGGTGTCGATGGGCTGGACGTTGGTGGAGGGGCCGCGGAGGAGAACCAGGGAGATGGGTCCCTCGGTGTCGGGCTTCCACTCGATGGTGTAGGGCTTGCCGGCGGTGACCAGGTCGTTGAGACCGGGCTTGGTGATGGCATTGCCCGAGGGGGACTTGTTGTAGTCCGGCTGGGTGTACGCAGAGGCCAGGGCGGCCATGGCCGAGAGGATGGCGGTCTTGGTGAAGAGCATTGTTCTTTTTGTTTGCTTGTGGGATATATAAAGGGAAGAAAACGATAGCGATTGACTCGGTTGAGAAAGAAAGACTGGAGTGAGACAGTAAAGACTGAAGGTAAGGTCTGTTTTAAAAAGAGCGACTGTGGTTGTTAAGGAGAGCACCAGGCGATGAGAATTTTTGAGCGTAAAAAGAGAGAACGAAGAAAAGAATGTCAGACACGAGGGAAAACGCGACGCTAAAAAGCAAGCCAAACAAGCTAAAAAAAAACAAGCCCAAAATTGCCCCTTTGCGAGAGTGAATGAAAGGAATGCGGACAGACCACCGGCCCATTGGCTCCGACTCACAATACGATGAAATGCAATCTCCGGCCGGCCACTAATAAACTCTCGGCGCCACTAGACCCTTTATATGCCAGATTAACTGGTTTATTATTGTCTGTCTCTGCCCGATGGCGGAGTTTTTATGTATGTATGTACTAATTTAGTTTGTCGCCTGCGCTCGGGGGGTCCTCCGTTATGAGGCATTTTGTGAGTGGAATTTGGATAAAGGATATGCAGGTGAAACTACTTTGTAGATATGGAATGAAAATATGAAATGGTTGAAAGTAGAATAACAAGTCACGTCGCGTCGAGCATTCACATACGATAGGGCTGACCTGAGCTACTTGCCGTACATCTCTCCAATCATGTCCCTCTCCGAATCCAAAACAACACCCCTACACTATATTTCAGACAAGCTACTCTCGGGAATTGCCTTCCGCGAACCATCAAACACCCGTTGTTGATTTGGTTTATGCCATCTGTACTCCGTAAAGTCATGAAACAAAGACTGTCGATCAACGGGATCGACACCGACGCTGAGCCAAATTACAACCTCGTCTGCTTCGGAAGCAGAAAGCGGGACGAATTGAGATCTACAACACAATATCAAATTGATATTCGAATGCAAGACAAACGATCAAGACATACCGGAACGGGCTCTACGCTAAAGCAACAGCACCAACGCTGGCTAGCTGGATCATGAATCGAGCACTTGGCTGCCAATTTGCGCATTCGTTGTAATATCGATGAGATAATCTCCGCAACAGAAGAGAAGCCTTGACTGTTCGAACGCACAGGCTGGTGGGATGATGCCCACGGCGACAAGGCCCAAGAGAGCTAGTGGTATCCTTACCTGGGTTATAAAAGGGCTCTGCCTGCTACGTCGAAGTGATACCAGGGTCTAGGCCTCCGAGCTTATCTTCGACGGAGAAGCGAGTAGGGCTTTATTATTATTATTATTATTATAGTTCATACACGCATCTGTCAGCCCTGTAGGCCGAGTGGCGGCAGATCCTGCGGGGCGGCCGGGTAAGCCACCGTGATGGTAATCACTATGTACACTGTCGCTTTTCTACACTTGTCCTGATATGTTATTCTGCATGTTGTATGTCCCGTGCTGCTGCTTTTGTACTGCTGTTCCCGTGGCCGCGAGGGCCCATGGGCTTGTTGGATACTGCCTCGTTTCCATCCCTACTTTTGCAAGCGCACAACCCTGGCTGCGCTATACTACCAGGTGATCCCTGCCCGTTGTCGTGACTCGGTATGTGGTTGGTAGAGCCTGGAACTGGCTTAGAAGACCCGTCTCAAGCATGAATCGCACCGCCTTTGGTACCAGGTCTGGACGAGTTAGGTAAGCTCGGTAATCCAGCTCCCGCCTTGACCCCTGTGTAAGATGGCGTGTCCGTGGTCCTGCCTGGTTGGTACAGTGGAGGAGAACATGACGTATGTCTTGAAGGCCACAGCGAGTAGGGCTTGTGATGAAGCAAAAACAGTAATAGTCCGAATGGTAAAGACCTACCAGAGCATGATTATCGTAGAAATGAGAAAGAGAAAAAAGGCAGGTAGAAAGATGCCAAACCGAAGCCCGGGTAGTCGATACATACATTGTTGATAGTGAATGACTGGTTTTTGTTCTCTACTAGTGCTGATTCACTTTCTTGATGGTATTTTTATCTCCAAGCATCGTTTGCCGTGTTGTCCCTCCCTATACTTGAGAAGCACCGTTTCGATAAGCCCTACTCGCGCTTCGGAAAATCCCAGTAGGCCTGGAAGGGAGGATTCATCAAAGCAAAAAATGGAGCTGCCGCTTCTTCGTATAGCAATATCAACAAACAACCCACACACTAACTAACTACTAATTAGACATCCCTGTCAGGGCTTCGGCTCATCAAAAAGATGAGACTCGCATTAAAAATATTAGTCAGCTCCCGGCGGGGCTCGAACCCGCAGCCTCAAGATTTACATACATTTTCAGACCGATTTATCAGCCAGAAGACAGCCAGAAGGCCCGTATAGAAGTCTTGCGCGCTACCATTGCGCCACGGGAGCTCCCTGTGCTGGGTCTCGGTGAATGTTTTGTATTATGAAATTTTTGATAAAACCGGGTGAGTGGGTCCGCATATACAATGGCATTGTGTGCGATGAGAGATCGGATGAGAAGTTGCATCTGGATGACAATGCAATTGTTGTTGAATATATTTCTATATACCCGTTTATTCTACATCCAATCAATATCAGACACCAGTTACTTTTCACATGTCCCGGCGAATAATCTACCGAGTTCTTCTAGCGAAGGGAGACTTGGCCTCTCAGCTTCCCATTCTTTTTCCTGGCGAATTCTCAAGATGTATTCTGTATATCGACGTGCGATTTCCCTATAGAAAGAATCCTGAACTTTCTTGGCCTGATCCGGATAAAGTGTCCCAGTGATCCTTGGATACTTCCATGGCCAATGGCTTTCGTTGTGTGTTCCCCGGACTTGATAGTTGACGTCGAGGTCCTTGCGGAGGCACTCGAGAAACTTCCAGCAGGGAAAACACGAAAGCTCTGAAGTTCCGATGTAGGAGAATGGAGGAGGCGAAATATTCCCTTTTAGAAGATATGATATGAGGGCACATTCGCAGTGCACAGGTGCGGGGACGACTGGCGTGCTGTCCGGATTCGCGTGGTAATGCTGCATTATGTGGTGCCCAGGCTTTCCTTCGTTGGTCCAATATGATCCATAAGTTGTGAGTGCCGACTTCGCAATCTGCTCATAATCACCAGGCCTTGACGGGAGCTCGAGGTTGCATTGTTTGCTTGGTACATATTCAATTTCCAAACATTTCCCGTAAAGGAAGCGAGAGCGTAGATGCGGAGATATTGCGTACATGAGTAAAATGCCAATAGAGCTCGTAAGTGAGGTAATTTCCTTGAGGTAGCAAACTGTTTGCATATCTATACTTGGTCAGCTATAAGTTAGAGGTCCATAGGCAACTGAACTAACTGGAGAAATAGTCCAGGTTATGAAGTTCATCGACACAGTGATCGAACATGTCACGGACTAAAACATCAATCAAGTCAATATCAAGAGAAAAATCACCGAAATCTTCTCTAGGTAGCTCGTTGGACGAGGCAGCAAGAAGTTCGAACACGGAATTGAGAACTTCGACAATTTTATCGAGTGATTGCTGTGATTTCTTCGAGAGTAGTTCGCTATCTTTGACGAGCTTGAGAGATTCAAACCCAGTCCTCTCTGGCGACCCTCCATGAAGACGCTGCAGTAGCTTTTGTAAAGAGTGTTCATACATGTATCGCTTGAAATCCTCGGCTATCAACCTCTGGGCCTCGAACATCTCCTGGAGCTTTGGAGGGGGAGCATCCTCATTCTCCTCCTTATCATCATCTCCATCATGAATCAGAGAACACTCTTGCTGTCGTTGTATGCGAGCATAGTCATCTCCAAGGACGTTTAGATATTCCCAAATACGCTGGATATGTTTTATGGTACTCTCCTTCATATTAGCATTTGATGCTATGGTGAGGGTGAGTTTATCAGGAGCCATGCGCGCCACAACAGCAAACACTTCCGACTCCTCCGACACAAGGACATCGGCCAGGGCATCAAGAGGTCGATTAACACGGTAATATGAGGGATTCTTATGCTTTTTATTCATTGGGTCAAAAGCAGACTTATAGGTTTCACATTTAGATTGGAAATCCTGGATTAAACCGATCAAGTGTTCTATCATTTTGAAGTGTGGATGGTGGTCGAAGCCGAGAAAACATGAAAAAAAGAAGAAAAAAAAAATATATATATATATATATATATATATGTGTACTACGTAGACTGCCCCGTTATCGCAGGCAACAATACAACTGCAATATGTAATACTTGCGCCATATGGTTCGGAGGGTAGGCTTCCCTAGCTGCATATGCTATATCGGTAAAACACCCTTTCCCGCATAATAATCCCTGTACATAGGCGAGCCTGACGGGCAGTCTATAACGGAGTCTCTGACATGCAGGGCCTCACAGCAAGATCACCCCAAATTTCAGGTATGCCGTTTGTATAGCGGATCACGATTTCTCTAAGAAAACCCCGGCCTTTGATCAATACCAGACGCCGAAAATGAAACAAGAATAAAGACGACGAGATCCTGAGATTAGTCGACCTTGAAGGGTGACATTTGAGATCACCAGAGCCAATTAGCTGTTGCAAGAATGTCACAGTCTTGGTACATTACCTGGGAAAGTGCAAGCACGGCAAGCAGGCTAGTTTTGAACACCCGATGTAGGATAGAGCGTGCCGTCTCTTCGCAGCAATCACCATTTACTGCAGCCAAGACTACCAGCGTTGAAGTTCCCATTTGCATGGTATACCTTCATTGGTGCGAGCTTCTCGCTATAGGACTCTGAAACTGAATTGGTCTCCCATTCATTCTTTCCGACAAGATTTTCGGCTCCTTGAGCGCATAGCATCCGGGGTGGCCTTCAGGCATTCCAAGGTGGATAGGCCTTTCTATTGGTACCTCAGACATGAAATATATTATGCTTGACATATTAAGATGCTGTAAGTACATTTTTTTGATAGTTTGTCAGTCTATCGTATCAACCGCTGGTATTTTCCAACTATGATTATTTTCAATCAGTTGAACAAGCATAAGACGCTGTTCTGCCTCTTCAGCTGAAAGGAGGCTAATTGCAGCCTCTCACTAAAAAACCAAACACAAAAATAAATAAATAAAGAGTGTCTGCTTGGCTTGGGACCTTTGATTTGATCCCCAAAGGTGTAAAATAATATGGCGACCTCTGGAGATTGTCTCCATTACAACCAATCCTTGTTGCGCAACACGCTCATCTCAATCTGAACTTCCAGGTGAGTATTCGTTGAAACGCTCAACCCGAGTTTGCGGTGTAGTTCAATAACATCGGGAAGTGGGTTTCGACAGTCCTTGTTTCGAGGCGCTCAAACTGTACAGCGAATATTGCTTCTGAAAGAAACACATTTCCAAAAAAATGGATTGACTTGGGATATTTGTTTCAAACGCACCGGTGCTAAGTGCTCGTCAACTGTCTGGGGAGCTCCAACCTCTGTTGTTCATTTTATACAACATCACTCTCTAGCTGTCTGTTTTGTAACAATACGACGCGAGGATGCGGGGACCGTGCAAACCTGATATGCACTTGGATTGTACTGATCAGTGGTGCTATCCTTTCAGGGAATATTAAGACCTTCGAGAGCTCTTTGTCTTCAACGATGTTGCTAACAGCGCGAGGAACTAGGCGAAAGGTTTCGAAGCCTTCCTTCGATGTTTGGTTGAATTAAGAGCCAATTCCATGCTTCGATTTGCATGTGGCCTGCGTCGTAAACACATCATTATTCCGATGTGATTTGTTAGACGTCCTTGAGAGCAGGAGCCGAGATTTCCGGAGGCATGCCTTCAATTTGCCAAAGGGCACACAGCGTTTGAATGCTTGTGGATGTTTCCTGGAGTCACTGTCTAAATCGACATGCTTTGCACCGATAGTGACGCACCGATATCCGGATTCCTAAATCCATTCTGCTGAATTTGTACGTATTCTTGGTTCAATTGATCCATGTGGGACTGAATTCGCCGAGCCTGGTCTATAGGCTTGCTGCCAAACTGTTTTGTTGTTGGCTATAGGACACTCGAGCCCCATGCGTAATGTTTGTTCTTCATCATTGAGGAGCTAGGACGGAAACAAGTGTATCAAGTCCATCTAGGTTGATATCGGTGAGCATATCTGCTCCAACACCGGCAAGATTGCGTCGTCTGCACGAACGACTTGGTGCTTCTGTCTGCAATTTCCACGGAGCAATTGCGAGCCCCTGCCTGGGAATCAGAGCGTGGACCGGTCGACTCATGATCATCAAGGATGTCGACAATAGCTTGCGTGGCAGATAACGCGATGTTGCGAGGCTCCTTGTAGGGGAATTGTAAGTCGCTAAACAAGTGGATCAATATCTCGGCGGTGCTGATTATTATAACAACGAAGACCAAGCAAGCGTCAGGCGGGTTTTCAAATGCTGCTGTAAAGCCATCTCCAAGTCGAAAGCCGTAACATCAGTCTTGTGACCCGAATTTGATAATTGACCGTTCATACAATTCAACCCGTTGTAGGTCTATTAGCACGCTAATAGAATACCATACCATACTCTGTTATTGCATGCACATGAGTAATAGTATTGTTCAAGTAATGTCAACACAGGATTGCTGGATATCCTCAATTGATAGCATCCAGAAATGGGACAGTAATTCCAAAGCAAAGAAGATGGAGAGTCATGTTGGTTCCACGTAGGAGAGATGACGTTTTACAGGCACACTTCACCAAAGCACATGGCTGTAGGGCTGCGCTTTATTCACTGGCTTTTCATTCACTGGATATGGATCTACAGGGCTTATAGATCGTGTAAACTTTGCCGTACGTCTCTACTAGCCGTTCTCTGAAAATACTGCCATCCGAGCATTTACTACGACTCTCTATCTCCCAATCCAATGTCTCTGAATCACGATAATAATTATCTCCATCTTTCCTCCAGCTTTTCCCGATCTCAATTCCCGACTTCACCGCAGACTCTTTTTGGTTTGCCGCCGTCTGGTCATGTATTGTCATTACCATACATATACCTAAACCAATTGTATAAAACGCCGTAATATACTGTATTAACACAGTAAATACATATTACATCTCCAACCTCAAATCTCCCCGCAACCAAAAACAGCTTCACCGCGAGCAAAAGCGATGGCACTTCGCAACGTCTTCCGGAATGTCTTCGCGATCGGGACGGACGAAGGGTAAGTACCAGGAAAAGACGTTCGTATAAAGATGTGACGGTGCGCCTTTTTCTCTGCTGTCTTGTTCAGTTCAGGTCGGTTCTATTCTTGAGAATTCGCCAAGCATACTCCGGTGTTCAAGATGCATATCCTGGTAAGTGTTGCCATGCGCCAGACAAACCAGGGGAAAAAAAAAAAAAAAAAGAACAGGGGTACTAACGCGAACAGGTTGTTAACGATGATGGCCCTCCATCAGCCCGCCTCTCCCCCTACATCCACCCCTTCGTCTCCGCCCTCCAAGCCTCCGGCCACACCGTCTCCGTCGCAATCCCAGCAGCCTCGCGCTCGTGGATCGGTAAAGCGCACTTGATCGAAGCCTCCCTCGAAGCAACCTACGTTCCCCCCTCTGCTTTCCGCAACGATGGTACCTGGGACGACGCCCCCGAGTCGTCCAACGAGACCGAAACCGAATGGGTGGTGATCAAAAATGGCACACCGGCCAGCTGTGTCCAACTAGGCCTCTTCAACCTCTTCCCCGACGAGCGCGGGCCCATCGATCTTGTCATCTCGGGCCCGAACCATGGCCGTAATGCGTCGACGATATATAACCTTTCCTCCGGGACAGTCGGCGGCGCGCTGGAGGCTGCAAACTGCGGGAAGCGCGGGATTGCGATCTCCTTTGGGAGTAAGGATCCGCAGCCGTCTGAGACGATTGAGGCTGCTGCGCGGCTGGGTGTTCGTGTCGTCGACCATCTTGTCCGGAATTGGGATGAGAGGGTTGAGTTGTATAACCTGAATATCCCGATGCGCGAGGATGTGGAGGAGAGGCCGGTGCGGTATACGCGCGCTTTGCCGTATTATTGGGAGAAAGGGTGTCTGTATAAGGAGATTCCGGGGGATGAGGAGGGTGTTAATGGGACGGGGCATGATGTTGAGGCTGAGACTGAGACTAAGAAGGTTGTCAACGGTGGATCGGGGTCGCTGAAGCAGCGGAGCTTCAAGTGGGCTGCTGAGTTGTCGGATATGAAGAAGGCTTTGCAGGCTAGTGAAGAGGGGACAGATGCGCATACTGTTTTGGATGGGTGTACTAGGTAAGTCTCCTACTTAATTACGTCCTGTGTGCGCGGCTAACGGTTCAGTGTGACTCCTCTCCTGGCGAACTTCTGGCATGTCCCTGGTCTTGAGGGACAGTTGAATATTGACGCTTGATTGTGGACGCGTTCGTGGACTGCTTGCTTGACAAAAGTCGATTGTAGATACCCGCAAAGGTTGTCCTTTGCATGTTCACTGCATACTACTAGGCAAAAAGTATGGAGCATGATTAATGAAATTGCATTATTGCATTACCTAGCAATCTGGATATCGTCTGCCGTAGCATTGGAAACAAGCATAGCATAACATAACGGTGTATCACAAACGTCGTTCCAACATTAAATCGCAAGTCAAAAGAAATTACAGGCCTCTGGCAGCTTCGCCCGCATTGCTGTCCACAACGGACGCTTGCTCCGCGCGCATCTTACCCTTGGCCGCACCGGCTTCACCAACGCCCATTCTGCGCGCGACGTAGCGCTGTGCAATAATTCCAACGGCCAAAGAAAGAGTATCCTCGATCCACTCAGACACCCACTCGCGAGGGTCGACGCCACCGCTCTCGATGATCCCTGCGATATCCTCGGGGAATACAAACTGAGGTGCATTCGCGTCCTCCGCGTTGGGGTCCTGGGCCGGAGCTGCAGAGTCCAGCCAGTCCACCCACTTCTGCGGGATCGCCTGGGAGATGGTGTGGAAGGCAATGCCGTGGATGGGGTCGTGCAGGTATAGTGCAAAGGAAATTTCTCCTTCTGTCGCTTCGGGCACGTCGACCACGCCTGGCGGAGTTGCTTTCTCGGTGGTGGGGCCCGCCTGGAAGAGCTCGGTCGAGGAAGCCTGGCTGATCGCCTGGATAGCCAGGAAGATATCACTGCTTCGGACAGGGTTCGATTCGCTCAGCACCTCCGTTGCTTGCTTGGCTGCCTCTTCGATACCACCTCTGGCGGTGAAGTATTCAGTAGCATAGGATTCGGCACTTGCACGAGCGAGCTTGGTGCCTTCGACGAAGCCTGGAACGGCGGAGATGCTGCGCGGGGTTCCAGGGGTAACGGTCCGCCACCAGGGCCCATCCCGCCAGCCTGCGGGAGACGACTGATAGCCAAAGTCAAGTCCGCGCTTAGGGGCGGATTCCTGTCCGCGTTGGACGACGAGAAGATCACCACCTTCCACCTGGGCCATTACACGCGAGAACACGGAGTATATCAAAGGGTCGACCACGGGGTATCCGGACAGATCGTGGGTAACATGTATTTGGAGCTGTTCGTGCGACGAGATCGGAGGTGCAAGCGTGTGGATGAGTGAGGTCACCGTAGGGATGGCCATATCGCGGAGTCCACCACCTAGACGAGGATCTAATCAGTACAGCCTCCCCCAGAACTGCCTCTCATAATCACTTACCCAGATCTCTCAATGCTCCAACATTCCCCTTCATCTGCTCAGCCCATCTCTGAGCCTCTTCGTTCCGCTGGATCTCCTTAACAGCTGCTTCAGCCTGCGAGGCAGCCTGCTTCACCGCAGCATTGGCAGTTGCAAAGAAACCTCCCCACCATCCACCACCAGAACCGCCATCATTATTGCCACTCTGCGAGCTCTCCTCATTCACAGTTTCCTCCGTACTCAAAAATGGCTGCGCTGCATTGCGGTTCGCCGTACGCGACGACCGGCCGCTCTCGCCAGACTTGCGGACGGGGGGCCTGTCTTCGCTGGTGCGACCCGTAGGCCTGGGGGATCTGGTGGACGATCGAGGTTCCGTAGACGACAGACGGGGGGTACCGGGGCCGCTACTCGGGCGTTGCGCAGCTAGATTATCCAGCTCTGCTAGGATGTCTTGCTCGGACTGTCCAGTAGACGTGGTGGCGGCTGGCTTGGGCGTGGGCTTCTTCTGGTTGCCAGGCTTGGCGTCGATGTCCAAGTCATCGAATTGGGCGAGAAGTTCGTCGCTGGTTGGCTTTGCGTTTTTGGGTGGCATGTTGAATATTATTTTTTCCTTGTAAATATATGGGAGGTGAAGATGAGGATGTCGAGGTGTCAGTTGAGTTGGTGTTTGTTTGGTGGAGACAGGTGACCTGTGCCAAGACCTGCAGTGAACTATGCGAATACATATACACAAGGGCATTATTGCAAATCTACGGGATGACTACGTGCGTTCTATAGACAACCATTAATCGGGCTGATAATCAGGGTAATGATTGTTTCCATGATATGGGTACATACTGTGGAAGCTGCATATATATCTGGATGGCATATTGCATGCTCCACATAAATAGGGGACCATGACCATTGATCGGAATATTAAAATGCAAGTAAACCTTTTTAGATTAATCAAATTAAACCGGGCTACCTGGAATACAGCTCTAATGGTTCACAGTTTCCAATCTGTTCCATTTTCATTTAATTGATGTTGTCGGGTTATATCCCGCATGTTTACTCTGTAGAGGAACAGGAAATGATCGAGAACTCAATGTTTGAACTGCGTACTAACTATTGTTACTGAATCGTTAAATATATGCTCTGGTCACACCAGACTTTGCAAATATCCCGGTACCCTGTATATATGGAGTCTTCTATGCCGCAAGCGCTGCTATCCTATCGAGCACTCAGCGCACGCGCCACCCTCGCTGAGACAGCACCTGTCTGATGCTCATGTCATATTTTCTCCCTGCCTTGGTATCCTCTCATCTGAGATTTATGACTCTTTCGTTGCAGAGGAATGGAGTCTTCCCGGGTGAGGAACTATCGGTCTGTCACGTCCGGGAAGCTGCATTTCGCGTGGCGCCAACGATTACGAGTAGGTGTTCCTACGGTGAGTATGTCGAATTAGACATGGCTGTATGTAAGCCAGTATGCCTTTGTACTACTTCAATTGAAGTGTATACAGATCTATGTAGTGGATGATGTCAGGTATCGCGTTACGATAAATACAATATATTACAGTATGCCGGAGGATGTCGTCTGAGTTGGCAGTGTTTTTGCTCCGATGTTTGCTACTTGTATAATTATAAGAGGCTCCTATACTTTCGAATATGAGCAGCATAGTTCTTTACTTCTCATGCTTAACACAAACACACCAGTAACTGCCATCTCCTTTCCTCTGTATACCGTGTACTCCTGACAGTAAATTTCGCTCATTATGATTGGCTCTACTCACGGAACCAGTATTTTTCCGGCGGCGCAGAGAAGCGGATTCGCCCTGCCGAGTGGATCTCCCGGTACGGTACGGTAAGGGCGCGTAATCTAAACTCTACAGAGCAGACGCCGCACACAGCAACAACAACATCCACCACCGAATAACCATTCCCAGTCTGGCAGTAAGAGGCTGAGAAAAAAGTGTCAATCAGGCTGGTCTGAATTAAAAGGACAAGTCTATACTGGGTCATTGTGGTGTGTACCGCGCATGCATTATCCAGGTATCGCCGTTCTCACTGACCATCCCCGTCGTCCTCTTTTCTACTACTGTAAATCAGATCTTTTCATACATACTTCTTTGCCAGTTCCTCCTCCACCTCCTCCTGCCAGGTCTGCGGCTCTTTTCTTTATACCTAATCACCTTCTTATTTCTATCTGAACCTCTTCCTTTTTTCTGATCTTTCTATTTCCGATTCTCTGTGGACCCGGAGGTCGAGGCCACCGTGAGCACAAGTGCATCTATTGTCCTCATTTAGGAACGCTCCCTCGGCGTCAACCACCACCTCAATCCTTTTCTTTTCTGGCAGAGACCCCCTAATTTGTTTGACTTTACTTGATTCTTGTCTGAGAGGTTTAATCATCTTCTACTTTTCGCTTTTATACTTCCTGCTTTTCTGTCACGCTTACTACTACGGTCTATCCCTGGGACCCTGTTCGCCTTTTTCCTCCACCAACTTGTCTCCCGACTCTCAAAATCAGCCCTGACTCTCTGTGTTGAGAATTGGTTACCAAAATTAATTAATCGTGCTGTTATCCACGTTCTTTCCATTCATTAGAACGGACGTGTTTGCATTCTCAAGGTATGTCATGGTTGATCAGTCTTCTATCATTCTCTTCATTTTACGGAGGACGCTCCTTTTTATGCCAATGCATGTTATGTCCTCTGTTTATTTCATATCACTCTGTTGATTCTTCTGTCTACCTTTTCCCTCCCCTTTATGATTTCTCTTTCCATACTAAACACTCGTGGCGACGGATTTCCTACACGCAGTCTTGGCGCTGCAACCGAACTTTTTCCACCAAAACTGACGCTTTGATAGATTCGACTCTGCTGTCACCGTGTTTGTACTGCTGAGCAGAGCGTGTCATTATATATTTACTTGAGGAAAATCCCTATTTTTCTCCTCTTCTTTTTTTCTCTCACATCACTATGGCGCCCGTCGCCCAAAGCGATATTGACGCAGAGAGTCGTACTTCGGGCCAGGACTCTCCCCTGCGCCGACAATTCTCCGAACCATTGCATGCACCGTCAACATCAACACCAACTGCCCAGTCCCCCGCGCCTGTCGCGTCTAAGGACAAATGTCCGGACTGTGGCGAATTTTTTGAGACGTCAAACGAAGGCAAGGGCCTCAAAGAGCACATTGCTACTGTGCACCCGCAAATCGCCAGGACATCGGAAGCTCATGATGATACGGCCGGTGAAGAAGACGAAAATGTTGATGAACCAGTTGATGAGGATGACGATGAGCAGCAGCAAGATTTTGACGAAGATGACGATGCCAATGGCGACGAAGCAATTGAAGCAGACGACGCTATGGTCGAAGATCTCAACGAGCCTAGCGAAGAGGCCGGCGAAGATGTTGACGGGGACGACCACGGTCCTGTCCCAGAGATCGCGACCGCAACCGGCTCTGAGGTAGATTTTGGGGCAGAAGAAAACATGCCCCGAGGCCAACAAGAATTTCTGTCGGCAGAAATGCGCCTTTTAAATCGCTGGGACATCAATGATGCTCGCAGCTTTTCTCGAAACTATGATGACAACACAACCGAATTGGAGCAGAACTGGGACTATGCATTCAAAGAGGCCAAACCTTCCAAGAAACGCAATTCGTTGCAATTACCGGAACGCCCGGACCCGTACAAGAAAGCGCGGGTTGACCGAGGTAAATTTCTTGAACTCACCCCGGTTGAGGAGTTCCTGGTCGATCTGCGTGACCCAGAAACGTGCACGCCAGAGGAGCTCTATGCCATCACCGCAAACGTTGCGCGTGTTCTTGCGACATGGCAAGACGAGTACTTTGCTGTGGACCAACTTTACAAACTGTCTACTGGACAGTACGAGAAATTGGCTCCTGATCCGCGGAAGAAAGTCGAGGACCCCATTGTCACGGCTGCTAAAAAAGAGGCAACGCTTTACCAATACAAGTATGATGCCAGCAAACACAAGAAAGGCTTGGACCAGGATCCCTGGATTCAAGGTGGTTTCCGGCCAACACCGACTCAGGCGCGGAAGGCCATGAAGACCGCCAAGTTCGAGCCAGGCACCACGCCAAACATCGATGGATGGCGTACTCTTCGTAAGTTCGGCACTGAATACGTTCCCAAGTACCAGGATCCGCCTCCGGAAGATATACCTTCTAAGGCCACACGGACACGCAAGGCGCAAGAAATGGAAGCCGCCGCGGCCGCTGATGAGGCAGCCCGTCAAGCCGCCGCTGAGGAAGAGGAGGAGCAGCTACAACTAGCGACGAAACGACAGACACGTGGGGGCCGTGCTGCAATGGACGACCAGGAATACTCAACGCCTGCTTCCACAAGGGGCGCTGGTCGTGGTCGTGGACAACGCGGACAAGGCCGTGGACGTGGACGTGGCCGGGGTGGTGTGAGCACGGTCTCTGGGGCATCTTCTGAAACCCCTATTTCCGACGGTCAAGCGCCTACTCGTGGTAGAGGCAGAGGTACTGGTGTTATGCGCGGGACAAGGGGTGGTAATACCCGGGGTGGTAGAGGTAAAGGACGGGCGCCCACAACGCCCATCGGGACACCGCAGCAAGGATCGCCTACTGCCACTCCAGCACCTTCTTCTCGCCCGACATCTCTCGCTCCTGGCTCGTCACAGCTAGCATTTATCGAACCCATGCCGAATGGTGGTTTTGTGACCATGCAGCCTCCTCATCCCTTCACAACACCAGAGTTACCAGATGAATTAGATCCTGCTGAGATGGAGCGGCGCGACAGAGCTCGAGCCGAGAAAATCGCCAACTCCAAGAACCCCAGACGCACGGAAGCCATGCTCAACCACTGGGCCCGGTTTAACCAAGCAGGCCGTATCCGGCAACCTAAGCGGTCCAAGGACGAGATCGAAGCTGACCGAGTGGCATCAGCAGTCAAGAAAGCAGATCAACCCCCAAAGGTTGGTGGCAGGAAGAAGAAGTCACCACCGGTTCCTGGTGTCAATCCTCCAATGGCCAACCCGGGTATTGCTCCCGCACCGGCACCGTTGCCGGCCCCAGGCCCAGCTCCAGGTCCCGCACCAGTTCATGCTCTTCCAGGCCCGCCGCCAGGCCGCCCTGGTCCTGCGCCAACAGCAGCACAGACACCTCTCCCAGCACCAAAACCATCTCAAGCACCACCGCCACCACCACCACAACATGGACATCCACAGGCACACCCACCACCACCGCAGGCTTCTAATCCTGGATTCCCTCTTCCCGCCTCTGCTGGTCACCCCCTCGGCCCCGGTGGCCCTCTCGCTCCTCATCCTCCTCGGTATACAACACCATACTCGCCATTTGGACATATAGACCCCCGAGGGATAGCTCATTTCCCGTCCGGCCCGTTCCAGCCGCCACCGCCGCAACCGCAGTATCAGACTCCGTATCCTCCGGACAGGTTCTTTATTCCGTTTGGGAATGGACCGGGGCCTGGGTTACCGCCGCCGGGTCATGGGCATGCGAGACGTCCTGCATGAGTGATTGTGACTTGAAATAAAAAGATAAAAGGGGAGGAGTCGCATTGGTTATTATTTCTTTAATTTTGTCTTTGTACATACGTACTGAATTTCCTAGACGCACTGGCATATTCAATCTAACGGTTAATTGTGGCCAAATCCCAACATATATATAAAAAGACGCCAATCTGTTCCTCTTGAAATGTATAGCAGTGACCTAACTGGAATTCTAACGATCACAATATTCATCATCAAAAATATTGTATGACACTCCACCAAGTCCGTTCAGTTAATTAAGAACCCCATCATGCATTTGCCTAACACACCAGTCAGTCCATACTGTTCTTCCATTTTTCTTGTTTTCCCCTTGAAGGAATATTTACTCCGGTATGGTCTTCGACGAAGGGAATTGACCGTCTCTGGAGTATAACCCTTCCGGAAAGCCATTAGCCTCTAGGGTACTATTTTGATCATTAGCATGGCCCTTGTAATGGTCTTATGAACTGCCGATCAACAGGACTGGGCTCAACAACGGCCCTAGAAACGACCATCCGTAACGGAAAAACGAAATCAACAATTACCTTCTTGAGCTCAGCGAATCCCGCTCCAAAGCGAGAGCACCCTTTACTCGCTTCCTTGGCTTCCTCGTACTTCTCCTGCGTGGCCGATTCTTTGATCCTGTTTATGAAACCCGTTTAATTTTGTTCGAGGCGGATACTTTTGACTGTATTATTTCGTCGCTATGTGAGTCAAGACAGGGTAGGGTGGCTTGCTATCGCTTCCAGTCCAATATGGCTCAAAAACCTTTGATTCCTTGAGGCTTATTAGAATAAGAGAATAGACAGAGAAAGCAAAGGGAGAAAAGAGAAAGAGGGAGTAATGGATATACTCTCAATATGGTAAGTATGTAGGGCCAATGACATCACGTAATCAGCACGTGACTTCAATCGCCATTCGCCATCCGCTTTTGCGATTCAGTCCGATTCTCCACGCGTTGAACGTCACGGCCACCCTTGTACTCTTTCAATCGCACCATACCATCAATCCTCCGTCTACCACGAAGCTCCGGCTTAGCTCCAAACGAAACGAAGAATTACCGCCGCGATGGGAAAGAAGCGACGAGGTCCGACACTCGAAGAGCTTCTGGCTCGCCCGTGGTGCTACTACTGTGAGCGCGATTTTGAAGATCTCAAAATTCTTATATCGCACCAGAAGGCGAAGCACTTTAAGTGTGAAAGATGCGGAAGAAGGCTTAATACAGCAGGAGGTTGGTTTTTTCTTCCCTTTCTCTTCTCCAGCTCCATTGTGCGCGTGTTGCTAACAACTACGTAATTAGGACTTTCGGTGCACATGAGCCAAGTTCACAAGGAACAACTCTCCGCTGTTGACAATGCGCTTCCCAATCGGTCGGGTTTGGACGTCGAGATTTTCGGTATGGAGGGTGTTCCCGAGGACATCATCCAGAGTCATAACCAGCGCGTCTTGACGCAGTTCCAGCAGGCAGAGGCGGAGCGGCAGGCTGTGACGGGGAACCCCCCGGCGGGAACGGGAACAGGTCAGCCGTCAGCAAAGAAACCGAAGGTAGAGAGTGTTTCGGAGATGAAGAAGCGTTTGGCGGAGCATAGGGCGAAACGGGCAGAGGCTGTGAATGGGAGTAGCGCGGAAGGGACACCGGTTGGGGCTGGGCAAACGCCTACTACGGGTGGATTTGTGAGTTTCTCCCTGCCTTTCGAGATATTGTTATACTGATTTGTCAGGGTCAATCACCGCAGTCTCCCGCCATCGCCAACCAACAATTTTCATACCCGCAACCGTATGGCGCTGCTGCTACTGCCAATGCTAACCAGCCTTATCAGCAGACAGCCAGTCCGGTCTACCAGAACTACTCGCCTGGAGGCCAACCGCAATTCCCAGCGCAATATACTCCGCAGTCCTTCCAGGCCGGAACGCCAGGCCAAATGTTCCCGGCTTTTGGAACTACTCCTACTCCTTCACCCTTCCCACAACAACAAACGCAACCGCAAGTATCCCAGAACAACGCCTCCCCGCAAAGTACACCGGGATTTACGCCACGGTCCGGTAGTCTTCCGACTGCTCCTAGCCTCCCCCAACGACCTAGTTTCGGTGCTCCGCAGGTCAATTCGTACCAGATGCAGCAGATGCATATGGGACACTCTGTACCGACACCTGGACCGTCCGGTGCAGACAAGACCCCAACACCTGGAGCCGCCCTGGTATCTGCGGACGACCAAACTGCCAAGCCCGCAGAAGCGACGGAGGAGAAGCCCACCAAGAAAGACAAGTCGAAGCAAGCCCGATTGGTGTATTCTGATAACGAGTTCAGCCCGGAGGAGAAGATGGCTGGGTTGCCAAGGTACGCATTCGTTCCCAACCGCCAGGGAGAGACAACAGTGGAGACGGTTCCTCCGTCTACAATTGTCGGGACTATAAGAGATACGGACAACACGACGCTCGATCCAACGGATTAAACATCGCATCGATTTTAGTCGAGATAACTATGGAAGGGGATATGCTTTTTCAATACAATGACCGGTCCATGATTTTGGCCGGAACCAGAGATGGACCACGGACTCCAGCTAAGTTCGACACATGTCAATTCTAGCTATGACTTCTTTTCCTTTTTCCTTGTTTCTCTATTTAATATTTGTCTGGACTCATGTGAGCGTGTGTTTATTTTCCTTTTCCTGTCTACATTCTGCCCTGATTTGTCAGTAGTTTGGCGAAACCCGGTGCTGCTTGCAAAGAAAAGAACAAGAGAGGATGCTTCAGCTTCTTGAAACAGGCTCTTTAACCCATTACTTTCGCTGGCATTGCCGGTCACTGCATCGTTTCCTTACCCGAGCGACCAAAAATCGATCCGACGAGGCCTAGCCATGATCAGTGTTTGCTGGTGAGTTGGTCATCAACTGTTTCTGAAGGAGACTGATCGTCGATGGGAGGGAGATTCGAACATCTTTTGCATTTATCTATTCGACGTGCTCGAGTACGTTGCTATCGGGAAGACAATCCTGCACATACCTTTCTGCATCGCATGCATGCATCGCTTGCTTCGTTCAGCTGTAAGTTCATCTCGCGTTGCAAAGGTAGGCTGCCGGAATGATACTCTGAATTGCACTGCTTTAAGATAGGCAATAAATGCTTTAGTTTGGATAGTACTGGTGCGTAGTTTACTTCGATCTCCAATGATGTCTTGGCAATGTCTTAGTCGGTTATGATATAAAGGCAGCATCCGTAGTAGCCAGTATGGAGCACCATTACTCTAAGGATTACCACTATGTTTCATGGAATCCAAGGCAGGACCGGTGAGTTTGGAAACCCTGGCTTGTAGCAGAGTTTGGGGATACTGTGGAGATGATTACGCCGGAGGTGATTCAATTTATATGCCGAGGTCTTTTCTGGATGTAAGCGAAAGGGGTGGATGGGTTGCTGATGGTTATTATTATTATTATTATTTAATCAAGTTTATTGTCCATACCGAGCCCTAGAGCTATGATAGACCATGATTCGTGGACTCGAGGTCAGTGGCTATTCTACAGTCTCTTGTCCCCATAGGTTCCTGAGGCGTTAGCCCCCTTCTAACATCTTTCCAATCCTTTTCCTCGCCCCAGACCGCCTGTATGCGCAGGGCTTTTGAGCACCGTGCTCTCCTTGTGTTTTGGAGCAAGATGGGTGTGGCCTAGGCTGACTCTCAGCCTTGGGCTACCCTCCCTGCTACCCCTCTCCTGTTCTAACTGCTTCCTCCAATGCTTCCAGTCCCCATTCGTCATCTCTTTGGGCCCTTTCTGCCGTCTGCCGTAGGTGCGCCCGGGGTAGAGCTATGCTGGTGCTGGCTAGGAATCGCAGCAGCGCTCTGGTAGCTCTAGGCTCACCTAAAAGTCGTCCTTGTGGATATTCTTCTGCAGTGGTGGGTCTCAAGACTCCGTCAGTCTCTAGGCCCTTGTAGAGCCTGTTTCGTTGGTGTCGCCATTCCCGACACTCAAAGAGAAGATGGTGTATTGTCTCCCTTGATATACCGCATCCTTCACAGGTTGCATCCTCCCGGACCTGGATCCGATGTAGGTATGTTCCTATAGCGGCATGTCCTGACTTCAGTTGAAAATAACGGCTTGCTAGGTGTTTGGGAGCTATTGCAGCTGCCGGGTCGAGCCGCCAGTTCCTCTGTGGCCTGTATGTTCGTTGACCTTGTTGGGATCGCTGTCCAAGTTCTTTGTTGAGCCATCTCTGCCTTTGTGCTATAATGGCTTCTGTTTGGGCTCTACAGGTGAAGGCCAGGGATATTTCTCTTGGGCCTCTTCCTGGTGGCTTACTGGCTGCCTGTTTTGCTGCCTGGTCAGCTCTCTTATTCCCTTCTATTCCTGCATGTCCCGGCACCCATTGGATAGTGGTTTGGCAACCTCGGGCATGTAGTCTCTTGGCTATAGCATGTGCTTGGATCACTAATGCTTGGCCTGGACCTGGCTGGGTGTGTCGCATCCTTGCAATGGCAGCTTGGGAGTCCAACAGGATAGTGACTGGTCTTTGATCCCCCACTTTCTCTGCTAACTGGAGTGCTCGCACAACGCCCAGAAGCTCTGCATCAAAGACCTCATATCCCTTGCCTAATGGGAACCCCCAGGTCCTCCATGTTCCTCCCGGCTCTTGCCAAGCAGTCCCTGCCCCGCTTTTGCCATTCTCTAATCTTGATCCATCTGACCAGATTGCTAGCTCTGGAGGGAGAGATTGCGCCGCTGCTAGGGCCTCTGGACCTGGTAGCATCTCTATTTGGCCTGGAAACTGGCTACTGGTTGTCTGTGTTGTGCTCTCAAAGCCCCCAGATGGGTCCACTGGTAGAATATTGGCTAGTTGTCGAGCAAGGTGTTGTCCCAGGGACCATGGGCCTTGGTTGTTTCTCTCAGCCCATTGTCGGTTCCCTGGGGTCTGTTCCCCAGGTTGGGTGTGCTGATCCCCTTCCCGGAAGCTCACTGGGAGGATCTCCTTAGCTGGGTGGTTCTCCGGTAAGCTGAGCAGCCGGGTAGTGTATTTCAATTGTCGAGCCTCCAACAGGGCCTCTGCTGGTGCCAGGCCCGCTTCACGAACTAGTGGCCCTACAGGAGTGGATTTCAACATGCCGGTAATTGCACGGGCCTGTCGATTGATCATGAGCTGTATACCCACTAGCCGATCCTTCTGGCCCTGCCACCAGAGCTCTGCTCCATACAGAGCTACTGATTGCACTGCTGCTACTTGAACCTGACGAGCTAGCCCTGGGGCCAGTCCATGACTCTGGCATAGGCGTTGTACTCTGTTTTCTGCAGCCCGTGCCTTGCGCATACAGGTCTGATAGTGGGCTTTGAGATTCAGCCCAGAATCAAGCCAGACACCAAGCCATCGCGTTGCCTCTAAGTTGAAGGGCACACAGTGGCCATCTACCTCCACTTGTGCTCGTTGAATCTGATCTTTCAGTTCCCGGCCCCGTTTGCGAGTAAGTAGGACTGCTTCTGTTTTCCCCGCATCAAACTGGACCACATTACCATGCCCCCACTCAATGGCCACCTTGGCAGCTTCTTGCAGCTTCTTGCAGACCTCTCTAACTGAATATCCTGGAGCGAGCAGGCCTATGTCATCTGCAAATGAGAGACACTGGATACCATTCACTCTCCTCTCAATTGCATCAAATACACCGCTGAGGTAGATAATGAAGAGAATTGGTGACACTGGCGAGCCCTGTGGCACCCCGGAGTTAATTGGGTGTGCTGGGCACTGTGTGTTGTCGATCTGTAGCTGTACCCATCTGTCGGTCAAGAAGGACTGTACCCATCGGATCAGATCCCCATCTAGGTTGAATTCAATCAGTCGGGCTATCAGTCGGCTTGGGTTCACATGGTCGAATGCTCCCTTCACGTCAAGGAATAGTGCTCCCATAAGTTGTTGGAGTTTCCAGGCTTCATGGGTGTTCTGTATTAGACATGCCACTGCATCAATTGCACTCCGTTGCTTGCGACTTCCCATCTGTCCTGGGTGTAGTATTCCCATAGTCTCACAGTGGTGGGCAATAGCATCTGCCGCTATCTTTTCAACCACCTTCCCTAGGCAGTTTAGTAAGCTAATCACCCGGTAGGCCTTCACAGCTGCGTAGTCTGGTTTATTAGGTTTCCTTAACAGAATACCCTTCGCTACCTTCCATACTGGTGGATGTAGACCCAACCGGAAACATTGTCGGGCCAGAGCAACAATTCTAGGACTGTCCCATTCCCACAAGAGCCGGAGGGCTCGAAAATTCAAACGATCGATTCCTGGAGCCTTCTGTACTGCCTGGTAAAACAGAGCATGTCTCACTATTCCTTCATCCACCTGACTATGCCAGGACCCTTGGGAGATCTCAGCTTCCTGGCTATCTCCTGGTACCTGGGGGAAGGCTGTTTCCCGAATTAGGGCCTCCTTTTCCTCAAGGGAGCTGGCTAGCTGCCCCTGGGGTCCATGCAGGGTTGGCGTAGTTGTAGCTGTTCTGGGCTTTGTGTATTTCAGAGCTTGCCAGCATCTCACAGTGTCCACAGAGCCAGGGTGGGTAGTTGTCCCTTCCAGGAAGGTTTCCCAGCAGGTGCGTTTCGCTCGTCGGATGGCTTGATAGTAGTTATTCCGGACCTCTCTCAATTCTGTTGTAGAGATCTCTTGACCCTGCCATGCCCGTCTTGCCTGACTGTAGGTCCTACGGGCTTCTTTAATCTCCGTTCCCCACCAGCGTTTTGATAGTGGAGTCACCCGTAGCTGTTTTGCATGTTGATTTAATACTGCTGTCAGGGCCTCCTGGATCCATATGGCTTCCCCAGCTAGGTCTTCTGATGAGCAAGAGTCCCCCAAACAGGGTCTAGATTCTGTTCTCGTTTGCCAATCCCCCTTGGCTTCTTCCAGGGCTTGTGGGTTGGCTTGGAGCGCCTGGATCTGCCACCCTGTTACATCCTGTGAGGGCGTTGTGGGTATTCGCTCCAGAGAGGTCCATTCCATGACTATCAGTTCATGATCTGAACCAGTTGGGTGCTCTTGGTCAATCACCCATGTTTCCAGAGGCCCCATACTAACCGTGGTTAGAGCCAAGTCGATAATTGAGATCCCTGGAGTTCTTTTTGGTCGAGTGGAAACTCCTAGCTCATTGTTGATGTAGAGGTCTGCTTCATCTATCAGGTCCTCCAATGGCCCCGCGTTCACCCGGGCTCTTGTAAGAGGGTTCCATAGTGGGCTATGGGCATTGAAATCTCCCACAAGCAGGCATCTTCCCTCAAGAACCTGGTCCCATTGCACATCCTCTAGTGCTCTTCTCTGTCTCTCATTCCCCCCATGCCAACAATGGCCGATTCCTAACCAATTGTCATAGCAGTTGATTATCCTGGTTCTTCGTGTTTTTTCCCGGGCCTGATTTAACTCCCATACATCCATTACCATGAGGTATGGGTGATCAAGGAGATCTGTTCGGGCCTCCACAATCATTTCATTCAATATATCCCGTCGGATTGCTACTGCCACTCGCCGGTCTCGAAGAGATCCTGCTTCTGGCCAATATATCTGATATCCTCCATGTCGGAACTCCATATCGATATAAGGTTCCTGTAGGCATGCTAGTCCCACCCCTAGCTCCAGCCCCGCCTCCAGAGCCGCAACTGTGACTGCATAGGTCTTGCGGCAATTGTGTTGGAGTAGTCGCATTAATGGGCTATTGAACGCCCTGGGGTGTTAATGCCCCTCATCTCTGTGTCCTCTTGGCCAGTTGTCAAGCTCAGTCCCAGATACCGCTGGGTCTGGGGGCTGTTGGGAGCTGAGCTGCTCCGTGGTCGTGATTGATGCTGGTCTCGGTTGACCACACTGAAAGTGAATCCTGGTGAGCTTGGAATAGCTAGTTCCACATTGGTCATTTGCTGGGGTCTCTCAGCCAGTTGGGATCTGTCTTTAGACTCCACAGTTCTCTTTCTCAGTTCCTTCCTCGCTGCTCGCTTAGCTGGGCAATTCCCTACTGTTGCGGGGTGTGGGCCTCCACAGGTGCCACATTTGGCCGGGATGTGTTTACAGGCGGTTCCTGGTTTGGCGGGGCAGTCTACTACCCGGCAGGCATGTTCAGTGCCTTCATGGGGCCCCGCGCATATAAAACAGCATGGTGGGCGGTCCCCACAGGCCTTGAAGCTGCGGTGGCCCAACTGGCAGCACCTGGGGCAGACTGTATCCACTCCTGTTTCCCAGTATTGCTCCGTCTTATAGCGGGAGCCTCCAAATCGAATGCCATTGATGAGAAGCCTCCGGGCCTCATCTAGTGAGCCAACTGTAATAACAATAGTTGAGCCCTTTTGGTTGCTG
The DNA here is from genome assembly GCA_039880875.1 of Aspergillus pseudoglaucus. NCBI lineage: Eukaryota > Fungi > Ascomycota > Eurotiomycetes > Eurotiales > Aspergillaceae > Aspergillus > Aspergillus pseudoglaucus. The sequence continues at coordinate 1,064,125 of JBDODC010000005.1, read as the reverse complement.
TTGTGTAGCTCCTTTGAGCTCCGAAGCCATGTTGGGTTTCTTTTTAACCGGTATTCAGTGCCTAGCTCAATCTCTTCACGAGCCAGAGCCAGACCACAAGTGAGGTAACGTCTAATTGGGACCCCATGAATCTTGACACGGTACCATTGTTCTGGTAGTTCAACAGATATCACTGTTGGGTCTGCTTGTCGAGCTGCAGTGACCAGTAGGTCTTTGTAGACAGGTAGTAGCATAGAGCCTAGGGTGCCTTTCTCCAGGAGAATTGTAATCGCTCCGGTGTTGGTATATCCTGCATCCACCACCCGGATGAACGCTGGGAAGTGTTCCTTTGCTACTGCTCGGTTGATGGCCAGAATGACATCCTCTTTCTCTGATTTTGGGGCGGTTTTGCCTCCCTCTCGGCGAAAGAGTAGCCTCCGTGCCTCTTTAGGGCTGTCTTTGGCTGGCTTAAGTTTGGTTGGATCAGGCTGGTTAGCAGCAGCAACTGCTTGGATTTGTCTGTTCTTCGGCCTCTTTTTAGTGACCTCCTGCCATTCCTGTCCTCCCGGTCTGGTGGAGAGCAGTGCAGCTAGGTCTGCAAAACTAGGTTCCTGCCTTGGTTGTTGGCTCATTTCCCTCACCTTGGGGGTTTGGCTGTTGACATGTTTGTTTACCCGGTTTGGTTGGGTATCAATTGCTGGTGTGTCTTGCCTCCCCGGCGCAGGCTGCTGGATGGTGTGCCGGGCTTCTGTAAGCTCTGTGCGTAGTTTACTGACTTCCTGCTCCAGGTTTGTAATCCGCTCAAGGTAGATCCCTTCATGAGTCTGTTGTTCTGCTCTCCAGTTGGACAGCTCTTCTGCCAGGTGTGCCTGTACCTGTTCCTGCACCATCTGATATATCTCTTGTTGTTGTGTCTGGGCTGTTTCCAGGGCCCCCACTAACATCTGAGCCTGTTTGCTCTCATCTAGCAGGGAAGTGTGATGCCTTGGCCTGCCAATCAATGACTTCTGTAATATCTTTCGTTGCCTGATTCCACTTCTGGCCTCGCTGGCTCGGCTGGGGGTCCTGCTGGTTCCTCTGGTTTGCCAGTGTTCCTGGCCCTCATTTTCATCCATGCTTGCACTCTCCATGTTGCCTTCATTGAATTCGGGTTGCATCATGTTTCCAGATCGCCAGCGGGTTGGCGTTGGGGTGACTGGCATATCTTCTGTTTCCGCGAACTGGGAGGCCACGTTGCCCACTCCGGGGGGTGACGCGTGCGATATACTACCACCATGGGGTCTCAGTGCCTCCATGGTGGTTTATAGGTGCCAGGAGGCCCCTATCAGTCGATAAACGCGTGAAGAAGACGTGTTTTTTGTGGGTGCTAATTTTGATGTTCGGTCGCTTCGTTTTTTTCTACTATAACCATTGCAAGTTGGGCCCCTAACCATAAACATCGATACATCCTCGCCACATCCAGAGAGAACGCTCTTGTTCCATCATCCTCTGCCAAAGCACCTTCAAAATAGTCAGCAGAGAAGTATTGCTGACTCCAGACCTGCCCACGGAGAAAGAAATACTCCGGAAAACTCTTTATGTCCTCTGCGATGGGTAACTTGTTCCTTTCCCTAGCGCAAAAATTCGTATTGCTACAGACCGTTGCATTGAGGAACATAGTGAGCTTTTTCCATGGCACAACTAGTTCGACATGTCTTATGCTGGTGTTATTGCGGGCCATGCACCAGATAAAGGCCATGTAAGCGTGCACAGCTGGAAGGACATTCACATCCCCAATACGATCCAGCAATGTAGATAAAGTTTTAAAGGCGAGATGAGCACCATAGTAGACCAACTTCTCTTGGGGTTGCAAGTTTTTATACCTGTGAAAATGAGCCACAATTGCGTCCAAGTTGTCAACAGGCGTCTCATCTTGCGCCAAGCCCTCCTTGAACTCGTTAGATAGCACAGCATCGGTAGACCCGTACTGAAAAATGGCAGCGAAATTGCACGACGCGATATAAACGCCATGCATCTTGAACGCACTCCTATGTTGACGGATGTATCTGTCCAGGTAGAGCAGATACGCATTGATGAGCGTCTTGAAATCAGACAGAGGACGTTGCGCGAATAGTTTTCCATGAATAGTCATAAACACAGCAACTGTCGGTTGATCATCGGGCTTAGGTTCGTTGAGAATGCGGTGAAATAACAACTTAATTCTCTCTCCAGCAGGAGGAAACGGGTCGACACTGACAAGACTCTTTGTGTAGTAAAAGAGCTCTTGAAGCATGTCCGGGTAGGCAAGAACAGCAAGGTGGTGTTGGATCCGGCCAAAATTGGGGTTCTTATCTGCTGCTTTGTGGTACCAGTACCGGGCCACGCCGGCCCATCGAGCAACGGAATCTTCGACGGCCATGCCGTACCGGGCCAAATCACCGAGACACTCAATCCAGGTACGTTCGAATGCGGGAACGCTTTCCAGGAATAGGGTCATCATTGAATACGCCAAATAAAGGAATGTAAGTATATATTCCTGCGAGTCTGGAAGTCGACAGCGCAATAGTTCCAGAAATGAATGGATACCATAGCGCCACATGCGGGCCGGCATGGCGTATCTCTCAGGTAACTGTTTCAAAGCCGGGCTCGCAGACGGGTGCTGCGAGGCAAGAAAGAAGTCATGATGCTCCTGGAGCAGTATCCGGTGCAAATGAATTAGCGCCTGCCATTGATGATCTGACAATTTGCTTGGCGACTTGGTGTGCTGCTTGGCCGTTTCGATGCATTCCTTCTCCGCCATCACCAATCTGGCATAGATCCCGCGGACATCAATGATCAATTGCTCCTTCGTTACTGGCTGGATGTCTGGCTGGAGGGAGGTCTGTTGTCTCTCAGAGTCTTGGGCTTGTGCAGACTCCATTCCACCAGTGGTGAACTTTTGATGATTGTCAAGACTGCTATCCGGCCCTTTTGCCTCTGTCTTGCCTTCTGTTCTCTTTGGATTTTCTTTATTGTCCTCGTCATTCTTCTGGTGGATCAAATCAACAGTGCCAGCGGAAATAGTATGACGTTCCCAATAATCACGGCTGAGACTTGAAGTGGCACAAAAAGCTGGAGGATCAACCATGGTGATAAATGATTCAATAGAGTGGATTCACTTGAATCAAAAAATTGTGCAGAAGCTTGATCTATCTAACTTCTTTATGCCATGTTAGCATTGTTAGATACCTGAAGCATTAAACTGGTGACATACATAGTATTTCTATCAGAATGAAGAGAACTCCAAGACAAACAAGTAACCTAGACAGCTGCATGTCCTGTATTCTTCATTTGCCTTTTCCTCTAGTGAGTTGCAACACGGTCTATATAATATTATCCTTGGAGGCATAATTATTCGTACTTACACGCGTATAAATCAATGCCCAAGGCTAAAGTATTTTTTCCTCTTTCTCACTTTACCTCATTTTTCCACCTTTTACATTAATTTACCTCAATTTACTTCATTTTTGCCCACTTCACCTCACTCTGTCTCACTTCACCTCACTCTGCCTCACTCTGCCTCACTCTGCCTTACTCTGCCTCACTCTGCCTCACTCTGCCTCACTCTGTTATGGGGTTCTCGTACGAACCCAAAGGATGACAGTTTGGCTAAGGCCAGCACAGAACGCAGCCAGCAAGGGGACCGAAACGACTATTGACGACCTTCGTACGATCCCCTTACATGAAGACTATCGGTGACCTTTTCGGTCAACTCCTGACCTCCGAGAACACTATTTGGAATCTCATTCCCGTACGACCATAAAAGACTGCTCCCACCTCTGCCCTGTTTGTTTCTTCTTCAACGATTCCTTCTTGTATAGTAAAAGGGTAGCTTTAGGTTAAGATAACTTGAGTTAAACCCCTAACACACTCTGCCTCACTCTGCCTCACTCTGCCTCACTCTGCCTGCCTTATTTATTGATTCACCTACTTCACCTCATTTCATTTCACTTCACCTCATTTCATTTCACTTTATCTATCCTGATTTTTTTCTTTTTTACATTTTGTCACTCACCGTGAGATGTCTCAACAATTAGATACTGCAAAGTTGATTGATATCTTTGATACCACGAGAAGACAATTTCTAGATGACTATGTTCCTTTAACTCATGAACAATTACAGCGTGTTAATAAGTGTTCAAAACTTGTTAAACAAGACCCTTCTACCATGCGTCGGAATATACCCAAAAAACGAGCACATACTATCTTGAGTGAAATATGGGCGCATTGTCCAGACCTCTTTATTATATGTGCATTATCTACATATCCAAACACACTTGGCATGCTGAAATCGCGCAGCTATCTCCAAGAGTTCTTAAGCTGGTGGGGTAGGGTGGAACACCCCAAGGCGCTTGCAGGAATAAGAAGCCGCCATCCAAATATCTTACCAGGATATTCTGATATTGCAAGTATGTTAACTTAAAACATCTACATTTTCTTTTTGAGTAGTCTAATCAGTACAAGATGCACCTCCTTATCGCGCATATTTGCCGCATAAAGATCTTGTCGATTACCTCAGTCAATATGAGGGAGGGGACGTCTCATTGACTATTCGGGTACCAGATGATGAAAACGAGATGCCGGCGATTGAAATATCACGTGATATGTGCCAAAATCTTATCAAATTCGTCATGGATAGGACAACGGGAAGGATGCTCTCAGGTGAAGTTCAAGCTTGTGGATAGATGTACAAGACTGTGGGACACCCATAAAGCATGCATGTCTGATCTTTTGAGATGTCTGCCTGTTTATACCCAGTTTTCCCACGGCCTGTATAGATAATCATTGTGTCCTTGCCGCCACCAGTTATCTGAGCATATCCAAATCCACTGCCTTCGTCGACTACCACCCCGCAAACGTTTGGTGATTGTTCATATCTGAAATCATTTTGCCCCGTAGTTTCATCAGGTGCGAGCTCGACTTTGTCATTGCCTGATATCTAAACAAATTAGTGTTGAGAACGTTCAGAGCGGAATGAAAAATAGTTACTAGCATCATGGCATGCTCCCGCAATCTTTTCTTATCGTAGTCACTTCTTGAAGAACCCATTTGCCAAAGCCAAAAGCCGACAATATGCCTTGTTGATTGCACGGCTCGGGGCGATAGCAATGTTGAGATATACTTGCTTTGGGGCTGAAGTCAGAAGTTGGAAAAATGCCGTGGGCACATCGATTTATTGGGATCGCGTTCGAAGGAAGGGTTTTTCTGTTTTTCACTGCAAAAAGAGATAAAGAGTTTTTAGCATATCGGCTTCGAAGTCGGCCTTGGAAGGTATTTAACAAGTAGCATCACTATTGGCTTCAACGCCCAACGAAAATGCACTTGCAACAGTCGAGGGGCAAGTTTTAATCTAAAGGAGGGGCTACTCTGGTCTGCTTAGTTAATCTGCTCACATGATATGACTTTTTCATGCAGATTTCCGAAGTTGGCAATTATTTGAATCGAAAATTAATTCATCGGAGAGCAAAAGTGACCACTACAGCGGCTTACCCGGCCGCCCCGCAGGACCTGCCGCCACTCTATTAGCGGTCGTTTCATGCAGCTTTGGCCTTGTCATTGGTCCAGAACAGACCGCGTATAGTTGGCTGAATCCGGAAAGACTTTTGATTGCACAAATGCTTGGAGAACGGCTCTGCTTCTCTTTAAGGAAACGACTTGAATATATCTTCAGCACGATGAAGGATAGAGTGTCAGGAGGTGATCCGCAAATATTTTAAGACCATTACACCAAAGCACCACAGGAATGAGTATCGGGTACGAGCCAGAGAAGTAAAATAATATCACTAATAATATTTTCCGAAGCTAAAACAATGAAGTTGAGCACGACAATGGCTCAAATGATAATTGACATGGCAAGTGTTCATTTTGACAAGAATGACAGAAGTATGCAAACAGATCATGTATCAAGAGACAGTGTCATATTGAAATCCTAAAAGTTTTTTGTGTATGCCGTGCCTCTCCAAATTATCTGCAGTCTGACCTTGGCAACTTTGCTCTCCGATTATTTATTATTATTATTATTGTTCATACACGCATCTGTCAGCCCTGTAGGCCGATGTCTGCTGCAGGTGGATGAACCTCTGTCTCATTACTTTCCACTCCCACACCGAGGTGGACTCCAGCAAACGCTGATTCTCCTGAGAATTCCTATTGGGGCTAGGTCTTTCCTAATTAAGTGATCGCACATCATTGGCCAACTATCAACATTTTAATGTGGTGCTGTGGTGCTAACTAACATGAGTCATTTCCAAACATTCCGGACAACTTTTATGGCCACATACACTACACAAGAGGCCTGCGGGACCCGCTGCAGTCACTTTCTTCTTGCACGCACAACAAATTCGTGTAAGACGCATACGAGGCGATCTTTTCACCCACTTCCCTTGTGGGCCATCTCCAGCCCTCCTGTACTTCTTATGTAGCCGCTTCTCGCCCCAAATTCCCCGGGGTTCATGAGAATCAAATATATGCTGCTACCCTTTAGACAAGATCTTTGAAGTCAGACTCTTCCTTCTTACTAGCGTCTGATCATTTTGGGGGCTTTCTTCCTTCCCTGGAACGAGTTCTTCTCTTTTTGCACCGGTATCATGATGCTTTCTGTTCTTTCATATAATCAGTAATTGGCTTCCAACAACTCTTTGGGTGAAATGTACAGGGCTCATATCTCTCTTAATACAAATGGCAACCAAATGAAGCTGATTTCAGATTGGAGAAGTAGTAAAAAAAAAAAAAAAAAGGGGGGGGGGGGGGAGGAAAAATAGGACGTAGCTAGAGGAATATAAGAATAATTCTTGACAATACCAGCACAAGAGATATAGTTGTAAAGAGATGAGTGTCCATGTTTCTAGGGAAGATTCTTTGGTTTAAGTATTCAAGGTGCTGATCTCCCTAATTACTGTTTCCTGTGGACTACAATGCGTAGAGTGTCACAGAGCAAGGTAAATCAAAAATTCCAGCTAATGGCTTCTGTATTCTGTACATGATATACGAAGTTGAATCAGGGGAAAAAAAGAAAAAGAAAAGGCAGGACGGAAGGAAGAAGAAAGAGTAAAAGAAAAGAAAAAGAAAGCAGCTGGCTTGGCACGCAGGGAACTACATCACCCTGTACAATTAAGTTGAAAGTCATCTCGATCCTTCACATAGCCATACTGGACATACACCCAAAAGTTTTCGCCCTTATAGTGAAAAAGCACTTCAATCTCATCTTTATCGGAATTCGGTGTATAGGATCCAACCCCTCTGATTCGACAACGGTCAAGACATATGGTAGTGACTTCGATAAGATGGACCATACATTCACCGGTCGAATCTTTGACAAAAGGTGTAGAGGCAGCAATCCCATTGTTGCTGGCCATAAGGGCCTCTATATCAGTATCTCTTTCGGTGACGGTGACAGCACCTTGATCGGACCCACAAGAGGGCTCAAGATCTTGAGTCTCTCTGTAAGTCTTTCGGAGAGTACTTTGGTCGGACATACTCTCACTGTACGCGGGCATGCCCTTGGTCTTCTCATTTGTATTCTGATAAGAGCCAAGGTCCTCCTGATCCTTAATGCGTTTGATCTCTTGGATGGCGTGGTTTTCAAAGGTGGCGTTCTCCCCATCAAGGTAATTGACAAATGTCCTCTGTTCGCGCAATCCAATTAGACATGTAGTAGCTACCCGACTATTGATACTTACAGACTCTAACTCTGCCTCAAAGGCTGGCATCTCACCAGAGAAAGAAGTCAGGTCGTCAGGTTCTTTGCGCCTTCCCAAGCAGCAAAGAAAGGCATTAAACCAAGGCATGGCCAGAGAAAGGTACAGCAAAGAAATTTAATTGGTTAATGATAGATCAATAAAAGTCTGTACTAACATGTCACATTACGGTGAGCACCTGGAGAAAGGCTGACACCTTTATATGCCACATCATGCTTCTTGATATTATGATGATAAGCATCTTCTTGCCAAGTTTGGCTATGAGAGCTCAGTATCAATTGAGGTAGGGTGATAACTTCCTCTGAACAAGTCATTCACAGGAATAGTTCAAGCATGGATATAGTGTGATGTGTGTGTCAGGACGTCAGATATTTTATGATATTTATTATAGAATCATGATTGGTTATCTCAATTTTCCTCTTTTGACATTGGTTCTATTTGAATGTATGCTAAAAGATGGCTCTTTCTCATTATTGTGACGGCTTGACGTCGTGTCTACGGTTTGACGTCGTGTCGACGACTCGACGCTGCGTCTACGACTAAGTATGACAAACGAATCGAACAAAGTCGACATGGATAGAACCATACCGTACAGTCATCTATAAATAACCCCTTCATCTGCTAGATAGAATTCCTTTCCTTTTGCTTCTTCAGATTCGATATTCCCGTCGATGGCTACTAGTTGGTTTAGATAGGAATATCAATTCGTTAATATCTACTAGCTACCGAGCCCGTGACAATTATCAACTTTCTTATTTTCTGCATAGATACAATGCAAGCTTAGCTTATTCCTAGCTTGTTACATGACTGACCAGTATTGAAATACATCATGATTGGCCATGACCTAGATTTATAACTGACCTCACTTCACATCACCTCAAATCACCTCACATTACTTCACTTTTCGTCCAGACCTGGTACCAAAGGCGGTGCGATTCATGCTTGAGACGGGTCTTCTAAGCCAGTTCCAGGCTCTACCAACCACATACCGAGTCACGACAACGGGCAGGGATCACCTGGTAGTATAGCGCAGCCAGGGTTGTGCGCTTGCAAAAGTAGGGATGGAAACGAGGCAGTATCCAACAAGCCCATGGGCCCTCGCGGCCACGGGAACAGCAGTACAAAAGCAGCAGCACGGGACATACAACATGCAGAATAACATATCAGGACAAGTGTAGAAAAGCGACAGTGTACATAGTGATTACCATCACGGTGGCTTACCCGGCCGCCCCGCAGGATCTGCCGCCACTCGGCCTACAGGGCTGACAGATGCGTGTATGAACTATAATAATAATAATAATAATAATTACTTCACTTTATCTCACTTTACCTCACTTTACCTCACTCCATCTATATTTCACTCGCTTTACCTCAATCTATCCCATTTTATCCCGTTTTATGCTTTTATCAGCAAACACCATCAACGTGGCAAACAATGGCATGAAAGCAATCAAGACAACAGCTGCTTAGTCGAGGCCACACACAACCATGTAAGACTTCTTCGTGTAGATAGACTTTTTTCTTCTTTTCTTTCTTCTTCAGATTCAATATTCTCGTCGATGGCTACACTAGTTTAGATAGGAATATCATTTCGTTAGTATCTACTAGTCCGAGCGAGTGACATCTCTTCTCGTCTCTCGGAATAACGCTTATAAATCCCAATGCATGGCTTACAGGCATATGAACGTGTTTAATGTAGAGAAGAGATCTCATAAAGGCCAATAAGTTACGTCAACAAGTGTTGGAATTCTAAAACTTAATTTCACGCTCGCACAGATTTCATTTTTTTCTTTTCTTTTTTACCTCTTCCAATTTCATTGGATGAGACCACTCTAGAAAAGAACTGCTTTTCATGCATCATCAAATTTCGGATCAAGAAATATTTCATTTGATTGTCCCTGATATGTACATATGGGCGTATTTCCAATCACCGAGACTAGGGTAGTTGTTTGGCCCAGAGCAGATCGTATAAAAAGGATTCGGCTATATATGGCTTGTTTCCTCATCAGATGTTGGGAATTATATATCTCACAATTGCATGTCCCGTTCGCCTTGAAGCAGATCTCAGCATACCGAGAATTGGTGAAAAAAACAAATAAACCTATTTGGTCGCACTCATGGAGCAGTAAGTAAAAAGAAGACCTATCTTGGAAGCTATCCTTTATCTTTGTATCGAGAATGTATCTGCCCCTGGACCTGTCTAGGACTGAACCTAAATCAAGAAGTATGATCAGACAATATGGACATCAACCAACAACCGAGAATCTCTATGTTCGCAAAGAAGAGCGGGATTTGAAGCAAGGACAGAATATAACTGGCAACATCTTCGTGGCAGACACGGCGGTGCAAAAACCGGAATATCGATTTGATCACTCTGGCAAGAAGAAGGGGGAAGCAGCTGACTTTGCACATCCGAGGAACTCCTATATATTCCCTGTCATGAATGCTGCTCATATCAGGTGGGCATATGAGCAGGCCATTGAAATACTAACGAATTGTTGCGAGAATATCACGCTGGAAATTGCCAGGCATATTCAACGCCAGGAAAGTTTCAATCATCCTAAAATGGCAGATTTTGGTGTTCAGCTAGATCTATCAAATAATCCCGGACACATAAGTCGCAAAGGTGCGTATCCGCCTCTTTTCGCTTCTGGGACCTGGCTGAAATCCTGCCAGATCTTGTCAGGTTCTTGGTCTATGTCATGACGAATCCACAATGCTTGAAAATGCTGCCGACCAAGCACTTGCAAGAGATTGTAAGGCCAGTACAAGACCGTATCTATCCAACATTTTTCTCAAATATTCTTAATGAAATATTGTCGGCCCGATCTTTGACAGAACAGTACATGCGAGGAACTATCGGTAAGTAAATTTCCCATTGTCAGATTTACAAACTGACCGAAAAGAAGGTGGAGATAGCGAAGTATGCTTTTCTTCCATCCATTTTAACAGATCACACAATGGGAATTGCATCGAAAAAGTTAAAGAACAGAAGAACCCTTGTACTTCTCCTCTCTTGATTCAACCTATCAATCATTCACCAGCCATGGCCATCCCAGGGCATCAGTCCGTCTTCTGTGTTCCAGTCAACTCGCATTTTCATGGCCCCCCGGCAGATTTAACATTTGATTTTGCAATAGAATCTCAGGTATATTCAGCCCAGGGTCTAGCAATGTAAGTAGTATCCAAAAAGAGAACTCTCCTTTGGGCTACACGAAGATGTTAATGAATCTCAAGTGATGTGGAATCCATGACATTTGTTGCAATCACACAACAGGGATTGTTTCCGAAAAGTGAATGTCTCCATGATCTTCTTTGGCATCCTAGTGTTCATGAAGCCATCTGCCGAGATGCTGTTGTTGGTCGGTTATGGCTTCTTGTTGTTGCAGTCAAGTAAGTTTTTTTTTTTTTTTTTTCTCTATCATATTTTTACTTAAGCTCAGTCTCACTCCCCTGAACTTCCAGTCATGACCTATCAGTTCATCACCAGGCGCCTGCACATATTTATTTGTACGTATTCTCGCAGCTTACCTGACACCGGCACTAAAGGGAAATTAGGACGTTCTCAATCAAAATTGGCGTGTCATCGATTGATAGGCCACCGGTTTCCGCAACGGCATGCTGCAAGGAAAAGGTACCAGAATTGATTGCAAAATTTGAGCGCCAGAGACCTATTGCTCATGGGCATCAATGCTGAAGGGCGTGTATCTAAATGATTTGAGAGCATTCAACATCTGACCGAATTCCTATCTCTTGTCAAAAGTACCATTAAGAAGATCGGTAGAGCGGCCATTCAAAATTCGCGAGTAAGCAATGGCACCATGTGATTGGAGAGTAATAGCTGAAGCGGGGTCTCTCGGATCGTAGCTCAAAGAGGATATCGGGAGTCGATTATTCCGGACTAACGAGGTCTATATGGAGAGGATTAGCTGAAGGTAGAGATGTATTGCCTAATGAGCGTACACGCGCGTACGCAGCTGATTGAGTGCTTATCTATAATATGTGTGCGCATGTCGACTATAAGAATCTCCTGGCCTCGCTACTCGGGCCAACTATTTATCCGATCGATCCTTATCAATAGCGAACACCCTGATGCATGTCATGTGTGAGGCGTTATCTTATCCCTTTGGCCACATGAAATCTAAACCTCTTATGGAAGGCGGACAGTCTGCCAAAGTTGCCTCGGGAACCTGTTCGGAATAGCTAACGTCCGTTCCAGTCGCCAAAACATATTCCTGACATAGTGCTTCATCACTCAGTATAGGGGAAGCAGCAACTATCAATTCCCTTTCGCTACATTGCATTAGAAGTCTCGCAGGCTCCCTACTTTTTTTTTTTTTTTTTGTGACTTAAATCTGCCACCCAAGCGTTAACGTTTTTTGTTTTTCCGGTGTCGCTGAGCATTATCTCATGAGCCAAAGACTTATGGTGCGCCCATCAAAGCCGGTCAAAATTGATACTTTTTCACTCCTTTCTTGCAGACTCTATGGCTAGCAACAACTCCCCCGATTATAAAAAACTTCTGTTGGAGGCGGAGAGAAAATGGAAACAAGCAGAGGAGCGACGGAAACAAGAAGAGGAGCGACGGAAACAAGCAGAGGAACAAAATCGACCAACGACCTTTGGCGAGCTCATTCGATATGGTCACAATATCGTCGCCAGGTCATTGAGAGTCGCAAACCAATCTCGCTGCACTTCAGGGAAAATCTCAGCACCGATCGGGAAAAAGTGCCCAGTAAAACTGCGCCCGTGGACGGAATGTCAAACCCAGCAGGAGGACATTTATCGCTCTGTTTGCAGCCATCTTGGATCGACAGGAGATACAGCACGTCGGGCTTTTCCACCCCTCGTTGCGCTGGAGTATGAGGGACAAAATGTCAAAGAGAGACCGATAAGCAGCGAACGGGACCTTGAGGGCTATGAGCGATCTGCTGTTGAGAATCATGTACGGAACATAATCGCAGAGCTTTGCAAGATACCTACCGCTCGAGATGAATTCCGTTTGGGTGATGGAGTCCAGTTCGACAGCCATGCCAATAGCCTTGATTTACAGACAAATCAACCATCAAGATCCGGGTCTTCCAGGCCTGATCAATATTGCATACACCGAATTGACGACGGTACTAGCACACTTCTCACCACAGTCGAGTACAAGCCTCCTCACAAGCTACCTGTTGAGAGCCTTCGCAGAGGTCTTAAATCCATGGACTTCTGGGAACAGGTGGTCAAGGCTCACGGTGTCCCCAATACCGAGGACGAGAAAGCTGAAAGGATCGTTGGATCGGTGATCGCCCAAGAGTACCATGTGATGATCCAGGAAGGACTCGAATATTCATATGTGACCAATGGACTTGCATTAGTCCTTCTGCGAGTCCCCTATGACGACCCAGGCACTCTGTATTACCATCTATGTGAACCGAACGAGGAAGTGAACTCAGAAGATGAACAGAGTTTTCTGCAGCCAACAACGGCCATCGCCCGGGTATTGTGTCTATGTCTGATGAGTTTTCATTCACGTCTTCGTAGCCAACAGTGGCGAAACGAAGCAGACGCGCAGCTCCCAACCTGGAAGTCTAGCTTTGATGACACTCGGTCTCCAGTCTCTGAAGCTGGATCGCTACGAAATACCCCGAATTCAAAGGACACTTTCCCTAGCCCCAAGTCCACCACATCTGAGTATCGGCCGCCGTCGTCATCCTCAGTGGAGTCCCCCACCGTTAAGGGACGCCGAGCGCCAACTCGGTCTCGGCCTGGCTGTTCACCTTCTACCACAACATACCATAATGAATCTTCAGATCCTGATTCGGATATTGAAACTTCATATCAAAAAGGTCAAAAACGCGGTCTCAGCGAGATTAGTTCATCACCGGTCCAACGTACAGTACGCCGGGCGGGTTCGCGACATATTTCACAGTCAGACGGTCAACATGAGCGGCATAACGCAGAATTCTGTACACAGCGCTGTCTGCTGGGCCTGCAGCAGGGTGGTCAGCTCGATGGTGACTGCCCGAATGTAATGCTCCATAAACAGGGCGGAGACGGTAGGCGGCACGTGATTAATTGCACAATTTTCTTGCAGGGCGTGAAGAAACAGCTGGATAACAATATCGATCGCAACTGTACGCCAATGGGAGGCTGTGGAGCATCAGGAGCGCCATTCAAAGTCACCTATGCTAAATATGGGTATACTGTTGTTGGAAAAGGCACGACCTCTGGGCTATGGGATCAGCTCAAGGGCGAGGCCGAGGTATATCGTGTCCTGCAGCAAGCGCAGGGTTCTGCAGTTCCTGTTTTCCTTGGGGCAATTGACCTGGCAATGTTTTACTCCCTCCACGGGGCTGGAAAAATTCAGCATATGCTGCTTATGGGGTGGGGTGGGAATTCTATCAGCAGTATCGAGAATATGCCTTCTTGTCCAGAATTCACTGAGGAAGAGTTGAATCGTGAAATCTCGAGATCTGTGAAGAAGATCCGCTCTCTCGGAGTTTTGCATCAGGACCTTCGACCGGATAATATTCTATGGAACGCTGAGCTGCGACGGGCACTGATTATTGATTTTCATTGGGCTAAATTGGATCGTCGACCGAAGAGAAAGCGGATGCCTTCGTGCGGGGCAGAGACGCGGCCGCTAAAACGACTTCATACTATTTTCTAATAAGAATTGTACATTATCGGAGCATTCATTTGAGAAGATCTGTTCCTGGAGTATTGCGAACCGGAGTTTCTTGACATGGGATTCATTATTTTTCTTTTTACGACGACTGGCGCTTTGTAACACAAGTTGATAGAGACCGTTACCTTATTTAGTGAATAATTTTCAAAGAATTCTAAAGTCCACTCTAGGGTCGAATAGACTACATTAGCTGTAGCCAGTCTATTATTTACCATCTAAATATCGACATGCATGCCCTCAAGCAGCAGCGGAACGTGCTGGGGATAGGAGCGTTGGCATGGGCAGACAAAGTAAAACCAGGCACGAATGAGGCAAATGTGCGAATGAGCAGAGAAGGATTAACATCCACTGATTCGCCGATGAAGTAGACCGATGTGATGAAACCGATTGGTTTGGTGTTTCTGTACAAATATCCCGCAGGATCTATGCACTGACCTCAGAGTCATTCGCCTTGAGTTGATTGTTGTAATGACATTTTATCCAAGTTCTACATGAAGATTGCGGCACAGTTAGCCTCGCCAGAACCACCCGGGGAGATACTAATGCCCAATCTTCTTTAAATATAGCAAATCGTCGACCAATCCGAACAAGGATAAGCCTGATATGCTTCCAACATTACAAGGACAGCATGAATGGATATAAGGCAATATCCTTTGGCGCTAAAGTCCACTGCGGCACGGTTGTTCTACAGTCACTAAGCCCAATTAGATCCAGGCCGTGTATAACGGAAGGCCCTTGCTATCAAGCTAGGCCAGGCTCAAGTGGATGTGCGCTGCTGTTTCAGGCGCTAATTAGAATGAATTGGCCTAACTCCTTATCCCTAGTAGCAAATGAGAATGTTCTTCTTGCCGCCAGCTGATGAGGCACTAAACCAAGCACATTTTTACAACTGGCGGGCTGCGCCTCCGGAGACCGGTTGACTACTAATGTTCCTAGGAAATATCTCGGTTTCCGAAGGCCAGTTTGCTTCAGACATGTTAGCAAGGCTCCCATTTACTGACGTCATCAGATTATGGCAGTGCTTTCAGCGCATGTAAATATTAAGTGAAGGCTGAGGAAGGGACTGTTCAGAAAATTCTCACAACTAAAAATGAATAGCTTTTTGATCTGGCTTCTGGCCGTCATATCTCGTCTATTTTCTGGAAGTAGAAATCCTAAAATGACTATTACACACAGTAAGTCATTTTAGAAGCGTGGGATGTTCAGACCTTTAACCAACTCCAGATCTTCAACCTGTGAAAACTGGGCCTATTACTGAACATCCCTTCATTTCTCACCGGCTGGATATTAAAGGCAAACCTTCGAAGGTAAAGTCATTGTGCAAAGAGGCCAGAAAAAATGGGTATAATGAATGTACTTGGCTATGCTATAATCGAGGAACGAAGTACCTGGCTCAAGGTGTACCTATTCTGCCAGAGACTGAAAGGTTTGATGCCCATAACCTGCAACGAGCACTTGGATGGTGGAAGAGTGTCTCACTCCGCTCTCCAGTAAAAGTGAAAATTGTCAAGGTTTGTCAACTCAGCTTTGTAAAAAAATTCAATACTGAACTCAGCCTCAGATACATTTTTTGAATGCAAAAAACATAAAAGAAGTTGAGGTTATGGTTTTACCCGACGACTCTTCAGAAATTGAAGAGATAAGAGCATGGCTAAAGCAGTACTCTGTGGAAGAAGATTGTGATGCTGGCTACGATGAGAATGGTACATTCCAGCCTTGCCAGATGCGTTCAGTATGCCCGAACATTGCAATGGGTGGTAATGAGGAATTTCATTATTTTTACTGCTCTCTGGAGCATTACCATAAGCTCAGACTACGGAAGCACAGGCTCGAGTGTAGAGACGCAATGCTGGAATTCTATTGGAACTCAAGAGGAAGGAGTGATTTTCAAATGTTCCTCAGAGAGTCTGGTCTGGTTACTTCTTACAGGTAATTGCCATTGTATATGGGGCCAACAACTCGTGTGCTAATTGTCTCTAGCAACTTGAAGACGACGCGTTTCCTGGATGCAGCTGGATATGGGGAGAGCATCCCCGCTCTGTTGCTCATTGATGGGTGGCACATGAAAAGGTTACTCATCGTGATCTTTTTCGCTGTGCTCATGAGTCTTGTTGTCACTGTTCTTGCGGCTGCTGTTGGACAGAGTATAGACACAGGACTGACAGCCGGAAGTTATACTCTTGCGTTAGTGGCGATATTCATTGCTACTCTTTCCTTTTTTAGTGCTATTCTATAAAAAATGATCGCTCTACATCTCTCTATGTGTATGAAATAAGCATAGCTTAATAAGTCAGGTGCTGGATTCCCCTTCACAGCTAGATCTCGCCCTCACCCGCAGTGAGGGTCCAGTTTAGGTCTGATCCTCGCGAGAGTCGAGTGAAGGGTCTCGACGAGGCCTTTTCACGGCGGTTGCCTATAGTGATTATTTTCATCAAAGACTAGTGGCAGTCTGGTTTGGTGTTTCTGTACACATATTCCGCAGGATCTATGCACTGACTTCAAGAGTCATTCGCCTTGCGCTTATTGTTGTGATGACATTTTATCCAAGCTCTACACAGTGATTGCGGCACAGTTGGCCTCACAGGCACAGCGCTTAAAACGGTCTCCTGATTTGCTGAACCACTGCGCCAGGAACACGGCGTAGTTGGTGATCCGTCCAGAACCACCCGGAAGGTGGAGGCACTAATGTTTAGATATAGCAGGATGCCGACCAGTCCAGACAAGGATAAGCCTATGACACTTCCGGCATCACAAGGACAGCATGAATGGATGTAAGAATATATCCTATACTTTGGCGTTAAAATTCACTGTGGCACGGTCGTTCTACGGTCCTTGAACCCAATCGGATTCAGGCAGTGTGTAACGGAAGATTTTGGCGCCTATACTATCATCCTAGGCTGGGCTCAAGACTTTATTTGGTTGGTGAGTTTTTGCTAATCACAAAGAAATTAACACTCAGTACGTTTTGTTTCTTCCCACCAGACAGTGGGGGCCAAGGCGTCTTGCCAGGTCCAAAGATGATCAATTTCTTCCAAAACCGTCAACGTCTCATCTTTCCAGCCGATCTTTGCCAGTTCACTCGCGGTCGTATACAATATCAGATCAATGAGCCGCCCATTCCCCACCCATGTCCAATGCACGGAGCTCACCCGCTGTTCCCGCCAAACTGCTCTAGATATTCGACATTCATTGAGCACCAGTCAAGAGGTAAAGTCAGCGAGACTACCATCTTCAACTAGTTCCTGCGTGCCAATCGATTCCCTGTTGCCTGTCCGGTACAGGCCAGGAGAAGCCGGATAATCATTCCTGCCGACTGTTCCCAATACACAACGGATGCCTGCCATAAGCGTGGCACATCAACAGTTCAACCTGTCCTTCTACACCAACCAATTCTTTCTCGCCTGCGGGTCAGGGAAGGCTGAGTTGTTGTCTGTGCATCCAGAACTCTGATGAAAGGAGTCAAGAATGAAGTCAAAGCGGAGATAGCCGATGCCGCTGCGCTAACAATGGAACACAATAACTAACAGGTCGTTCTTCGAGCAAGGCAACCAATTGTAGTATTGTACGTAGGCATGAACATGGCACAGTGATATTCATAGAAAACTGATCCATCAGGGGACGCGCAGCCAGTGGAAGATGAAGGGTTTGATGATGACGTGATGAGAATTATGATGAACCATTCAATTTGCAGGGAATCATAGTATCTCAAACATCATTCTCCGTTAGCAGAGCTTTTCAACATGAGTGGGGGACCACACTGGTGTCAGACTGCAGCTTTAGGATGATTATGACCGCATTCCGCGAAAAGGGGGTGGCGCAATGAGGGGCTCTAGACTGAGGATCAATAGCAAAAATGCCTCACCAAAGTCAAAGGCGGCAGAGGCGAAAGGTGAAAGAAAATTTGGTTGAAGTTGAAGCAGCGATGGAGGGCGACTTTATAGAGCACGCACAGCGATGCCAAGCGGCAATGGGACACTAAACCTAAATAGGCACGCTATACCGCTTCTAGTAATTCGCCGTCACCCAAGACTACGGAGTACTCCGTACATGCCCTAGTTAACTCCGCTTAACTCCGTGATTACTAATCCGATCTTCGTCAATGACTCTCCACCTTTCTGTTTATCGTAGATCCTATCTCAACCTCATCCAAGAACTGTAAAAGCACACAATCACAATAATACAAAATGGTTTGCCCCCTGCCACTCCCTTCCCTCTATTCAATCCCAACTAACCAGCCCCCAGTCTCAACCGCAATCTCTCCCGACAAACTCCGCCCTAACCCTCTCCCTCCTCACCTCCCTCGGCGGCGTAATCGGCTACGCCCGCACAGGCTCCATCCCCTCCATCGCAGCAGGCCTCTCCGTCGGCGCGCTCTATATGTACAGCTACTCGCGGCTGCGGAACGGCGAGACTCTTGGGGAAGAACTCAGTTTGTTGGCGTCGGTTGTGTTGGGGGGTAGTTCGGTGCCCAGGGCGATTAAGACGGGGGGTAAGCTGGTGCCGGTTGGGCTGAGTATTTTGGCGACATACGGTGTGGTGGTTTTTGGGAAGGAGGTTCTGGGGAAGAGGGCTTGATTGTATGATTTATTCTGATGTAGAGGAATAATGGAACTGTTCTGCAAGTACGGAATATGGCGCCATGGTTAATCTGAACTCTGTTGAGTGACTAGTAAGAAAAAAGGTCTTCGATGAAGTATTCTTGACTATATCTGATATTATATATGCCTGGAATGATGCCGACAATAAGGAACGTAGAAGACGCATTGCCCAAGAGGCGGATGGTGTGATGCATGTGTATATCTATCTAGCTTAGTGACAAAGCAAAATAGACGACACGGAGCAGCTCATCCAACCGCCAGCTCATTGCCTCTTGAGCCTATTAGCTTGCTGCGTTTCCAATGCTTGTGTCTTTCGCTTGGTAATGGCTATGACAGACTCAACGACCCCGTCAGTTGACAGAGAGCCAACCAACGTGCCACCAGAGGCGCTAGAAAATGACGGCGGTGGACAGAGAGTCGTGGCATCTACCCGGCTATTCGCAGTCCCAAATTTTTTCTCTCCGCTCCGTTACCCATAGTCTGGCGTTTTCGTAGGGCCGTTTGACCCCGTTTCAAAGACTTGGAAGTTCGTGCTATCTAACATGTATGCGTGAAGTTGATTCGCATAGTAGTGCACCGATCTAGCATACAGACTGGAACGTGTGGTGTAGATCCTTAATACATCGTCATACAGTGTGATGGATATGGTGTGAGAATTTCCATCAAAATAAGGACCCTTGCTGATAGCATTGTGCTTGATGTACCGCTCTGGCGCCCAAGGTCCCTTTGTAAAGAGTCCGCCGCTTCAAAACTAAGGCATAATCATCCGAGCTCATGGCGTCAAGGATGAAGTTAGGGAACACAGGCACGCTATCCTGTGTGAAAGGAACAATGAAACGAATCAGTGCCAGGAGTACCTGTGAGTTCACTGGCCAGAAGTATTCCATTGAAGAAGTCGGGTTTGACGTCTGGGAGTCCTTTAATCAAAAGCTCCAGGTTGTTGAAAACTTAGGTTTTGTTCGTAAGGGGGAGCGTCACTATCCAGAATTGCTGGGAAGAGCTCTGTGTTGTTGATTGTTCTCTCGTTCCGCCCCAATACTATTTATGTTACAAATTTCTTTAGACCTGCCTCTGCATTGCACAGGATTCGCGGCTAGAATAGACCGTAGCTCGTTCCAATTCTGGGGCCTCGGATGTTCCAGAGAGTTTCAGTGACTGAAAGAAACCAATGTCGTTCAGTGTCTGCTCAAAGTTCCAGTCATGGATGGTTGGTTGTTAATCTGCCGTGCTCCCCGACTCATAAATTGAAGCCTCCTTCACTGACATGCTGCCGCGGCACTATAGAGAGTTAGAGAAGGGTAACTCTCAGACCAAAGGACAACGTACACCTCTTGAGCCTGAGAGGCCTGGGCCACCTGAGTCGATGTGATACTGCTCGTTGATTCCAGGCTCTGGAAGGGTTGGGAAGTGTCCTTCAAACAAAAGAGGTTGAGATTGGGCATAGTTGCTACAGGATCTGGGGGCTGGGATGTAATCTCATCGAGATTTCTAAGCGCTTTCGCCGTGAGGTGTATCTTGGACATCCTCTCATATGGGAAGCGATGGTTTCGTGTATCTGGCTGCATTGCGAAAAAAGCTCAGATGTAAAAAAGCGTGAAATAGTGACTTCATAGTTTTATCTAACCTAAGATCTTAAGGTGTCGATTTTGGAGACTATCATCTATCTGAAGTTTGAGATTGCGCTAGCATTATAATCAAAAATACTGCAAAATATTGAATACATCTTTACACCCATACTCTGTTAAACGGTATCATCTAAGCAATAACCCGGAGCCTAACTCTTTCGTCGACAGCCTCAGTGTCGTAAAGGGAAACATCAGGAAGCGCCATCTCCAATAGATCTTGCCATGTGAGCCCTTCACGTAAGATCTTCGCCTCAATCGAAAATATGGATCAAATAGTCTAGTACTAGCTTTTGACCAGGACATACTCCATCGCAAGCAATTGTAAATGCCGTGCTTGGCATTGGAAGATATGCCTGGGACAGTGCTTATATGCAAAGGCCTCCCAATAAAAGGTAGGATCAGACACGTTAACTGATCCGTTTCAGCAAGTCAAACAGAGCATTTCATTCACAAAGTCCTAATATCGGCTTATACAGCGACCAAAACAAGTATGACTACAAATTACTAAAGTGCTTTGTCATTTTTACACCGGCCAACAGCAAGTCTCGCCCTCTTTACTGGCCAGCTGAACTTAAAGACTGGTCAGGTAATCCATGCTGTTGTTGCGGATGTTTGGGAGAAACCTCATAGAAGGATGTTTACCGAGGGGGAGTACTGTCGCGGAGGTTCCTCCTTCCCCAACTTTTGAAGGCCGAATGACTGCCTGCTACTTTCACCTACTTTCACCAATTCCTCATCACTTTCGTTTGATAGAGTTGATACTCTTCACCGTTTCACTATGGAGAACTTCAGGTTGGGACAACAGGACGGCGAGTCTTTGAGGTACGAAAGCACGATGAGTGTACTAGAACGTATATTTTATTTTAACAAACATAAACATAGTCGTAATCATTCATAAAATAGCATAGCGGTCATGAAGAACGATATGAGATTGCCAGTCATCCCACCTTGCACATCTGAACGGGGACTATATGATCTACTCTCGAACGGCCCACAGTATACGACCCTTTTTTGGGGCCGTCTGCTGTGCGTCGCTCGAGAGTAGATCATATAGTCCCCTTTGCAGGTGTGCAAAGTGAAAAAAAGATACTGCGGCCAATCTCTTGCTGCTCATGCAGTACTCAGATCAAGATCATCTTGAGCGATGCTGTTGATCTGTATGGTCATGCTCTCCAGATTCTGAATCCTCCTCATTATCGTCTGCGTCATGTCCGCTAAATCCATCTGTCTCCTCAATCCAGAATGTCGGCACCGCCGTCAAAGCAGCCATAGCAGTCAAGGTCCACCAAGGGATAATAACATACCCCCTCTTGACTCCAAACGAGAATGTAATACCCGCAATAGCCGGTCCTACAGCCCTCCCCAACGCACTAATACTCGTCCCGACCCCATTCAACGTCCCTAGAACACTAAGGCTCGACGCAGAATTCGTGAGCAAGATAGTGCAGCATGGAAAGCTGAAAATAGTAGCGGACAGTTTCGTAAGCATAAGTAAGAAAACAACGTAGTTGCGGAGTGCGGATGGGACGAGCGCTGTGAAGGGTGTGAGGAAGTAAACGATCGGGAAAACTAGGTAGACGAGTTTGGTGATGTTGAGGACGCCGTATTTTTTTGCGATGGTGGGAAAGAAGAAGAATTGGACGAACATGCCGAATATGCCAATTAGGGTATAGAAGAGGCCGATTGTTTGGGAGTCCACGCCGAATCCGCCGATGAATTTAAATGGTAATTGGACATCTGGGTTGCCGTCCATTTCCTGTTCGGGGAAGTGTAGAAATACTGGTAGCAGTGAGTCAAAGGCCATGTTGTGCATTGCCAGCATGCCGTAGGCCATCAAGACGAGGACTGATTGCGTGGAGAAGACCTCGCCCCAGCTTGTTCGCCTACCGGGCTTCTGTTTTGGACATCTGTCCGTCTGGCCATCGTCACCACCTTCACCAAGGAGAGCTGTCCGCTCATCATCCTCGGCCCCGGAGTTGACTGTTTTTCTGCGCGAAGTGCATGGGCGCGTCAACACCTGACCCACTAAAAGACCATAATCACGCTTATCTCGCCTTGATTGCAGAGTTTCCCGCAAGAACAAAAACCCCGTCGCAATCCCAACAACAAAAAGACACGCCGACGCCAAATTCGGCAAGAGGAACGGATATTTCTCCCAAAACTCCGACCCCCCAAAAATACTCGGATGTTTCTCCGCCGGTCTAGCCAACGACCCTCCAAACGCCGGCCCAAAGATCGTCCCTATCGTCCACACAAGTGGCATCACACTAAACGCCCGAGGTTGCAATTCCTTTTCCGGAACCATTTCCGCGACCATCGTTCGGATAATCCCGACGTTTCCGTTCATCAGGCCCAGCAACGCACGGGCCCATAGTAACATAGTCATGTCCCGCGAGAAACCGAATACCAGCGAGAATATCATTGTGAACACGAGACCGGCGAGGATGGTGGGTTTTCGGCCGATGTAGTCGGAGGCTGTGCCCCAGGGGACGGCCATGGCGCATTGGCTGACAGCGGTGACGGCGGAGGTGATGCCTACCCATTTTGCGATTTCGTTCTTGGGAATGCCCATGTGTTCGACCATTTCAGGCTGCGATTGTGAGAGCGAGAATTAAGAGACAGAGGAAGGAAGACGTACAAGATAAGGCAGGACCGAAGTCAGTACGACGGGCTCCGCGAAACGACATATTGCTATGACCCTATTAGTTTCATGAGAAAAAAAAGAAAGAAATGATAGTGTATAGACTTACAGAGAACAATCAGCTGCTGAACGGGCAGCTCTGGCCGTCTCTCTAACATTCTCGGTTAATCCTGTCGGAGCCGAAAAAGAGAAATATTTCAAGTTGACATGGAGAGAGCAACTAAATCAGTGCAAGCAGGATAGACCATGGACTTTCACAGATATGCGCTAGATAGAGAGAGAGAGAGAAGTGCCGAAGCTGAAAATACTGAAGAGCGCTCGAGTCAACGCAAAGGTTTGTCAGCGGATAGTCGGAGTTGCAGCGGAGAAGAGCGATGGATCTTTTGGTGGGCAAGAACGGTTGATTAACCAGTCCTTCCAAATAGCGATATCAAAGCCGGAGGTGAACGGGCATCTACTTCGAACTTCATGAATACAGGGTGTTGACGTTGGGGTTGTTGGCTTACCCCTTCGACTCGCCCGTTTTATTGATTCTTCAATACAAGTCCTCACCCAGTCACCCATGGCTCTCTCCTATTCATCCAGAGCAAATTCATTGCATTACATTACATTGCAGTGTGAAGCAAGATGCTGCAGTTCTACCAGGAATGCTTTCTCGCTATATACATAAACAAATGCTCCTTGCCAATATATCCGCTATTCTAAGAATGACCAGGTGCCTTTTTGCTTGTCCGTCCGAAAAATCTAAAAGCCTTTCTGGATGGAATCGAAGGACTTTTTGGCTGGCGAGAACCGTGATTCTCAATGAGTCTTTCCACCGTTGAACTTGGACAGTCGCCCATTATTTGAGAGCTTTGAGTTGCGGCGTTGACGTTCTTGGCCGAGACCGTATTCTGCGTGGTAGATATGACGATCTGAAGGGATTGGTCTTGAGAAGAAATATTTTCAAACCTGTGGGCTCTTTCTTGCTGCACTTCCTCCTGTCTTGCCTCCAAGATCGACCTACAGTGATCAAGCCAACATCTTCGCTCTTCCAGCTGTTGCTGTTGCTGTCGGACCAGTTCCTGCTCTTTCATCTCCAGGAGCCTGATCTCGCTGCTGGAGAGGAATGACTGGACATGCTGAAGATCCTCGTCTGTCTTCTGCTGTAGCTTGCGAGCTGCGATGTTTTTCTTTCGCCCGCGTGTCACCTCGCCAAGGGATTCCCGTCGAACTCGGTCAATGCTGCTTCCAGCTTTCCGACAAGCCTGGATACACTGAAGGATTGCTTCTTCCAGCTCCTTGATTTGCCCTTGATCCTCTACCTGCATTGGAGATCGTTGGCCAACATTCTGAAGCTGGGCTGAAAGACGAGACATCGTTCCAGCGATCGCGCTCTGGTAGTCTGCTAGTTGATGCAGGTTCATTTGCGCTAGATCACTGGTTGGAGTCATTAGCGTTGGGTCCAAATGCTATGCTTTTGGAGGGAATGAGCTCACATGCTTATACTAGTGATGATAATGGTGATTGTGCTTTTGTACCCTGCTAGGGTCTCTTTGAATTCATCGATGTCACCCCCAAGGAATTTCATTTTTATCCAATCGTGGAAATTCGGCTGACGGCCTCCGGAATGCGATGTGCATTTGCAGATCACATCTCGAAGTCCCGAACAGGTCATGTCACACGCTTTCAGGATAGGGTCGAGTTCTGCACGGACTTTGTCATCACAAGTGATGTCCTGGACCCGCCCCAGGGCCACCACGAGACCATATAGCTCTGTTTGGAGATGTTTGACGCTATCGGGGTAGCTGTGGAAGCTTTTGATCAGCTCGTAGAGGGTCTTGGCTGATTGGAAAGCAAAAGTTCCAAGGCCAACAGAAGCGCTTACAACGCTCAATGGATCGGTCATCTTCGAATCTTCGAAAGATAGTTGGGAAAAAAAAAAAGAAATTTGGGCTCTGAGGTTACACAGCATCCTAGGCAAACAGCCGGGATTTAAATAATCTATATATTATTACTGGGTTCTATCCATGAATAGAAACAATCCGGCGCTTGCCAGAACTTTACATTGCTTTTTCTGTAGTCGCGCGCGCGTATAGTAGATTGGCAACCCCCCCCCCCCGCTTCTGGACGATTGCCCTTTGATCAGTTTGGGCCGACAAAAGCAGGAAAGACAATGGATTGTTTCGAGCGAGACGCCATTCCTGGTGATACTCCATACAAGCGGGTAAATGCAAACCTCGGTCGGCCTGCTCACTCCGCAGTCATATATCTTGGCGTTCTCCGCAATGCAGGAGGTAGCTTTTGTTTTCTGTTTCTCGTCTTATTGTTGATCTCCTCTGCTTTCCCCTTCCTACATAATATTCCTTTACGATAGCCAATTATCATCATGGAAAAAGCGCCTCCACTTACATCTGATCTGGTGACCCTGGCTGCATATGCGCTTCAGGCAAGCCAATCGCTCTATCAGACGATCGAGAGCTTCCGGTCCCAAAAGCGGAACGTCTTCGAGTCCTGGTATGGCTTCCAGTCTCTCAGTCGGATCCTGGAAGCTTTCCGACAGGTAGCAGCGGAGGGTCAAGTCGAATCCATCGCATTCAAGCTACCTCTCCTGCAATGCGGGAAGCTCTGTACAAAATTCGCAGAAGCTATCAGTAAATGTACGACCGATCCTAATGGGGAAAAGGCGAAATTATGGGAAGGAACCATTGCAGCTTGGAGGACCACCTTGGCTGCATACAAAGTGGTCATGAGTATCGCTCTCAGTGACGCAACTTTGTAAGATTCCAATATTCAGGGAGGCTTTCACTTGCTGACCACGTTTGACAGCCGTGAAGCTGCCGGGGCTAACGTTGCTCCCGACGACCATAAACGACTGATCGCGGAGGCAATGTCTGGCCTCCAGAAACACTTAGAACTCATGTATAGAAGGCCGCAATCGCTGCTTGAATTTGAGTTCAGCAATGGAAGAGATGTCGACAAAACGAGCAACATGAGGGAAGAGGATGAAAGCTTAGAGAAATGCATTACGATATGTGCCAATTTCTTAAAATATGTTGACAACAGCCGATCACGGACGTACAGTACTGGCGGAAAGCAATTGTCGAGCCCAGGACTGAGAGGTGTCGATAATGCCGTGGCAGTCACCAAGGAGATGCTCGCGGAATTCAAAGATAGACTCTTCGAGTACTCAACAATTCTTGACTCCCTTCCGATTGATTTGAACAAGAAACCGCAGGCCTCATCATGGCAAGGAGCAGAACATATGAAATCAGACAATGCTGAACCCAACACAAGGGAAGACAGTGACAGAGACACACCGGACCCTGCAGAAACAGCGCGGAAGATCATCCTCGAGGACATCGCTTCTGCTGATGACTCACATCAGCTAATTGTGTCGACAATTGGTGACCAAATATCGGCCAAACGTATCTTCACGGGAACCATGTCTTTGCAGTTGTTGGGACAGATGTCCGATGATACACTTCAGAAACTTTCCAAAGACCGCAGCAGTCGCATCAGCGAGAAGGACTTGCAAGCGCAAACAGGGCAAGATAAATTTAATCAATATGGCATCGGGCGCGATCTTCGCGGGGGAAAGCTAGAGGTGGGACGGGGCGCTTACTAGGAAGGTACAATTGCACTGCTACTACAAGTCTAACATTATGCTCTTCGAGTTAAGAGCATAGTTCTGCAATCTCTGAAGAGCCGAGCAATGCCGCGTCAATCCAAACCCAGGAATCACCCTGATAACATCGGCTTCGGCACTCATCCCTAATATATTCGTTTTCATATATTACTGCCCATGAACCCTCCAGTGTCTTCACAATCCTTAACTTTTTGTTTCAGTTTTATGGTACTTTCTTAACATTGTTCTCTTCTTGTTATTTCCAGATTGTTTTGTTCATCTCTTTTTGTTGATTTGCTGCTGCAACTGCCGCATTTCTGTAGCTTGGTTGTCTAATTTCCATGATCACGTTTATTATTGCGTTTTAACTGTTTGCAGAGGACTTGACCTTGCTGATGCAAGCTCGCTCACTGCATACAGCAACTCGATGTTGAGTTGATGGCTACTAGTTGGCGAGCATATATATGTGTAGACACAAAATGAATTGCTTGCCTTCTAGCCATTGTCTTATTTCCCTATCTGTAGATTTGTGTATGCTCAGTTGCACTCTCATGTGCCATTTGTTAACCTATCAATTATCGGTAGCCTTCCCCTGTTCCTCGGTATAGGCATAGATGGCATGATAGATTGCCAGGGCCAATACGGGTACACCATCTAAGCGAGGGCGAATATGCGACCTACAATGCTCACAGCTTACTATTCGTCGCATGCGGATGCTGTTGTGTTCCTGGGGAATCGCCAGAATCTTTCATGGAGTGTCTGTCTGCTTACTCCAACGGCTACTACATATACAGAAAACCGAAATGATTGATTGGCGCTATTTCCAGCCAATTATAACCAAAATCCCAAGCTCCCAAGAGACTGGACATGAGGAGGATGCGTGCTATCTATCGTTTGATTCATTCCACATTTACATCAAGAAAGAACATTGGCCTGAGCGTTCTACTGTAACAGCTCAGTGGCGGCCTGAATTCGTGTCTCAATGATGAAGCTCCATTTCTGCAGACCATCGTTACTAACTTTCCAAGAAAAAAAAAAAAAAAGAACAGAAAGAAAATAAACTCACCCTTGCGTTGGCCACATCTCCCGCCTCTAAGCTCTCGGTCAAACCAGGATACGTCGAGCCCGCATATCCAGTCCAAAAACCGGGCGCGAACACGACGTGCTTGTACCAGTTCCGTCCATCAAGTCCCGGCTGATACAGGAATTGATGCTCGATCTCTCTATACTTGTTGTTCACAGCGCGGATCTGCAAGAACAGCTGTACTTTCTTCCACAACAGATACCAGGGAAGATCCTCGTCAATCCTAGAAGATAGTTCCTCAGCATACGCGTCAAACGCGGCGGCAATGGCCTGGAATTGTGCGATGGCGTCGTCCAATGGCGCGAAGTCAAAGTCTGCACCAATCGGCAGGTTCTTAACAGTCTTCTTGGCCGCTCCAAGATATGTTTGCAAGCCAAGTGAGTATTCCTTGGCATTGAGAGACAGAACAGGAGTTTCGATGATCTTCGCAGCAGACAGCGCCCACAGCTTCGTGGCAGCTTCGTGATAAAGCCAGTCAGGGTCTCCAAAACGGTCCATCCAGTCGAAACTGTCGTAGTCAGAGTGGTAGTGATAAACTGGGTCATTGGCTCCACGACCGAAACCCAGATCATAACTGGCAACACCAGCAAAGTCTTGGAACGCAGTAAAGTCACTGCCGCTACCCATGGTCGCAATCTTACCATTCCAAACGTCCCGAATAGTCTGGCCTTCAACGGTCTGGTTGGGTGACTGGACCAGTCCAGTGACTTCATAGATAACATCGTTCAAGAGTGGGCTTGCCCGTGGAGAGAAGTCAGTACCACTAGCAGCAACGTCCACGTTCAGATACGCAACATTCGTCTTCGAGAGCCAGGGAAGCTTGTCTTCCACCCATTCAGTCGAGCCCAGCAGTCCGTATTCCTCACCATCCCAGCTGGCAAAGACGATCGTCCGCAGAGGCTTCCATCCTGCCTTGAGGGCTTCACCAAAGCTGCGGACCACCTCGTTGAGGACGGCAGAGCCACTGTTCGGGTCTCCAGCTCCACCTGCAATCCAAGCATCACGATGGTTGCCCAGAACAACGACCTCATCCGGAATAATACCCTTGATAGTACCGATAACGTTCCACAACGGAGTCGTCACGTATTCCTGTTGGTTGTAGAGGTTGATGGCCACGTCTTCCGGAGTAGGTCCGATGTTGTATTCGACGCCCTTGTAGCCGAGTCTACCACCCTGCCACCATTGGTTGAAGTCTGACGCCTTTGGGCCATGACCATTGAGAGCCTTCAGGAGAGGTAGTACTTCCTTGTAGGAGACTGGGAGGGAGGGAATCGACGGAATAAAACCATGTGGGTCTTGGCGCTCACAGCCAGGCTTGGACGGATATCCAGGCGTGGTTGGATCACCAGGAGCGATACCTATACATCGGAGAGTATTGTTAGATTGGACGGTTCTACCATGAGGGACTCTGTTGCACTTACTCAAGAACTGCGTACTTCCTCTTTGTACGGCACTGGGGTTCCGGGCGGGACCATCGGGATATGCCTTGTAGCCATTCTCCTCGGTGATTTCGCCATCCTCCTGCGGGTCATCGTACATGATCACACCGATGATACCGAGCTCCTGTGCCCGCTTCACCTTCAACCCACGGAAGATGCGACCGTACTTGACAATTGCAATCTTGCCTTCAAGATCGACGTTCGCCTTGACAAGGTCTTCAAAATCGTCGAACGTACCAAAGTTGGCATAAACAAACGGAGCAGTAACATTCCCGCTAGCCGAGTAGCCGTGGAAAGTAGGTATACGATCGGGAAGGCCGCTCGTACGGTCTTCCTCGAGTACATCTTCCTCCAGTGACGCCTCGAAGGTGACCTCAGTGGAGCCAGTCTCGGTCTTCTTCAGTAGTGCCAAGCGATGGTCGACTGGGTAATTGAGATAAGTCTCGTAGGTCTCAATAATGGTATCTTCGACACCAAATTCCTGCCATTTCTCGCGAGTCCAGAGCGCCTGGCTCAGATTCTTGCCAGCGAGATGAGGGCCAGCCGTGTAGTACGAACTCCATTCACGTGCCCTGGCAGCAGACGGGGTGCTCGTGAGGATTGCTTGCAGCTGTTCGTAGGAAAGGCCATAACCTTGAGGCCATGACGAGTGTGGAATGGAGCGAGAACCAGGTACATAGGACCAGAAAGAGTCCGGGACCAGGAATAGAACGAGGGCGATGGAGAGGAGCAAGCTGAGAATACGACGGAAGGTATTGTGGGGATATCGCTGTCGCTGGGGAGCGACATGGACAAGGAGAGGAGAGGGCTCTAGAGGAGCCATGTTTTTCTCCTTCATCTTGGAAATTAAGTTCACGGCAGATTCACTCCGATCTAGAAACGAATGTTTTGAGAATTGTACTGTATGGACGAAGTTGAGGGAGGTAGAGATCTGGCGGAGCTGAAAGTTGGAGGTGCGGAGACGCTGATGTGATCGGGCCTTATCAATCGATATCGCTGCCTGTCCGTGCTTGACGGAATATTCCGTACCAGAATGTACAACTTAGGAAGCTGGGATTGCTTCGATTGCTTTAATTTTCCTGCCTGTACAATTGGCTGTAAATACCCTGGGATTCGAATGCAATTATATACACTTAGCTAAAAGTAGTCCGCCGGACGCAAGATAGAAAGGATCCCCCAGTGTAGATATCAAACAGATGAACCACGGAAATAATGTAAGATGGGGTATATATGCTCAATCAATAAAAATCAATGCTTTTCACACGGTTACGTTCTCCTTATCCTCATTCAGTTCGGGGACCGGGACGATGTCGTTCAATTGGGCGTTCAACTTCTCGCCAATGCCGATGCTATCACGTAGGATCTGTCGAGCGGTTTGATCGTCATCGATGTCCATGTCTTCCTTGACGAGTCGAACGGCCAATTCAGGGACAAGAACTGCTTGTGCATAGCCAGCAACACCAGCTGTCTTGACTATGTGATCGGCGGCTGCGAGACGACGGAGCTGAGGAGCGAAATGTGTAGTCACAGCTTGCAACCTAGAACCATTACGTTAATCCTGTTCTGAAAGTGGATGTCCGAAGGACAGAGAGCAGTACATTTTACCAGACCCCCGTGTCCCATAGTAGCCGCACGAGATATCCTCCAATCCACCACCGGACAAAGTAAGCCGGAAATTCTTCGCTTTTCCTGACCTCATCGCACTGTCAAGAAGGTTCCTGTAATACGACGAACACTCGGGAACCAACAGTTTCGCCACATCATCGTAATGACTACGGATTCGTTCATCAAATGTGTCCCAATCGATAGTCGGGTACCCTTTGCTCTTCCATTCCTTTTCAGCCGAAGACGCCTGGTGTGATTCACAGAATACTATCTGATCGCGGAAACGCTGCTTTGGTTGCGCCTCAAATGTCACAAGAGCCTCGGGGTCGACTTCTTCTTTGCACATAGGGCATAAAGCTTTCTTGGGTTGCGCGATTTCCTCGTCTGCCTGCGAAAATTCGAAGTTGAACGCTGACGACGGAGGTGACGGAGTGTCGACCGGAGAACTAAGCGGTGACGCATCGTCCTGTGACAGTAGATCCAAAACGTCTGCAAACTGAGGGTCATTATCAGAAGAGATGCTGTTCGGCAGAACAGGCAGGTTCTTGAACTTGGAGCTCTTTCCATTTGTACGAGTTTCAGACGGAGGCGGGCTAGACATGTCGATTTCCCTCGGCATCTGGAAGCTGCTTTCTTCCTTCTTTTTCTTCTTCTCCTGTGGAGACTTCTTCTTGTACGCTTTCCTGTTCTTTTGTGGTTTCGATATCGACTGGCTGTCTTGAGAGGAAGGCACACTGGAGACTGAAGGTCTGCTCTGACTCGAAAATTGTGCTCCCTTCCGCCTCTTGCTGTGCTGTGAAGAACCCCACATTTCAATTAGGCTATCCCGGTCATCCAAAGCACTCGAAGTCCTCGCCCGAGTCTTTTCCTGAGAGCTCGCTACCTCCGGTTTATCTTTTCCGTTCTGCTTCGACATCGAGACCCTCCCACTCCGCGCACTACTCTCCGCGAGTTTTTCTTCCAGACTCTGCTTCCCCGGAGCCTTCAGTTCCTTGTCTTCCTCGAGATCTGATAAGCCGACGACATCTTGATCGCCTGTTTCCACTTCGTTGTCGCTGGAGCTAATCGGCGCATCGTCGATCTCGGGCTCGGGTCTCTCTGGCTTGGGTGATTTATTGGGTTCATTCGTTCCATTATTGAACGTTGACAAGAGATGTTTGCCCGAGAAATTCCTCGTCGTAAGGTAGTTTCTTGAGAAGCTCGCATCTGGTCTCGTTCGGGTGCCCATGGTGAACTGGTGATCGCGGAAACGACGCTGTACCAAAGGAATACTGACAACTCGAGGAATCAATCAATTGCTGAACAGCTGCTGACAGCCCTTGTTTCCGAACGAGGAGAGCTAGTTCGGTCGTAGTACTGCCGTTGCGTGCTTTTTGTCAGAGGCACTGCGCGGTTCTAAGTAGCTTTGAAAATAATCAGAATTTAACGCTGGCTACCAAAAAGAAGTGGGACAA
Organism: Aspergillus pseudoglaucus; assembly: GCA_039880875.1. Lineage (NCBI taxonomy): Eukaryota > Fungi > Ascomycota > Eurotiomycetes > Eurotiales > Aspergillaceae > Aspergillus > Aspergillus pseudoglaucus. The sequence goes on along the minus strand of JBDODC010000005.1, from coordinate 1,031,705 downwards.
ACCAGAAATTTGAACGGTTTGATTTCTTTAGACGACGCTCAGTCAGCCCCTACTTAGGCGTTCAGGTGGTGGCTTGTGCAGGTAGAGAGGGACGACCGGACGAGAGAGAACGAGAGAGAATGCGCGTGACACGCGAACTAGGCATTTCTCCGCAGCGGCAGATTAGATCCGACTGTACAACGGGCGAGATTGCTATTTAGTTGATTTAAATGAGGAGATGGGAACACCATCGCGGTTAATTTTGTGATTTTAAAGGTGAAAGGGTCAGAAATTGGGATACTGGTTGGATACTAGTCGGTTACTAGTAGGTCAGCTCTGTCTGTATGCTGGATCCAAGCCGCAACTCTATCCGGTGTGCCAGCTCTCCAACTCTACGTGACACTATGGAGTCTCAGAGATATGAGATAATAAGACGCAATTGACATGATAATACTGAGTGCTACCATCAAGCTTAAAACGTACACCAAACAAATATATCCCAGCAACGCCGTAGAAAATCTTGTGACTTATATAATAAATGTATACCTTGCAAGGTAAAACTTTCACTCAAAGCTCAATTCCATATCACCTTCGCCACCCCCAAAGTCATGCTCCGCCCAAGCATTAGGTTCCATAGCTAACGCACCCAGAGCACTAGCACCGACACCAGCGCCAACACCCGCACCAACACCAACCGGCATCGTCGCGGAGGATCGCAGTTCCGGTCTCGTGGGGAAAGAGTCATGGCTGGGTGGTTCGAATGCAGAGTGCGAGCGTTGTGGTGTATCCTCATCATAGGATGTGTCGAAGGTCATTTCGATCTCCTCTTCCTCGTGCGGACCAGAGAGCAAATCAGGGGGTGGTGAATTATGATCAGAAACTGGTGTGGGCGTCGGCTGCGTTGTTCCCGCACTTGGCGTTTCTTTCTCTTTCTCTTTTGCATCAGAGGATGAAGGTGTAGTGGGAGATTGGCCGGTTGGAGAGTTCAGATCCAACTTCATTGGAGGAAGGGTCGACTCCAGCTGCTTAACTTCGATGGCCTCCGAAGCCAGTTCAGCTTTGATAGCGTCAATGTCAAACAGAACCGACCCGGTGCCAGCGCTGTCGGTCGAGCTACGCGATATGGACTTGTTGCGCTCGACGTCATATGTTTCCCATCCCTTCTTTTGCGCCAGTTTCCCTCGTTTGAACAGTCCAAATCGCTTCTTCTCCGGTTTCATCTCCGCCTCTTTACGGGCTTCGTCAATCTCCCGGATCAATTCTCGCTGCCGCTCACCATGGCTTTCCGGGTCTGGGTCTTCGATTTCAGCAAATTCCTCGCTCAGCACTTCCCATCCAACCTCTTTCAATAACCGAGGCATTGCTGTACGATAATCCATATGTCCGTTGACCAACTGGGTCACATCGAGATTCTCTAGTCCAGGGATTCCTTCAATTGGCGCAAGGCCTGCAACACGCATGATTCCACCGCTCGTCGCACGGAATAGATATCCCAAGATCCAGTCGTTGGAAGCGTAGCCGTTGACGAAGCGCCCGGAGACCACGCTACGAGCTTTGATATACTCATCTTTGTTTGCCACGTTTGGTGATCCAAACATGTAGACGTTCTCGACAAGCCCTTGGGCCCCTTTATCTGCGAGTTCCTTTAAGCATGAGAAGATGACCCTCGACCCAAGTGAATACCCGAGCAAGGTCACAGGCCTTTTACCCAGGTTGCGGTCTATTAGGGAATCAGCCATAATAAGACCGGCTGCGTTCGCACGGGCTAAGGAAACGTTCCACGGGTTATCGATCAGATAAGACAATTTGGTAAGAACAAGAGGTAGTTGTAGCGATGCCATAAGAGCTACCAGAACGGTGCTTCCGAGAACATGTTGAAGACCTTGGGTCAATGCCTATTGCATTGTTAACGATTCGCGCGTCTCGACGAATATCACATAGCTATGGATCTTACCTCTGTAGCCAGAATGTTGATGGTTTGACCCATACTTTGCAACATTTCAGGTTCCCACAAAACGGAATACATGTCGCCCATTATAGGGTCGACGGTACTGTACGGCAATCGTACATCATCAACCTTGCCAGTCATCCAACCAGATACCGTAATAACGAGATTAACTCTTTTGTTATTGTGTAGCGGTCGATATTCAAACGTCCGGACAGCACCAGTTCGGCGATGCGAAGCTCTCAGTCCGATAGTGCCTCCAGTCAATGTAGCACCAGATGCGATCAGAGCCGTACCACCTGCTCCACCCAGGAAAGCACTGGTGCCTGTAATGCCAACAGTCGTAAAACCTGCAGCAAGACCAGCGCCAATTACTGGCGCCAGCAATCCAGCTGAGAGACCAATGACCAATCCGCCTCCTACAGTAGCCAGGCCCATAACCATATATCTGCGCTTCAGGGCCGACTTCCGACGCTTTTCCATATGATCTGATTCATCCCAAGTTTCCTGGTTATTTTCTGCCTCCTGCATTTCAAGAGCATCCATCACCCGTTTCTCAAACTTGGTGATCTGAAGCCACGGTACCTCCATAGCCCGACCAACCCTCTCGAGCAAACTCCGGGATCTAGCATCATAAGCTGAATCGGCGATCAAAACCAAGAAGAGATCGCAAAGGACTGTCCATCGGAGGTCAATATCGATCTTGGCCGATGTTGGCATATCGGATGGAGATTGAATCTCTGGAGGGTCTTCTTCTTCGATTGCCTTATACGGTGGAGGAGGGGACGTCGACGCGGTATCTCGGTTTACTTCAGTCGAGATACTGCCTTGATGGCTGTCCTTGGCGCCAGGAGAGGGAACGGAGGACGTAGTCTCGCGTGGGGGATCGCCTTCCTCTGCCATGGGGTTATTGACTCGCGCATTTTGCATCAAAGGCGGTACAAGATCCAATGGCTGCACGCCATGCTGGGCCAGCTGCTCGATCATAATCTGCTCTGCAGCATCGATTTCCATATGCGCATAAAGCCGTGCCATCATCGCTTGTCCCCACATCTTCGTGGCGTCCCTGCCCTTCTGCAGTGCCTTTTTCACGCCTTTAGTCGTGGGTATCTTCTCCAGATCTAATGACATTTCATGTATGGACAATCTGGTTACCCCAACATATGCTATCCTTTGACCTTCAGTCAGGATGTCTTTTGTGGCCTGAAGTTGACTGTCAGGATCACGCAGCTCTTCCCCTTCTACACCGGCTGAGTTGCCGCCTGCTTCTTTGAACAGATAGCTTGTGTCTTCGTCCAAGCTTGTCGCTGACTGTGCATCCTCATCGAGCTGCACGCGAGTGTAGCCCTTGCCAGCGCCACTATAACCCTTTTGTGCATATTCTTCTTCCTCCTGTCTCTTGGCTCCACGAGCAAGCAGCCGACCAAAATCATCGTACTCGTCAAACTCCCCGAGAGCAGGCATTTCCTTCCACTCATTGTCACTTTCTTCCTCACTCTCATCGTCGTCCGATTCTTGGCCTGCGGTCAGTCGCTGATGTGACCATTCGGAAGCCTTGAGATTCGGCCGTTTTCCACGTTGGCCTTCGGTTTTAGGAACAATGGCGTTTTCTCTGTTGAGCGTAGCATTCTCATCTTGAACACCTTCCGTAGGTGCGCTAGGAGTAACCGGTTTTTCATTTTCTGGTAAAGCAATGGGGTCTTTCTCTGAAAACTCTTCCTTCTTCGATACTGGCGCTTGAGCAGGCAATCGTGCTGCTTGACTATCTGGAATACTCTGTGCCAGGTCACCAGAGGCCTCTGGTTTATGGGTAGTAGCTTCACGCTCTCTCTCCAACTTCTCTGGCTGTTCTGATTTCCCTGCGGCTTTTTGCCCCTCTTGATCTTCCAGCTGAGCATTGCCGTCGTTTTCTAAGGAGCTATCTTTCACATCATGAAATGTGTCATAGTTATCCGATGTTTCACTTGCGGGCTGCGGTGGTGGTCGTGGACGCACTCGAATCGGGAGCCCAAAGTCATCTACCTCGTCCTGCTGCTTTGCCGTATCCCGTCCATCCTGCTCTGCAACCCCCGGTATCCCACCCTGTGGTTTCACAATCTCCTTCTCATTGTCGACATTATTTCCCGGTAATTTCGCATCACCTCTCAGTGGATCCCCAGACCGAGTAGTAAAATCGACGGTCCGATTAGTTGCGACGTTCGAGGTAGAGGTCATTATTCATGGGCGTAGCGGACGTGAAAGAACTTGTATGATTCCGATCGAGTGCAAGCAGTATATTCTTAATTCTTTCCCTGTCTACCTCCGGGTATGGTCCGTAGCTGACCATCCGTGCAAGTGTACACGGTTCGGGTGGTATCCGTGCTTTTTTCTTCCGGTACGAGCTATGACGGGCTCCGTCTGTACCTGACCGTGCAGTCCTTGATCGCAATCATCGGACAGCCTGGACGATATCTCCGGAGGATAAAACCGTTGGCCACGCGGCCTCGTCTCTAGAAAAGGGGGGCGAAGGGAAGGGGAAGGGGCCGTAGGCCACCGGAAGGCAGAAAGATAGCCGAGACCTAGGACATTCAGGGAGCTGTTTTAGCCCAGTGATCAATGGGGGAAGAGACAGTTTTTGCCCTTTCAAGTGGGTTTTCCTTTTGTTTGTCGGAACGTACGCCAATAGCCTGGTTGAAAGAATAATAGTGGTTGTCTGCGACCGGGGGGCGTTGGTTCAGTTCGGCACCGCAACCAGCGAGAATCGCCTGTCACGTCAATCGCGGAGATACAGCGTCTACTTCGAATACAAGGAGACGGTAGGGCTGTTCTGATCCACGCAAGCCACCTCCGGCAGTTTAATGGGTCAATTAGCATGCAATGAATTATTTCATTAATATTCCATACCCTGAGGTATACAAGACTTTGTTCCGTGACTTGTCTAAGTCCGATGCGGTTCAAAGCAGCGCGGGGAAGGCTGTATTGTCCTTACGATACGGTATTTATCCCTTTTGGGTCAAGCTCAGACATCACTCAAAACTCTCTACTGTACATGTTCTCTCAGGCAGCAGGGGAAGAGTGATCCTGGAGTGATCCAGGGATGATCCAGAATGTCCAGAAAGCAGCATCATATTTACATTTCATCTTTTTTCATAGGTGGGTCAGCATAGATCCAATCAGTCCCCCCATGGTACTAAAAATGAATCTGTGAATTCATATGGCTCCATTTGATTTACCTCGTCAATTGAAAAGGGGGTCCACGTAGCGGCCGCTACGCTCATCGGGTCGAGCATACTGGAATAGTCGAACGAGCGAGGTGTTTGCGCGGGCGAGCTGGCGAAAATGGAATGCGGAATAGGCATGCCAGGTGACTGGGCCAAAGGTGGCGGCTGTTCAATGGTTCTCGAGTCAGCCCATAAAGTCTGATCGTACAAGTGTTGGAGAAAGGAGGATGCCTGGCTCAGCTCGCTTATCGCCTCTGGTGACAATCCCGAACTCAAGCTCCCTGATGTTGAGGCTATATCGTGGGCGGTTGTCGACTGGGGCTTCAGAAGCTCTATAGCAGTTTGAACCGGTTTCATTGAGCCCAATGCAGTGGTGAGGTTCACCGATGGTGGCTGTGACGTAGAAGCGTCCTGTGGTCCTCTGACCCAGCAATTGTATAGCAGCATTAGGGCACTTTGAAATACAAGGTGATACCCAGATGGCCACATTTGAGGCAAGAGGTGGTGATCTCTTCCATTTTGGAAGCAAGCAACAACCTGTGTTGCTGACTCTACAGAGACACCCAGGCTCTCGGCAAACTGTGGCTCCTCGGGGCTGAAGGTCAAGGCGGGGCGATGGACGAGGACGCTAGTAAACTGTGCCAGCAGGGAAAGCCACAGTGAGATATAACTGGGCGTTCCCCCAGGGCCATTCTTTCCTACGTCTACCGTTAGAGCAATATCCGATTGAGAAGCCTGAACATTCTGGCCCCACACATCCAGTTCTCGCTGGAGATGCTGGATTTTTCCGACCGCTCCACGTCGGTCCGTCGTTGTGTACAATTGCTGTAAACAGCGAGACAATAGTTGAGAGAGTTGAATATAGTGGATGAATGGCTCCACATGGGTGGTCTCTCCGGGAAGAGGATAGGACAGTTGCTCGCAGTACAGATCATCGAAATCAGCATTTATAGGTAAATCAACGTCGACATCAGCATGCTGAACAGTCCGTGGTAGACCAAACAATACACTCGATTGCCTAGCGTGATGTCAGTATAATACAAGATTAAAAGCGGGGAGAATAAGTCCGTACACATCAAGTATATACACACACCACCATAATCGCTTACGCAATTCTGTTTCACCCAGAATATGCCGAAAGCGTCTTGAATGACGATGAAGACCAAGCGACTGGGCGAGTCTGACTGCCATCCCACAGATGCGCAGGCCTAACGAATGCTGCGATGTGGTCTGTAGGTAAAGCAGATAGAGCAAGAGTGCCTGGAGGGTTGTGAGATCACCGCGACTTGGCATTCGTCCAAAGAGGTCGCTCAATATCCTGTCATGATGTGACTGTGCCCAGGTGTGATGCAAGGCATCCGAGTCAGGGCTATGATGACTGAACGCATCGAGGGCGAGCAATGCATAGACTTGAAGTAAGAAGGAAACGTCGGAAGACGCCCGGATACCCTGGAAGAGTTGGTCAAGACCTGCAAAAAATTGCTTTGGTAGGAGGACAGGATACAGTATGCCCCAGCAATGTTGAAACCGTCCAACGACAGCCTCAAATGAGGTAGGATTTTGTTGACAGAGGAAGTCATATTCAAAATTTGGAAGATTCATAAACTGGGGCTCGATCCAGTGCAGGCCAGGCTCGCTCGGACGCATTCGAGCCCTCCCGTGAGACACTTTCAAAACATGTAGTCGGAAGACACCTTCAGGAAAATGGTCAGAGGATTCAAAGCGCCTTTGATACTGCTGTTGGGCCGATAATATGAAATGCACGCCGGTCGTGGACCCTGCAAAGAATTCTGCATTGCTGTCCCCAAGGACCAGCCGTCCCAGGTGACCAACCACGGGGCCTTGGGAGGAGCGTTTGTGAGATGATGGGACACTGTTTATATGTGAATGCTGCTTCAGACGTTCCAGTTCCTCATTCTGGCAGGCGACGGTGGCCCGCAATTCCTCCGCCTGCGCCGATACATCGCGTACTTGATCGCGTGCCTTTTGCAACTCATCCCTGAGCTGCTGAATAGTTTTTCGTGTAGGCTCAGCATATCTAGTAGATGCTCAGTGTTCTGCGAAATCAATAACAAGCTTCGGGAGAGAGTTAGGTACCCTCGAGGAGTGGTTTTTCGACGCAGCTGGGCCGACGCGGTGCACTCGACGCCTACGCGATCACACTTGCCACACTACATCCCCAACCAGTCAGAATAAAATGTTCATCTGGATAGTAGGAAATATTTTACCTTTGGTTGTTGGCCGTCACATTTGACCCGTTTTCTAGGAGAAAGTCAGTGTCGAGTAGTCTATCCTAAAGTAACATGCTTACACTCTGCACCGGTCACTGTTCGGGGGGAGGATTAATCATTAGCTTCGACAGAAGTCAGGGAGTGAGTCCTACTTACCAGACCTGAACCATGATGCATCACGATGCAGTATTTGATATCCTCGGTAAAAGATGACGTGAGTGTATCGCTAGATATTGGGGTACGGGATAACCGCTTATTCCGGCCCTTTGTAGCCTGAGGCATTAATTGACCCTAATTCTACATCGTCCACGCTCCCGTTGATCCGGTTGAAAATAGGCTCAATGCTTCTGCTGCCCCCTTCAGGTCATTGGCGATATGGCAGCTTGAGGCGTAGCGCTTGCGGCAGCGTTGTCATGGGCTCATGGCTTTTGGATAGTATGTTGCAAATTACTCTTCGTTCTGCTAGAATAAGTGATGATCGTATATGATATCCAATATGATAACTACTGTTCAGACACTACATTGCAAGAGATGAGTGTAAAAATAAATTCAACGAATAACTACACAGGGTGAGAATGTGTGCAAACAAGGTGCGCTAGAAGCGAATTATATATCATAGACATCAAGCCATGGCAGAAATAAACACTGGCTACACCGACTCTCGGTGCTCGATCACCTTCTTTTCTTCGTCCACACCATCCATAACAGACTGATCGGTCTCCTTCATGTACTTGACGCACGACAGCACACTCGGACTGTCACGGAACATTTGGTCAATGTCTTCGAGGGTTCGTCCCGCGGTCTACTGAAGGTCAGCTTTCGAACAAAAACCAGACAGGGAGGGATAAGATAACCTACCTCGGGGTAGAGGAAATATACGGATAGCGGGATGCAGAATCCAACACATGTATACACAATGTAATATCGGTACCCGATTGTGTCGATAGCCACGGGCGTGATCATCGTGACAGCGAAATTCCTAACAGGTTTTAGTATCACTAATCTAGTCCCAGAATGATACGGAAAAAACTCACCACAACCAGTGGTTCGCAGTCGAGATACTAGACATAGCCACTCGCAACCGCGTAGGAGACACTTCAGTGCAGTACAAGAAGTTGGCACCCAGAAATCCAATTGGAATAAAAAAGTTGAACAGGAACACAAACAGCACACTGGCTATCTGAGCGCCGTAGTCCGACGTTGGGAAACATGTCGCAATGGCCAGTCCCATCATGCACGTGGCCATGCCAGTGCCACTGAGCATAAGCACAAAGCGCCGTCCGAATCGATCAATAGCAAAGAACCCTATGAAGCAGGAAAGAAACTTCCAGGTCAGGGTTCCTCCGCTCAGGATACGAGCTGCTTCCGAATCCATTCCTATGCCAGACTCGAAGATGGTAGTCGAGTAGACTGAGATCAGATTACCTCCTGACATTTTTGTTGATAGAATTGCAGGAGGATGCAGAGACCAAAGCGATACAGCAGTCGGTCTTGGCCCATGCGGAGAAGATCTAACAGTGATGCTGCCGTGTGGCGGGTTTCCTCGAGAGATATTCGCATGGCCGTAATTTCCTGGTTGATTTGGGTTGAATTCTCCGTATCGTCATTGATCGCTGCCAGAGTGGCGGACGCCGCCTGTACTCGATTCTTTTGAACTAGCAATCGAGGAGACTCCGGCATGAACAGGATAAATCCTGCAAGCACAAGAGAAAAGAAGATGGGGATCGCGACTGGGGGTCGCCAGGTGACTGGACCAGTTTTGAACTGATAGAAGCCCAGATTGATCCACGCCTGTAACATGTACCCCATTGATATGAAGACACCATCCAAAACAACATTTTTGCCACGGTTGTGTGAGCTTGAGCACTCGCTTTGCCACGTTGGAACGGTTCCACTTAGCATGCCGACACCCACGCCCAGGATAGTTCGACCCACAATCAGCTGGGCGAGCTGGAATGCCGACGCCTCGAGAACCTCTCCCACCAGTGTGAATACTGCCCCGGCCAAAATGACCAGCTTTCGTCCAAAGTGATCGGCGGTTAAAGAGCACGAGAAGGATCCGATGAGAGCCCCAAGGGTAAAAGTGGCGATCACCACCCCCTGGATGGTGGCATTGTCGCTTTTCTGGGCACCGTGGGTTGTGACCGTGTCGATGCGAGGGAAGTGTTCGACCCAATCAGGCAAAGTGGCCAGTCCAGCAACATTTGTCTGATTGTAGCCAAATAGGAGAAAGGCAGGGCACACTACCAGAATGAGCTGGGCGAACGTCAAGGACATCCCTCGAAGGCCGAGAAAGGAGGACATTGTGATTAAGTAGAGTCAAGCAGAAGATGGAACGGGGGACTTGCACGAGCACAGCTTTTGCTCGCTTCCCCGGATCAGTATTTAAAGAGCGTCTCTCGGAAATTTATGCATGGGGGCTAAGATCCGCGGTTGACATTCTTTGTGGGGTTGGTATTATAGAGAGTCGGAATGGCGTCCTATTCCTGACCGAACTACTATCCCAGCCTACTCGAACCTGCTCAACTGAGCTAAATGGGGAGATATCTACGATGACTAGGGATGTATATAAGCAACTCTAGCTTATGCCAAGTAGTCGAGAGTAGGTGCCTTGAAGGACTGGGAAAATGGGAGGTCCTCTATACGCAGACATTGAACGATGACAGATGCAAACTTCATCCTTCATTTATCTGTTTCAATTTGAATCATACGCTATTGATGAGCTTTCTTGACCCTTTGGCCTCATTGACTACTCTATCGACCATCAATTGACAACTCCCAAGATAATTCAACGGATCGCACAACTGGGCCAATTTGTCTTCTCCCAACTGTTCCACCACACCGGGGTTCTCCTTGAGAACGTCCAATAATGCCCGGTCCTCTTCTATAGCCGTCTTGCATGCATTGTACACCACGTCGTGGGCCTGTTGTCGACCGATGAACTCGCCCAGGCTCATCATCACTGCTTCCCCAACGATCAATCCTCTGGTACAAAGGAGATTCTTCATCATCGAAACTTCTTTAATTACCAGTCCCCCGAGGGCAAAGTTGGCCTGGTACAGCGCACCCACTGCCACTGTGAATGCCTCGGGAATGGCGGCCCATTCCAGGTGCCACGGACCCGACGCCCGCTCAAAGTCCACCACCATAGCATCCAACCCTAAGGAGGCATGTGATCGCAACAACTTGGATGCAGCCAAAATGACCTCACTGGAGATTGGGTTCCGCTTCTGCGGCATAGTGGATGATGCTCCGCGATGAGGCACAAACGGCTCCGAGACTTCGTCCATCTCGTTCGAAGACATGATGATGAGGTCCAGGGCGATCTTCCCCAGTGTTCCCCCAATTAGGGCCAGATACCCAAGGATCTCCCCGATATTGTCGCGAGCCACGTGCCACGTGATAATGGGGTCTTCCAGACCTAGTTCCTTGGCTAGTTGTGCTCGAACTTGCAGTCCACTATCGTCAGTTCCTAAAGAGGCGAGTGTGCCCGCAGCGCCCCCGAACTGGACTAAGAGACACCGTTTTCGCAGTTGGTGAAGTCGGCCCTTGTGTCGTAAGATACTAGAAAGATAGACGGCACATTTGTATCCGAAGGTGCATGGCAATGCGTGCTGGAGGTGGGTTCGACCGGCCATTGGACTACAACCGGAGTTAGCAGCTGATGTTTTTAGGTCTGGGGATACTCGCTACTAACGTGTCCCGATGCTTTTCCGACAAGGAGGTCAGGATATCAATGAGCGTGTCTATCTCCTTCTCGACCAATATTGATCCTTCTTTCATCTGCAACATTGAGGCCACGTCCATGATGTCCTGAGTGGTTGCACCCCAATGGATGTATTTCCCCATCGCTTCGGGGGTGTGTTCCACCAATTGCATGACTAGCGGAAGAACAGGATATCCAACAGTCTCGGTCTCTTGTGATAATCTCTCGAAGCTAAGCATATCGCATCAGTACTTCATCCGAGTGATTCCGGGATGTCTGAAATATACTCCAATTTGACTGTATCAAGGGCGGTCGTGATGGCGGGTCCTGCGCCGCGAGGGATTACTCCGACCGTGGACTCGGCACGAGCCAACGCCGCTTCAGTTTGAACGAGATATTGGGCGTAGGCTTCATCGGTGAAGATGCGACGGATCTCCTCTGTCCCGAACAGATTGCGGAAGATTCGCGAGTCAAAGGCGGAGATGGACATGGTGGGAATGTAGCGGTGCAACCCAATGGCAGCGACTACAAAGATGCTTAGAGAATTGAATGAGCAGATTATTCGACTCTTCAGCAGCTATTCACAGGATAAAGCAGAAGTTGAGATTTATAGCCACGCGCAGTCAACATGAGGGGCGCGAATCCCATTCGGAATAGGGTCTAATTCCGAGCAGCCACTGACATGGTGTGGATCGCATTGATATTGAAAATCTGAAATACATCTAAAGACTCTGGTACTCAGTACGGCATCACATGCAGATATATAAGTAGGTGGTTTTCATCAATTCAACCTCGAACAGTATCCTGCTGACGCCAAATGTGGCTCTTGTGGGATACCCACATATATACTTTGGCGATAATGAACTGGTCTGATGCAGCACGAAGTGCTCATCAAACAAAGCTCTGAACCATGCACACAATACTATCCTTACTGGAGCCATGATCCTGCTTCTTGCTGAGCTCGCTCCTTCTGGAATCGGTCGTATCAATCTCGACCTTTGCTAAATATAACATGATACCAGCAATCGGGTATCATATACTTCCCACAGTCGTTCGCCTCTGCTAGCCTCTTCATCATTGCATCCAGATACATACTAACCTAAACATCCTGGGGCTCAAGGGATACCCCAAATTCTGCTTATACTGCAGAGACATAGATTTCTAAAAGAGACAGCACTGCTGTGCCAACTCGCCTGTAGATTAGTTTGAGATCTATCTTATCGTGTCCGCATTGCAGTTAGGGGGGCGATTGAGGAGTTCGTGTGGTATAATCATCCACTTGACAATGATTTCCATTCGGATTATGCTTTTCGGGGTGGATTGTGGTTGGGCGTCGGGCATTGGGAGTGTATAGAAAGGCTATTTGATTACATCTTGATTTCGGTTGCTTTTGCCGTTTACTAGCTCATACATGGCGAGGTTTATATAGTGATATTCGAGAAACAGGGGCGCTAAAAGCAAGTCAGCTGTTCATTCAACTGCTTTATTGAATCCGGTGATTACCACACAACAAGCCTATGAAAATACTCGTCTTCCAAGACTGCATCTGATTGTAGAGATTTGTTGTCACATCCCGTACGTGAGATTCAACTGGTGGAGCAGTTGAAGAAGAGTTTCCATAACCGAGAGAAGCAGTAGTCTCATCGAAAATGCATTGTAGCTCGAACTATGTGGCTACCTGTCGATCAATCAATATGGGGCAATGCGCTAAATACTCGAGACATTCTCTCATTCGGTCATTGAACATGAGCATATTTGGTCGATGTGTCTTTATTGCTACACTGCCAACTTGGCGTATTATACCGACTAATCTGGCCGTAGTCTGCTACTTACGTGGAGGCCAAGTGGTAGCATCCTAAAAGGGCCCTAGCCTGCTCTGCCATATATCCATCGTATACTCCATCTCGACTCCTTTGGCCCCTGAATTCTCAGATAGCTTGCGCTTCGAAGCCAGCCCGATTTCCAAGGCCATAGTTGCATCGATATGGGTGTATTGATAATGTTGTAGCTTCGACGACAAAGCCTGGAGGATAATAAAAGACCGTCATGAAAAGCAGCATTTGAACTAATTCAACGACTTCTCAGCTTGGACAAAGAATTGATCAGCGTAAAACTGGATCATCCCGCGATTAAGGACAGCCACCACACCGACATCCACAACTATAGACGCAGCGGAAACAGAAAAGCACAAGCTTTTAGCCCAAAAGGTAGTCCTTGATAAGGGCTTGCTTAATCAGGTCCGAGCAAAGGTCACAATGGGTCCCAAAGGGCCAGAACTACGTGAATTCTTTTCAAAGGGACTAGAGGCTACTATGGCTTATGTCTTGAAATCTGATGATAGAGCTCATGGGACTATGACTCCGCTGGTGGCTTGTGCATTTGCATCGACATAACAAGCACTTTTGAAGACGGCCGACTTTTGAAGCCATCTCACATGGCATCTATCTTCTTGAAGTATCCCAACGCCAAACCACTACCTAAATGACTTCATGCTTTTCCGGCCACTGGGTGGAGACGACGGAGTTTCAGGACAGAGATCTGAAGCCGGTAATCCTCTTAGCAGTGGAAAAAGAAGAAGACTCCTTCGGCTACGCCTGATCTCACTCTGAGAGACACGCAAGCGGCCTGTTTTTGTCGACAACTGTCAGAGACTTGCCAAATTTCTTTACCGGACGAAGATGCCCTCCACAGAGTATCGCGAGCTGACAACCGCGCTGGTAGCAGAAATGCGCCGACCCTGCTTGCCTGTCAGCATCTGAGATGGCTATGAGTCTTCGCCTATATTTACAGACCCAAATTCACAAAAGAAGTTATGAAGAAGGGCCGGGTATCATCTCCATCACTGCAAGGAAATTTACGATAAGCTTGCGACCTTTGATCCCCCACCCGAAAGGAGATAGAAAAAGGCTTGAAGCAGGATGCGTGGATGCAAGTTATCCCAGAATGTTCGCCTGGAAGGAGCGGTATCCAATGGTTCTTGATGATGACTTCTTAATGGCCACGGGCGGCTATGGGAAAACAAGGCGAAATATGCTCTCATCATTAAGCATGAATTACTTGATTCGACGGCACTTGCAATCCAAGCCCGGATGCCAAACTATGAAGCACCGAGCTCTTATGCATTCTATCCGTGAGTACTATAGTGGCGCTTTAAATGACAAAAAGAAGTTACAACTGCGCCGCCTTCTGATATCCAGGCTCCAGATGAATAAACAAGCAAACAAGTATGCGAAGATCTTGGGAATATATCGGCTCCCAGACATTGAGCAGTGGATCATGGTGCACACTTTCAGGGTAGCCGAGATTCAACTCTTCCATGTCGAGACTGATGACTGTGCTGAGCAGCAAATCGCCAAATAATCCATCCTGCCGAGAGCGGAACCGATAATTTGCAGTGATTATCAGATGGCTATCATGTTCCGCGCAGGAGACAAGTTCTGTTTCTGGTGATACGGTTGCGAAGATTTTCTCGGGGAATTTGGACCAGATTGTCGAGATTATTGCTACTCGGGGACCGAAGGCTCTGCAGACGAAACGTCTCTATGGATAGGCAATACGACTCAGGTAAGGCAGATGATTGAGATCGTAGCGATATACAATTTGGTCTTTCCACTAGCCAAGCCTTTATGTATACTAGTCCTATGGCGGTACACCCTGAGACCCTGCGCGGTACTCAGACTTTCAAACCTGAATAACTACTCGCCGCTTGAGCGTCTTACCAGCTAATCCGAACATGGATATGCTCCGTGTCCCGGCGTGGTTTTCATTTTCGGAGCCGTTTAAAATCGGTTCCTGAGAGACCCGTTTTTTACCCCGACACTTTTCCAGAATTGGCCCACATTCCTATCATGACTGGCCCTAGTCCGTGATCGGCTTAGTGTGGGATGTGAGGGTTCTTATAAATTCTGATATAAGCATCTGGCCATGGCAATATGGAAGATTTCTGCAGAGGCAAATTGCATTTGTCAGGGTCTGTCATCCATCGGATCCACTGAGCAATCTAAGGTGCGTCCCACATAGATTGAGTAATTGGTTATCTCTGACATTTCCGACATCGGTTTTATATTCGGATGCCTTGGCGGCTAGGAGCTCGATGGCTGTTGGTTGATAATTTTCTCTGCAGCTCGGGTGCTTCTCTTGAATCGGCATGCCGGTAGTCTGCCATGGTTTCCATGCTTCCCGTGCTAATATTAACGGGCCGATGCTCCGTCAGCAATCTCTGTTGGGCATATAAACCCTCAGGGCTCCTATCCCTGAAGCCTATCATTTACTTTATCCAGCAATTTCTTTTTTTTTTTTCTTCCCTCATCTTGCAAGATGCGTAGCTTCGCTAGTCTCGCACTTCTTCCCTTTGTGGCCGCCATTCCGGCACGCGTTGCACAAAATACCCAGTCAAGCTACGACTACATTGTCGTCGGAGGTGGTACTGCCGGTCTGGTCATTGCCAACCGTCTCTCTGAACATCAGAACACTTCTGTACTAGTCATCGAGGCTGGAGGATCCGTGTACAACAACACCAACGTGACCGACACAACAGGATACGGCAATGCTTTTGGCACCAATATCGACTGGGCATACCAAACCGTGGACCAGGAGTATGGTGGAGGGTCGCCCCAGACACTGCGAGCTGGAAAGGCCCTTGGTGGAACCAGTACCATCAATGGCATGGTCTACGCTCGTGCACAGGATGCTCAGATCGACGCGTGGGAGGCCATTGGAAACAAAGGCTGGAACTGGGAGAACCTGTTCCCGTACTTCAAGAAGGGTGAGGGTTTCCAGGTTCCTAGCGACTACTCCTTCCTGCAGGGCTCTGGCGTCACCTACGATTCTGCTGCCCATGGATACGAGGGTCCGTTGAAGGTTGGCTGGCCTCCTGTGGAAGAGAACGATGGTCTCGCACAGACCCTGAACAAAACTTACCAGAGCTTGGATGTTCCAGTTTCTTACAATCAGGACCTCAATGGAGGCGACATGGTGGGATACAGTCTCTACCCAATGACCGTCGACTCGAAGTTGAACATCCGTGAGGATGCTGCACGCGCCTACTACTACCCCTATCAGTCTCGGAAGAACTTGCATGTCCTGCTCCACACGCACGCAAACCGCCTGGCATGGAAGGATGGCGAGGATGTCACTGCTGATGGTGTCGAGGTGACTCTGGCAAACGGCAATACAACAACCATCCATGCAAAGCGTGAAGTCATTCTCTCCGCTGGATCATTGAAGTCGCCTGTTCTGCTCGAGCTTTCCGGTATTGGAAACAAAGCGTGAGTCTCAAGTCAACCCCCAACTGATTATTCTCGAAACTCACAGGCATCCAGCATTCTTTCCAAGTACGGCATCCAGACCAAGGTGAACCTCCCCACCGTCGGCGAAAACCTGCAAGACCAAATGAACAACGCCATCGAGTATAACTCGAAGAAGAACCACACCCAGCTTCCCGACTTCATCTCGTACCCAACAATCTCGCAGCTATTCCCCAACACCTCCACGCAAATCGGCGCTAGTCTGTACAAGCAGCTGCCCAGCTACGCCGCCAAGGTCGCCTCGGCCAACGGCAACGTCACCAATGCTAGCGACCTTGAGCGCTTTTTCAAAATCCAGTGGAGCCTGATCTTCAAGTCGAAGATCCCCGTTGCCGAAGTTCTGATTGAGCCCTCCGGCGACATCTTCGACACGGAATACTGGTCTCTCATTCCCTTCTCGCGTGGAAACATCCACATCTCCTCCGCTGATCCCACCGCTGCGGCTACTATTGACCCAAAGTACTTCATGCTGGACTTTGACTTCGAGTCTCAGGTCCAGGTGTCTCGTTTCATCCGTGAGCTGTACAGCACTAAGCCGTTCGCTGACCAGGTTGGAGATGAGATCAGCCCTGGATTGTCCACTGTTGCTGCTGATGCTGCTGATGCGGCCTGGTCAGACTTCCTGAAGTCAGGCTGTAAGTGCAATTCCCTTCTCTTTTCCAAGCCATGAAGCTAACTTTGATAATAGACCGATCAAACTTCCACCCCATCTCTACTGCGGCCATGATGCCAAAGGAAATTGGAGGAGTCGTTGACACGTCGCTCAAGGTCTATGGTACCTCTAATGTTCGCGTTGTCGATGCCTCCGTTCTTCCTTTCCAAGTCTGCGGACATTTGCAGAGTACCATCTATGCGGTTGCTGAGCGTGCGGCGGACATTATCAAGGCTGCTATTTAAAAAGGCTATACTCTATATTTAATATTCCTCTAGACGCATATTAGTGGTGATGTATTAATGTCCAAAAACCGTGATATGTACTACATTTTTGCATGTTTTCTTTTCTTGTCGCAGGTTGCAGGTCGACCTTTGATCTGACGGACTACACAATTAGAACACGGCATATTCATGCCTTACAAAGGTCTTCTTAATTATTATTATGACTTACGAGCAAGATTTATTTCTCTATCACTTTTTTTTTTTTTAAAAAAAAAAAAAAAAGATAGAAGCCGATTGAAGACTTGGTGTTGTATACCCCGAACTACGGAGATAAGCAAGTCGCTCGGTCTATTCATCAGCAACAACCCGAAGTTCGGGCATAAGCCAGCATATATAGAAACTCTTGTCTGGTGTATAACGGGACTCTGGGGTTTCATTCATGCTAGAAAAGAGGCATTTCTCCCCTTCCTTTGATTTCAACTACAGATACACTTGACATTCGAATATCACTATCTAGAAGGATACTATCCAAAACAATGAGTCTCCGCAGGCTTATCGAGTCAATCAACAGAGTCGTTGCCAATACTGATTTTAACAATGTGAATGACCATGAACGCAAGGAACTGCTTCAGGCTTGTGAGAGATTGCAAAGTGCATATGAGACACCTTTGGATGTTGTCACTCGGCTGTATTACTCCGTATGTATGCTGGACTCTAATATACGATATACGCATGTTGACAACATGCAGAGTCCTCAGGCGATTGTCCTTCGGTTGGGGGTTGATCTGAAGTTATTTGATGCTATGGCCAAGCTCTCAAATGAGATTACGAATCGGGAGGTCAGCGTCCAGCAACTTGCTGATGAAACCGGTGCAGAACCTTTGCTTCTTGGTATGCAGTTGTCGACATCTGATAAGGCTACATATTGACTTACTGGCTTTCTCAATAGCACGCATCTTAAGATTTTTGGCTGCTATGAGAGTCGTTCGGGAGGTCTACAAAGACACTTTCACTTCAACTCCGCTGACGGCAGCATTTGTCTCGAGCTCACCTCTTGCAGCAGCTGTGATTCACGGGTAAGTGCTTTGTCCAGAGGTGCACAGAAGTGCATTACTGATTAGACGCAGTACACACTTCTTTACTATTCTCTCAAGGCTTCCCGAGTACTTCGCACAGAAAGGATGGAAGAGTCCCAATGATGCGGACGACGGTCCATTTCAGTTTGCCACGGGAACTCAATCACACTATTTCGACTTCCTTTCGTCAGAGCCATACTACCAGCAAGCGTTTAATACCACCATGGCTGCTTCTTTTCGAAGGAAGGGTCAAATCTGGTTTAATTTCTTTCCAGTCGAGGAGAAGTTGAGTGTTGAAAATCCCACGGCCCCTTTGTTGGTTGACATCGGCGGCGGTAAGGGTGAGGATATCCTCGCCTTTCGGAACAGATTTGCTCATTTGCCTGGAAAGCTCATTCTACAA
This sequence comes from Aspergillus pseudoglaucus, assembly GCA_039880875.1. Taxonomy (NCBI): domain Eukaryota; kingdom Fungi; phylum Ascomycota; class Eurotiomycetes; order Eurotiales; family Aspergillaceae; genus Aspergillus; species Aspergillus pseudoglaucus. The sequence continues at coordinate 1,012,983 of JBDODC010000005.1, read as the reverse complement.
GACTTGCCTGTCGTTGTTGAAGGAATCCAGAGCACAATGCCCTCAGTCGAAGCGCATGGCTACAATTTCTTCGGCGAGCAACCCATCAAAGGAGCCAAGGCGTACTACTTGCGCACAGTCCTGCACGATTGGCCCGATAAGCAGGCCCGTGAGATCCTGGTTCGAGTCCGCGAGGCCATGGGTCCAGATTCGTTATTGCTCATCAATGAAGTTCTGGTACCAGACACAAGCCGGCCCTTGTCTTCTGTTGTGGCAGATCTGGCGATGATGTCTTCATATGCGGCGTTGGAGCGGACGCGGGCACAATTCGAAGCTCTATTAAATGATACTGGCTTCGAATTGGTCGATGTTTGGAGGCCTCATGGCGATGGAGTGGGGTCTACGCAGCAGGCGGCGTTGTTAGAGGCTCGTCTGAAGCGGTGATATATATCAGCCCTAAGGGGTTATATATAGTAGCATTAACAGATGGCCTCACTCTTCCACTTTAAATATTATGAATCCATAACATTCGTTTCGCAAGGCAAACTTCCAGAAAGTAGACAGCCAGAGATGATGGAAATTCGGGTGGTTACCCTTTCTGGCCGGGGTTCCGTTGAAAAACGCCAAGACCATTCAGGGCCCAGAAGAACACAATCAGTCATCACCTTGAGCCCAGCCAATCACAGCTCACCGCCCCATTGCCCGTTATGACTCGATGACGGCACCCGTGATTTGCATCTGATAAGAATTCTTTTCTTTACGGCCTTGTATTTCTCGACTGTGTGTCTCTCAATGCTCCTTATTCATAGAATCCAGTGAAGTATGTACCTGATGGTCGATAATCCGCAACCATGCCATTTCAACCACTCGAATCCGCACCTCTGAATCCTCCGTCGCAAACTTCCGCCAGCGCGGGTCCACTGCATCCCAGAAGCTTGTCCGGCAGCTCTAACGTTGCCTCCAACCTCAGCGCTGTTCCACGATCATCGCACGAACATTTGAACTCGCATAGTTGTGTTACATGTCGCCGGAGAAAAGTACGCTGCAATAAACGGTCACCATGCTCGAATTGTATTAAGGCGGGGATCGAATGCGTCTTCCCTGCTCCCGGGAGAGCTCCCCGCAAACAGAGGCGGCAGCAAGATCCGGAATTGCTTTCGCGATTGAGGCGTCTGGAGGGTATGATCGAGCAGATCAAGGATACCAAGACGGACAATGCATCACTTTCATCACGGTCTCCCGTTGAAGGTGTCGCGAATGCAGCCCCTAAAGAACAACCCCAGCCAAATGAGAAGGGAAAGGAACAAGCACTGGGAGGAGAACACCAAGCATGTCCGTCAATGGTGGATCAGGATCCCACAAGGATAGCACCGCAGAATCTGGAAAACGAATTTGGGCGGCTGGTCATTGATGAAGGACGGAGTCGTTATGTGAGCAATCGGTTCTGGGCAACTATGGGTGACGAGATTGAAGAGCTGCAAGACATCCTTGATCCTTCGTCGTCAGAAGATGAAGACTATCCTTCTCCGGAGTCGTCTACAGGCTCGACTGGTCATGACGGATTCTTATTTGGCTTCTACTCGCTTTCTCATTCCCTGCGGGGCTACCATCCACCCGCAGAGCAGGTTACCTTTCTCTGGAATGTCTACCTGGAGAATGTAGCACCGGTGATATCTCTTCTCCACAAACCTACATTAAGTACCCTCTTCAATGGCCCGGCGCAAAACCCTGATATGTTGGATAAAAACTCCGAGGCTTTGGTATTGACGATTTATTTTGTCGCTGTTGTCAGTTTGTCGCAGAAACAATGCCAATCGAAGCTTGGCGAAAGCCGTGAGGCAGTGGTTAGCCGCTATCGGTTTGCCGTTGAGCAGGCATTGTCTAAAGCGAATTTGCTAAATACTCAAAACTTGATGCTTCTACAAGCAGCTGTGATTTTCCTTATCGGTGTGCGTCGAGAGGATGATACGAAGTTTGCCTGGGCCATGACTTCGGTTGTTCTTCGGCTCGCTCAAGGACTGGGCTTGCACCGGGATGGCACAAATTTTGGCCTGAAACCTTTCGAGACAGAGATACGTCGACGATTGTGGTGGCACATCTGCTTGTTGGATATCTGTACTTCTGAAGACCACGGAACTGATGCGCAAATTCATGAAAAGCTGTACGACACTCGACTCCCACTGAATGTCAATGACGATGATATAGCACCTGACATGCAGGAACCCCCTGTCGAGCGGGAGGGCTGCTCAGAAATGACCTTCTCTTTGGTTCGTTTTGAGATAACCACCGTCCTTCGTCGGGTAAGCTATAATTGTCCGGGTGGCCGATACCGCTTGGGACATGCGCAACCGTCCCCTGATACGTGTGGAAACATGCTTCAAGCGGTGAACCACCGCATGGAAGAGCGATATCTTAGACATTGCGATATGAATATTCCAATCTTTTGGGTCTGCGCTACTGTTGCTCGCTTAATCTTGGCGAAGACTTGGCTTATAATCCATCATCCAATGACACGGGGTGATCGTGGGGCCAAATTGTCAAGTACATCACGAGAGAATCTCTTTTTTACTTCAATCGAAGTGATTGAATTTGCTCGCTTACTGGAAAACAATGAGCACACGTCCAAATGGGGTTGGCTATTCACCACGTACAAACATTGGCATGCTATAGCTTTGATTTTATCTGAGCTTTGCGTCCGTCCTCTTTGTCCGATTACCGATCGCGCGTGGCTGGCCGTGCATTCCGTGTATGGAAGGTTAGAGAAGCATGCTAAGCAAAAGAAGGGCATGATGTGGCGGCCAATAGCAAAGCTGATGAAACGAGCTGCCGCTGTTCGGGCCAAACAACGGGAAGAAATGCAAACTGAGCCAACGGCTTGCCCAACGATAACTGATTCTACATTCTCACCAGCACAAACGGGAGAAGGATGTGCTAGCCTTTGCCTTCCTCAATTCATGCCTCGTATTGAAGCTCCTTTCGACACACAGGTTTCAATGTCCTCTCCGTCGCAGGTGTCGTTCAATCAACAGCCGACCATGGGTCTTGGTGATATCGATATCTCCAAGGGGGATATGGGTGTTATCACCGATATTTTTCCGGACACTGACTTCTTGGCCGTTGACCATACGACCCAGTCACCTGTAATCGGGACAGACATGTTAGCTAGCATTCCTAATGCCCCGGCAGCACCGATAGAAGGCCAGCAAGTCCCGTCCAATTCGCAGCTTAATTGGGAAGAATGGGATCAAGTTATGCGTGACTTCCAAATGGACTTGCAGAGAACGCAGGATAATCAGCCATTTGGGAATGTGTCTGACTGGCTCGCTTGAGTGCCCGCATTTCTTGAATTGACTACGAAGTTATGACCAAGCCCGATCTCTCATCTCATAATCTATAATACCTCGATCTCTTCTCAACGACGCATGATGACCAGGAATTTTGTGAATACATTGCTTCTTGTATATATCTGAGGACTATTCATATTCATATCTTCGTGGATACTTTGTGGTACATCACTGTATTATAACCTCGCATTTTTTTTACATCTTATCGTTACTCTTCTATCGCCAGCGAAATACCATCTAGCTCTCTCCCCTCTGGACAAAGCCGCAGCAAAAATATAAATAGAAAAAAATAGTCAAGATAAGAATATCCAAGGTCCTTTCGAACTTTTGTACTCTGTTATATCATGATCAAGGGCGCAATCAAGTCACGTGACCTCGGAGATTGCATACTGTAGCTTCATCACCTCCAACACCTCATCATCCACGCCAACCATCGCCAATTGCTGCGTTTCGGCTATCCTTCATCCTCAATTTTGCCTTATCGCCACTCCTAGCAACCACTGGCACCCATATACCTCCATCAAATCAAACCCTCCATCCCCAAAACCAACAACAATAAATCTCCGTAATGGCCCCGAAACGACACGCAGCAGCAACAACACCCTCCACCCCCTCAACCACCACCACCAACAATAACAACCCCACAACCCTCAAATCTACCCTCTCCTCTGGCCCAGCCACCCTAAAATCCAATGCCTCTCCGCTCGAAATCGCCCACTATGTGCTGAACCAGTACCTCACGACCACATCGCAGCGCACGAAGCTCCTGGACGCCTTCATGGGCTTTCTGGCGATTGTCGCGGTAGCGCAGTTCCTGTATTGTGTGCTGGCTGGGAATTATCCGTTTAATGCGTTTCTGAGTGGGTTTTGTGCGGCTGTGGGACAGTTTGTGCTTACGGCGAGTTTGAGGATGCAGACTAGTGGTGGTAATGGTGGCGAGGGTAAGAAGGAGGGTGGTAAAGCTGGTGGAAAGGGGAAGAGTGTTAGGACTGCGGGGGAGGAGGAGGAGGAGAATGGTGGTGAAATTTCGCATGAGAGGTTCGTTTTCTCTTCTCGTTCTGGTTGGGTAAAGAAAGATACTAACTGGTGCAGAGCGTTTGCGGACTATGTCTTCGGAAGTGTCATCTTGCATTTCTTCTGCGTCAACTTTATCAACTAAAAGGTTGGACAAGATACCAGAATGGAAGGAATAGGGTCAATTCGTCGCACGGCTATGCTTAGGTTTAGTTGATTCAAACCTCATGCATGGGTTTCTGCTGTGCTATCTGATGAGCGTCCTGCGGGCTTCTTCGTTTTCTTTGCGCATTGATTGATTTGTATCATACGAGCGTTATATCACTGTCAGATGTCAATCAAGGATCAAAAGTGTTATAATGAATTCTGGTCTAGATGCCATGCAATTATATAACCCTCTAACTATCCATAGAGAACCCTTATATCCAAACGCCAAATAGGGTATATGTACACCTATGCACTATAATGCCAACAGAATAACCTCTAAAATGCCCTTCCTCCTCTCCTCTTCACCTGCGGCCTCCTCACAACACTCCCACCACCTCCACGCCCAGCACCAGCACCAGCACCAGGCGAGGACGACGCAGTAACACCTCCAATCCTCCTAGCACCGATACCAGGTCGTCTTACCACCGACGAACCTACTTCAACCTCATGCTTTCGTCTTGAAGGATCGTTGCGCTCCTGTTCGCGTTTTTTGTCAGCGGCTGCGCGTTCGCGGTCAGCGGCGATTTGAGACTCGATTTCCATGCGGCGGTTGAATTCTAGTTCTGTGACGCGGCGTTCGCGTTGCGAGTAGCCTTTTTCTTTGACGGAGTAGAAAACGCCGCCTAGTTCGGCGAGCCACTGAAGGGAATGTTAGTTCTTGTTCGGAGTGAATTGATGGAGAGGACGAGGGAGTAGCTTACGTGTGGATCCACGGCAGTGACGGTAGACATGTACTCTTTCGCAGTAAGGATCAGCTCGTGGTAGACCACGTACTCAGGTACATATCCAAGACCATATAACGCACTAGTCGGATGAAGCTGCATCGTCACGCTCGTCCGCAGGTTAATAAACTCCCCAATACCCTTCACCCTAGCAGCTTGATGATAGAAACCCGAGCAGATACACTTCCGAGCAACATCCCAATCAGTCCCACAGCTAAGAAGCGGCATCTTCTGCGCAACCATGATATCATGCAACTGCTCACGGACTTCCTTTGCGCGTCGCAGCGCCTTTGAATGCAGGAAGTGCTTGTTGCACCATGAGTCTGAGTAGCCGTTAGACTTCCATTGCGTGTAGACGTGCAGGAGGGTTAGGTGGTCGGATTCGGGGACGAAGAATTTCTCGCGTGCGGCGTCTGATTCTTCCTGGCGTTCTTTGGGGCGATAGAAGACGCTTGGGACAGAGAGCATGGAGACGATGGTTAGCATTTCCTCGCTGCATTCATATTCCGAGGATGCTGTGATTAGGAGTTTGGCGAGGGGCGGGTCCATTGGGAATGGTGTCATTTTGCGGCCTAGTGGTGTTAGGTCTCCGAGGTTATCGAGGGCTCCTAGAGACCAGAGTTCAAATAGGGAGGTTGTGATTGTTTCTTGTGGTGGGGGGTCCATGAAGTCGAAATCCAAGAGGTCTTTTACGTCGAGTGACTTGAGGAGAAGTACTGTGTTGGAAAGACTAGTTCGTTGGATCTCGGGAATCGTTTGCAGGTAGAGTTCGTTTTTATATCCCATCTCCGTGAACAGACGATAGGCCTTTCCTGGGCCTGTCCGTCCGGCTCTTCCAGATCGTTGGTTGGCGTTGGCTTGGGAAATCGGGGTGATTTGAAGCGTGTCCATACCCATGCGGGGGTTGTAGACCTTCAGCTTCGAATATCCAGAGTCGACGACATACATGATACCATCGACAGTTAAACTAGTTTCGGCAATGTTTGTCGCGACGACCACCTTGCGAACACCAGGAGCAGCTCTTTCAAAGATCTTTGCTTGTTGTTCTGCCGGCATTTGACTGTATATGGGCAAGATGCTAAGTTTTGGTGGGTCGTTCAACATTTTCAGCCGTTCATCGACCAGCTCACATGTTGCCTCAATGTCTTCCTGTCCTGTCATAAAGACAAGGATGTCACCTGGCCCTTGCGAAACATGGATAGCCAAGACCTGCTTGACTGCACTGTCGACATAGTCCTCACAAGGGGTGCGTGAGAAATGAACATCAACCGGGAACGTTCGTCCGGGGATGACGAACTCTGGTGCACCGCCGTAGAAGCGCGAGAAGCGTTCTGCATTCATGGTAGCTGATGTGACGATCAACTTCAAATCTCGTCTTCGAGTCAAGACCTTCTTAAGAAGACCCATCAAGACGTCGGTGTTTAGTGCTCTTTCATGCGCCTCGTCCATAATAATGCAAGAATACTTGTCGAGGTCCGGTTGAACTAGTGACTCTCGTAGAAGGACACCGTCCGTCATATACTTGATGACCGTTTCATCGCTGGTACAATCCTCAAATCGAATCGCATATCCGACAGCGCCACCAAGATCCACTTCCATCTCTTCACTGACACGTTTCGCGACACTCATAGCAGCCACACGTCGAGGTTGTGTACACCCGATCAAGCCAAACTTCGAGTATCCGTCCTCATGCAGGAATTGTGTCAGCTGCGTCGTCTTCCCGGAACCAGTTTCACCAACAACGACAATAACCTGGTTATCACGAATAACCCGTAACAAATCCTCACGAACCGCAAACGCCGGCAAGAACTCTCTTTGTTCGCGTAGCGTCTTGCTCTTACTAAACGCACTCTGCCCACCCTCATCCTTCTTCATATGCTTCGCAAACTTATTCCCACCCTTATACTCCTCATCAACTGGCATAGCAACAGCACTATCCCCCTCATCCTCCTTAACCCCCATCAAATGCCCTAATGCCGTACCCGCCACAGTAGTCGCATCCTGGGCCTGCTTCTGCCTTTCCCGCTGTTGACGCCGGTCCCGAACAACCTTACTCCCCTTCCGGCTAAACACAGCCATATCACTTTGCGGATCGCGCACAGCGGAGACCGGCTCCAGCTGCTTTGTGAAGATCGTACGACCATCGAGGAAAGGCGGTCGTAGGTCGTGGACGAGTAAGTGGACTCGGGTTCCTTCTTCGTCTTCAGGGGCAAAGTCGCCATTGAAATCTCTTCGTTGGGCAACGCCCGATGTGAGCATTCGATTAGTTTCCCAGTCGTCAATGTCTTTGCGCTTCGCGTCGCGTAGCTGTGGCGGTAGGTTGCTCTTCAGCCTTTTGGCTGGGGGGCCGTCGGAAGCCATGGTGGGTGAGGTGTAAATTAGTAGTAGTTGTGAGATGCTAATTTGGAGGAAATGAAGGATATACAGGTGGCAGAAATGGCCACTTATGGTCTGCGCCGAAAAGTGATGAACTCGGAGGTTGAAGTTGATATCGTATCGCCGATATGCAAACTATGCAAATATGGTCAATGTCACGTGTGATTCGTACACATCGAGGGGGTTGTGGAAAAAGATGTTCTTTTCTTGGGATAATATTGCACTCTTGAATTATTCCGACTTATCTACTTATCTTTGCTCCGCATAATCTAATATTGTTGTCGACCGTCTCAGTGGAATCGGCCAACATTGACACCGCCGGCGAGTTCGTTGACTTCCATCATCTCCGATATCAAGCCCCGCGTCGCAGTTCACAGCTTCACGCCGCACATAATTGAATAAGATACCATGGCTAGCCAACCGCAAATCAATCCCAAGAAGCAGCAGGGTTTGTTTTAATCTTCTTGAATCTCTTGAAATGGGTAATATGGATTCTGGAGGGACTGATCAAATTTCCGGAACAGAGCTGCAGCTTCAATACACGAACTTCAAGAACACCCTGCAACAAATGGCACAGAAAATTGGTGATATGGAGCAAGAAGGTGAAGAGCACAGGTGAGTTTTCTTGGGCATGTGTAGGTGTTGGTGACAATATGGTGGCTACATAGTGGTTGCGCCTGCGGCCCGCTTCTCTGATTTTCAAGACTCCGGGGCTAATACTTGGTTTCTCTAGACTTGTCATCGAGACCCTCGAACCTCTCCCTAAAGAACGAAAGTGCTTCCGAATGGTTAACGGTGTGCTGGTCGAGCGCTCAATCGCAGACGTCCTCCCCGCCCTCAAAACGAACTCTGATGGGTTGAAGCAAGTGTTGGAGGAGATGCTAAAACAGTACAAGTCGAAGCAAACAGAGCTGGATGGATGGAAGGTAGGCTTGACCTCAACAGTCGATCTGGACGTGATATTGATCTGCCCATTTTACAGAAAAAGAACAACATTCAGGTCGTGCAGCCATAGATGGTATAATACGTTTTTCTTGTTATGTTCGCAACTCGCCTCATTGTATTTCTTCGAGTCACACATCGGGTCACTGTATGATTGAGACCAGCAATGGCGTTAGGGGGGTCTGGAATCACAAAAGACTTGGACATTCAAATCACTTTCGCTATCTCGTAATCCTCGCCTTACTTCTTTTCGATGAATTTCAACAGCGCGGACATGCCCAAGCTCTCAGAGGGGAGCGCATAGGCGGTACCCCATACGTCAGCAAGTTGGACGTGCTGATGCGAGCGCGCGCAGGGATAGGACTGTAACGATAAGGCGGAGGTTTCTGAGACGCACTTGTGCCCAAATATCTAGATCTAGACTGGACGAATATCAGGCGATAATTAACAGCCTGAGGCGAGCAATGTAAAGCTTCACGCATTTACTTGGTAACCAATCAGAAATCTCATATGTGTACATGGAATCAGGATTGCTGTTCCCCTTTGACTGGTACTAATGTCACAAGTGCCTCTATGCAATCTATAGTAAGGTCCGAATGAGTTGGCAAACAGTATCGGGTCCGGAAAACGCCCATGCATGGAAAGCTGTTGCGACTGCATCTCGGTTTCAAACTAGTTGGGACAGACAGATCTTATTGGTGCCATTATCGAAGTTTTTCAACATCAATCACTGGACATTGAGCCCTTTCAGGAAATCTCGACCTGTCCCTTGGCATTGATGCCCTGCTTCACATGAGCCTTGGGTAGTGATACTCATGTCTCAACACCGAACAGGGGCAAGTACTTTGTCCGTGCCGTGTATATGGCTGTTCGTAAGTTGACTTTGAGATGGCACGCATGCCTGACGCGCTAATAAGGACCCCCGCATTTGAATTTGGAAATCGCGGCCGGAGGATGACGCATTTGACAAGGAGCACAGTTCTACTTCGGATCCATCGATGTCAGCTACTGCGCTGCAAAGATGCGGATTGTTATTGGTCCCAGATTCCCGGCAGCGTTGATGAGTCCCAGGCAAACCATGCGAAATAAAAAGCTTCCAGACATGGTCCTATCGAAGCCATTCATCAAACCAGGATCTCGGATACAGTTCCAAGAGAACCCAGTTGGTTTGGGCGCAAATCTTGCCGCAGCACGCTCTGTCCAGTTTTTGCTTGGTTCCGAGGGGTTTCCTTTGTCACATCCTTGTACTTTTTTTCCAAAGCACGCCGAGCTCGAATTTAGTCCAGTAAGATATATGGGCGCCTGTTCTGGGCTGCGGAGACGGACTCGATGCCTGATGCAGTATCTCTGTCAAGTTTGCCCAAACAGCAAGTGATCACTGAGATTAGATCCATCTGTATGCACTTGTTAGTGGATCTGATAGTTTCTATTCGTCTTCTCATGTATGCAACCAGAAACATCGAACAGACCAGGGCCTGGCCTTATCGATCATGCACTATTATCCCAAGCATCGTCCACAACACGGTCTAAGCAGTGGTCCCATGTACTTTTGCGGCGCACTCATTCTTGTTGGGTCCAAATAGGAATAGACAATAATGCCAAACAACCATATGGTCGGGTTGAGGCTGTCAGGTTCGAGGTCACGTTTCTTACCATACCATACATATCTCGCTCCGTGACCCCTCGATTCCCCAGAGAGCTTAATCCCAAATAGGTAATCTGTAAGATACCAATGCGTATGACTAGTGTAATTGATACCTTAGGCCTCCACAACAGCCTTGTTAATTCTCCGGAATCATTGACTTCTTTCATCCTATCATCATCCTTCCCTCATCAGGTCCATCTTTAAGAACTGCGCGCAAAGAACCGAACAGAGCGTTGTTTGTATACCCGTCTTATTGGGCGTTGTATTAACCCGCGTACCACTTTCTGGCTCTTGTCGCTGTGGTTCGCCAATTGCGGCCTCCAGTCTTTTTTTACCGGCCAGCAGCGCTTCTGTGTGGACGCGACCTGCTCTCCCCCCAAGCTTTCTCTGTCGTTGGTCAACTTCGTCCCTGTTTCTCGGTTTTTGGCTCTGCGCAACGTGCCACCATATTTACATTTAGTTGACCCCCTGCGCGCGTTGCATTATCGCCCGTTTTCCTGTCCAGATTATCTCGAGCAGGGCGCGCATAGTTGACGTTATACTGCTGCGGTACTCACTTGTGTACGTGCTTCTGTCCCCGTTCCATACAATCTTATTCGCCCGTTGGATTTCCTTATATTCCGTGTGACTGGGTATCAAGTCCTTTATTTTGATTGCTGGAGATCATACCCCCAAGGATTCTTATTTACAAAGAAAAATTGGGAAAAATGACTGGCGCGCTCATCGCCAAAATACCAATCAACCCACCTCATCAGCATCGGCATGGCATTTGTCAATCCCCCACACGACTAATCACTACCCTTTTGCCCTCTTTCACAATAATCCATTCAGGCTGCCGTGAAGCGAGTCGCTGCCCAGCCAGATATGCACATCTTCCCTGAACTGCCCCATTCATCCCCCTGACGCAAAACATCCTAGTGCTTTGGAATCACAGGCTCTTTCGCGCACGCGCATCTCTGACGTGGACTGCCAGCAGAGCAATTAGACTCTCCTAACCCGTCCGAGTTTTCCGAGAGCTTTATATTCAAACAGCTAAAAAGTCATGTCGTCGACCTCTCCCTCGAAGGAACCGGAGGTGGACCCGGAAGTGCAGTCGAATGAAGACGCGGAAATGGATAAAGATCCAGATCAAGTGCATGGTCAAGAGTTCGAAGTGAAGGAGCAGGACCGATGGCTCCCGATTGCAAATGGTTAGTTGCGTTTTCCTTGCAGCCTTCCCCGACTTCCTGATTTGCGCGTACCTTACGTTCAATTGCTGGGCGACGGCTGTTTGCGCACCCCTCTTTTTAATTTCATTCTCCCGTCCATACAGACGTCTGGATAGGAAAGCATTTAAGCGCGTGCGCTTCTATTCGTTCTGGCGATAAATTTCTTTTATTCTCGCGTCGAGCTCGTTGGAACGATCTGTCAGCATCTAACGCTACCGTTTCTCGCAACAACACCTCACGATTTTGCTTGCGCTTGAACATGCTGACATTTATTTTAAGTTGCGCGCATTATGAAGACCGCTCTGCCTGAAAATGCAAAAATTGCGAAAGAGGCCAAGGAATGCATGCAAGAATGCGTGAGCGAATTCATCTCGTTTATCACCAGTGAAGGTTAGTAGCGAACGTCTTTCTTTCGGTTTCTTTCGACAAAGTTACTGACGCGCATGGATTATGTTAGCCTCCGAAAAATGCCAGCAGGAGAAGCGCAAGACCGTCAACGGCGAGGACATTCTGTTCGCTATGACATCGCTCGGGTTCGAGAATTATGCCGAGGCTCTCAAAATCTATCTTTCCAAGTATCGCGAGGTAAGACCCTTGAATACCATGTTTACCTTACCAGCGATTTTGTGAAAACTTGATTCTGACGGATTTGCTCTTTCTAGACCCAGTCCGCAAGAGGAGAGAACCAAGGCCGGCCACCAAGCAGTTACAGTGCGGCCGGACGTCCTGGTACCGCCGCCTCGGGAGGCTTCCCCGATGCTGCCAACAATGCCAGCATCCTGAACCCAGCCCTTGATCCATCTGATCAGGATACTGCCGCCTACGGATACCCACCCATGCCTCACAACGGAGCCGGTGGAGAATCTTACTAGTTCAAGCAACGAGACTATCTGTGGGACATTGATATTAGCCAGCAGCTCTCCTGGAGCTAACTGGCTGTGTTGCATGGCAGCATACGCCTCAGCTGTTCGCAGGACACCCTTGCGGATAGATTGGGGCTTGTGCGGGGGTCATCTACGAGTCCCCGGATGTCACTTGCTACGCACTGTTCTGACGGCATGATGCGACGGTTTTCTATGGATTAGCGACGGATGCGACACGGGCTGCATATTACCTTTTCTTTTACGCTTCAGACGACAGCTCGGGTCAGATTTGTTTTTTTTTTTTTTTCACGCAATGGTTTGAAAGAGACAAAATATTCGACCTCGGGGTACTTTGGGTGCGGAGTCGGTGTTTTCTTTTTTCTGTAATTACGTCCAAGGCTTGCGGATGGGTTCTTGTTGTGGGAAATATTTGAATGACAGATAGAGGCACATACGAGGACTTCATTGTCCAACTGAGCTTCTCTATGTCTTTTGTGTCTTGATATCCTCTCTTTGGCTTGTTTTTATAGCTGTTATCGGGTCTACAGCAGCGCATCTTCTGATTGGCTGTGGTGCTATCGATATGTTATCAACGATTTTCAGTGAAATTCACCGTTATTTCTCTTGCATCCTAACAGTCTTCTATCTTCATCTTACATTAGCACGAAATACGGAACGTTGCATTGGTCCTGGACGCTTCTCCGCAAGTGCACGTGAGTCAACCCCAGACGTCCCGCGCTGATCGCCGATATCTACCCTCGATTTCCACTTCCTTTCCTTTCCTCTTCGTATCGCACAGCTTGCTTTCGCTATGCCTCGATATACCCCATAAGCCACGGCTGGCTCTCAATATCCTATTTTCCGCGTTGCATGATGAAGCATTCAGTATCCGCGCTTGCAACAATCCCATGCTTTTGTGATGACAGCTGCAGCGCACAACTGCCATTCGCCTACTGGTGACGGTGTGATCAAGCGCAAGTCGAGTATGAAGTTGTGGTCCTTGACAAGAAGTTCCGAGGACAGTATTTTTATTAACACATCTCTCTATTTCTGTTCTAGCCTCCGCAGCTTGCGTCCACTGCCATCGTCGCAAAGTCCGATGCGACGCCCGCGTAGTCGGGCTACCTTGCACCAATTGCCGCTCTTCTGGTAAGACTGATTGCCGTATTCATGAAAAAAAGAAGCGTTTAGCCGTTCGTTCGATTCTCGATCCCGTCCCGATTCGTTGTCGTCCGCCGTCTGTGTCTGAACCCGAATTCATTGCTGCAAAACCTCTCTCTTCGAACTCCGCCGATCAACAGCAGCCCGCTCTTACCACTCCCGCGCCGGGAAATACCAATACATTAAATAACAACCATGGGAGTCCTCCAATATCTGCGTCCCAGGCGTATCAGCAGCAATCGACACCGGGTCCCGCGGGTGATCCAGATGCACATACAGACTTGGAGAAACGGCTGGTGAATCTTATCGATGATGGTGATAGTGGGAGACGGGAAATTCAGAGAGGCGTGCGGGCAATCTACGTTGGACATGAATTGTCGAACATGTCCTTCTTGATTCGCCAGCAACGGGATAAAGACGACGATGTGTATCATTTTGCTGGAAATGAGATTCCGCGACGACAGCTGAAGATTGGTCACGACCAGCTTATCATGGACGCTCTGACTCTACCAGAGCAGGCTCTTGCCGATGAGCTAGTACAGGCATATTTTACATATGTCAACCCGGGATATCCCATCATCGATGAAGACTTGTTTATGGCCCAGTATCGCAATCGAGATCCAGCGGATCCTCCGCCAGTTTTGCTCCTGCAGGCCATTCTGTTGGTGGGGTCCCATGTCAGTCGTCCGAAAGCTGAACGCGACGCTCTCAAAGAGATATTCTTCCGCCGCACGAAATGGCTGTTCGACAGTCGAATTGAACGGAACCGTGACATCATGGTTCAAGCTGCACTCCTCATGACTTGGCATACGGAGAGTGCTGACGACGATGTGGCTTCGAATGCACATTACTGGGTTGGCGTTGCTGCCAGGATTGCAACCGGTCTTGGTATGCATCGTAATCCTGTCTCGAGTAGATTTGTCCCTCGGGATAGACACATGTGGAGGAGGCTGTGGTACATATTGGTGCAGTTTGACGTTATGGTATCGCTGTCATATGGTAGACCACAGGCTATCAATCTGGAGGATTCTGATGTGTCGCCATTAACCCCTGCTGATTTTGAAGGCTGTGGATCACACGTACAAATCGAATATGCGATTCATTTCTCAGAATTATGCATCATGATATCGCATATCGTACGCGAGCGATTCGGACTGCGCGTCAGCCCTGAGCGACGCAAAGCAGCTCTTCAGGAAGCCGACGAAGCTTTGGCGAACTGGTCACTTAAACTACCGGATAACTTACGTCTTCGTGCGTCGGATATGGATCCGTGGTCTGCCATGCTTCACCTAACATACAATAACTTCCTAATTCTCCTTCATCGACCTCATCCAAGAGCATCTGCATATTCAGATGACTATGGGCCTCATGATGCAGAGATTTGCAGTGCAGCTGCAGGAGTCATTGCTTCTATTTTCGAAGAACTGCGTCTTAATAGCCGCTTGAAGCTACTATGGTACTCAGGAGTCCACACCCTCTTTACAGCCATGATCCAAGTACGCGTCGAGCTCCGATTTTCCAACCCCGTTCTTGCAATTAATGCACTACGTCGTTTTGACTCTGCATCGCATTCCCTACGTGAGCTCTCCCAATATTGGGCTCATGCTGCTACTATCCTCCGGTTATTCGAAGATTCCAAGCGTCTCCAGGAGGACTTGCGAACAGCTACCACCGAAAGACCTCGCCAATTCAGCGCCCCCCAGGAACGTCGAAATACCAACCCCAACCCCCTTTCCACCCCCGCCCCTGAACAATCTCCTAACATCCCCCCTCCTACACCCGACACATCCCAGCTACGCAGTACATTAAACCAACCACAACAATTCGACAATTGGATCCCACCACCAACAACACTATCGCCTGTAGACCCGATCGATCATCCGCGAGAGCTGCTGGATTGGAGACAGTTGTTCTCGTTTACGGATCCCGATCAACCTGTTCCCATGGCTTTTGAGGGTCTTCCGGAGTTGGAGGATGAGTGGAGGCAGATTTATTGGCAGGAGATGCCGATGGCTGATCTGCTTCAGGACGGGGGGTGGATGCATGGTTGAAGCTGTTTTATTCTTGTCTTTGATCACCTTTAATGATAATAGCGTACTAGGTGTTGGTCGTATGGACTTTTCTGTTACCATACCACATGCACCGTTTGCATTAATAGCATTTCGACGGCAAATAAGGCTTTACAGAACTGACTTTATGAATGTCATTTCTTTGTTAGTTTCGGGGTAAAGCTTTAGCTTTAGATACATCAAATAGTAACCCAATCAGCGACTGATGCTATGCTTGAAGTACACCTTATATGCAATGCTCTCATAAATACAAGCTTTGGGAATGGCATGCAAATAAAGCCTACCCATACACAAATCTCCTCCAATTCTCCCCCAACCTCTTAACCCCCTCCTCCAACCCCCACCCCCGAATTTCACAGACCTTCTTCACAACATCCTCCAGAAGCCCATCCATCACCGCACCCGCCGTATGCAAATCACTCTCCACAAGAATCCTACCATCCGGCAACGCCTTGACAACATCAATCGCCTTCTGCGCCCCTGGCGCGGAGAAATTAATCACATTCGAGAAAGAGAAATAGATGTCTGATGGGTTGGTCGGGTGTAGGAATTGTTTCACTGCTTCGATGGGGCCGGAGTATGAGTGCATGCAGATGCGCGGTGGGAAGGGAAACGCTGGCCTCTTCTCTTCTTTTTCTGATGTAGATTTCAATTTAGAAGCCTTAATGGCATCTTCTTCATCACTCTCCTCATGCGCCCCCGCAACACTTCCCCTCCTCCTCCTCTCCTTCCTACTCGGCACCCTCTTTTCAAACCCCCTCCACAACTCCTTAAACACATCAAAGACAGCCCCATGCGCCTGAACACTATGCACAGAAACTGCTCTCCCCATCTCCCCCGCTAACTGCAACTGAGTCTTCAACACAACCTTCTGATGTTCCAAGTGTACCCGGTGCGGAGACAGTTTCCTTCCCTCTCGCGACCCAGGTGTCACAGTTTTATCGCGGGTTTCGAGGCCCTGAGTCGTCCAGGGGTTTGGGAGGCGGAAGGCGCGGTCGAGGCCTATTTCGCCGATTAGGGCGGTTGGGTGGGTGTTTAGGCGGGTGCGGGTTTGGGCTATGAGGTTGGAAAGGGGTTTGGGGGATGGGAGGGAGGATATGAAGTGGTTTCCTGTGTCGTCGTCTTTTGGGGAAGGGATGAGGACTTTCTTATAATGTACTTTTTTGAGGTCTTCTTCGTCTTTGTCTGTTATTTCCGGTGTTGTGGTGTCGTCGAGGATTTGATATGAGAACCATGGATGCCAGCCGAAGCACGGGAGGACGCGATCCTCCTTTCCCCCATTGTTGCTAGTTCCCTTTTTCGAGGACTCGATGGCGATGTCGAATACAAGATCCTGGTCCTCCCCACGTGTAGACATAACCGTGAGCGTCCTCGCTTTCATCTGCGGGATCTCGGCGATTGAGGCCATTGTATCGGTTGGGTGGCAGTGGGCGTCGTAGACACCCAGTTCCCAAGGGAAAGGATTATTGTGTGTTTCTTTCCCGGAGCTGCCATCTTGGGACATGGTCGTTTGTCTTGCTAGAAGCGCTTGAAATCAGTTTTGTATCGGGTATGCGCTTTGGAAAATGGTTGTTGATGTTGGCGGTGATGTAATTTTTTTGCCTGAGGCATCTATAATGCGTATTCTATAGGGCTGTATCTAGGTCACCACGCCTTTATTCTGTTTCTTGTTCAGATAGTGGTTTCTACAGATGGCAATAACTGTAAGTCTAACAGCCGAGATAGCGATGGCTCATATGCAGACCCACTGTACGCACATCCCCTATGCGTATTCAACAGCCGTGCGTATCTCAAGCCCAACTGGATATGTTGTCTGCACTCTATCTCCACCGTCATAGAGCGACCCAGCGATAGACTTGCTATTCTCTGGAAGCGCGTCTCGCAAAACGAGGAGAAAAATTGATCTTCAAATTACATCAGATACTTTGGACCCGACAACGTTTTAACATAATGGAACATGCGCTCGGCGCTCAGCAGGAATAGCACAATGGGAATATCCTGTCGCTTCGACGACACTGCCAACACCAAAGTTTGGGCGGTCTCCAGAGCTCCAAAGGCTTGTCCAACGAAATCTTTCCACACGATCATGTCTGCTATAATCGAATTGTGTCCTTTTTGGCCAACGCGGATCATTAGGCCGAACCCGAGAATCATCCAAGGCATACAATAGAAGCAGAGAGAGCCTTGAGCCGCCAAGTGAAGTATACGATAATATTGCGACAGCAGAGGCGACGTTGGCATATTGAAAGCCGTTGATGTTGTGAGATCGTAGACCACAATGCCGAACATTTGAATAGGAAGATAATAAAAATGAAAATAGAAATGCTGGATGAAGTTGAGCATAAAAACACCGATAATAGTACGATACCTGAGGCTTGCACAATCAAGCAATCTGATCCGAGCATCATAACTTTCCCATAAGAAGGACCCACATAGCAGACGAGCCCTTATGATGCAGTACGATGAATTGCGGAGAACCATACGTGGTGTGGTCGATAATGTGGTAAACAAATAACCATTTCATGGACATAACGAGCAGTTGACCAAGGGCTTCTGAACCTTGCTCGTGTATGAAGTCCCTTTGCCCTAGCCGTCTGCAGGTAGAATTGATGGACCCATGCTAACGAAAGGATTGTCATGGGTGTTATGATGGCACAGTTTCCGTAAATCAAACGCCAATTACCCTTTACCGCTTGTAGAAATGAATCACCGATTACCCGCTTGGTAGTAAGATTTATTATTGACGGGACGCCGGTAAGCTCCAGTGCAAGCGCTCTGTGGCTGACATCTGTGATATCAATGATGAAGATGCCGAGGATGAAGGTGATTATCTCAGACCCAAGCGTCCTGAAGGTGTTGCTGGCAACATATGTTGTTTAACCGTTGCACTATGCCAGGACCACGATTCCAAGTAGGTAGACGCAGGCGAAAATCATGAAACACTCCGTTCGACCCCAAATGTTGAGAAGCTGAGCTGCAGGTACCTTGAACACCTCTCTGACACTTGCTGCACGATTAACATTGTCTGCTCCTGCGAAGCAGTTGCGTCAAAGGTTGGTGTGGTGCTGTCGATATTCGACTCTAGAACAAGCATCATCGAACAAAAGCGGATTTTGTAGCAGAGTGATCGGTTAACAGATTATGCAGAGCAATGCTGAATATCGGGATAATGGACCAGCTTACATGCCATAAGTTGTGTAGGAATCCTTCCTGTGTTGGAATGCGGGAGTACATGTCAGAAAGCTGTGCTGAGTTTGGTGATGAAACGCTTGCTGGCAGTGAGACAAACAAACAAACAACTAAAAAAATTACCAAAAAAGCATTGAGAGTGATGGCTAAAAAGAGATTGGGTGCAGCATGTTGTGTAGAAGCATATTTATTGTCTCCTCTATTATGTATGCATCCTCTTTACACGTATAGAAACAAACAAAAGCCAGACAGACAAAACTACAAACCCAACTCATTACCATAACACATATGTATTATCTCCCTGAAATCGTAAAATCTATACTCATGGTCTCCTGTCTCTCTCCCTCCGATTAACATCCTCCATCTCCTCTAAGATCGTCTTGTTGAACTCTTCATGACCGTCCAAGTAGATGTGGTGTCCGGATCTCTTGATAACTACCACCTTGGCAGAGCCGTTATCTGCCTTACGCTCTTCCACGGTGGCATCCTGTAGAATCCGCCGTCTCTCCTCTTCGATCTTGTGTTTAGCTGCCAGACCGCCTGCGGCATCCATCCAGTCGTGGTCTCCGTACATGAAGACGACTGGGATGCCGTTCTCGCGTTTGACGAGCGTAGACTGGCTATCAGCACGACCCATCGAGGCGTCATTAGGTTGGCTCACAGCTGGCTGAGGAGATGGGGCCTGCGAGGCATCTGTCACTTCGGCCGGCTCCCAGTTCGGAGAAGATGAAGAAGGTTGAACCATCTGTCGTCCAACATCTTGGATGCGTCTGATCAGAGGACTGCGGGCGAATGCTCCCGGGGCGAGAATGTATGCCAGTGCATACTCCCCGCTACCTCGAAGACTGAAAATGGAGTATGAATAGTCGTGTAACGACTTGGCCTCCTCAGCGGGGAGATGCGAAAAGCGTCGCGACGTCCAGCCGGAGACAATCCGCGGTCCAAAGGGACCTGCCCAGCGCACGAGCGTGAACGGTGAGATGTTCTGGTCCCAGAGGTAGGCAAACCATTTGGGAAGTGTTCGACGAGGTGGACCACTCGGTGCCGTGGCGGCGGCCCCCGTAGCATTCGCAGGACCCTTAAGAAGGACGTTATTGTCACCCTTCTGTAGTTCCCCCGGAAGGGGAGGAGTGACGGCCGCGGTTGTGGTGCGCTGCTGATCCTGGGTGACTTCGCTGGGCAGAGTCGATTCTGATGGCTCGGGCATTTCAGCGGTCACGGCATGAGGATCTTCAGGGATACCCACGGGCGAGGCAAGAATGAGTTTGTTTAGACGACCAGGGTATTTGAGTGCATAGGCAACGGCCATGTATCCTCCAAGACTGTGGCCAAGAAGGGTAAAGCGCTCGATCTTGCGCTTGATGCGCCACTCCTCCAGGGCATCCACAAACCAATCCTCAGCCTCCTTTATTGCATCTTCCCGCTTTTTGGCATTGATACGGAACGAGGGGCGGGTGCTGCGACCCATGCCCAGCATATCCAGCGCATGCAGTTGCCATCCTTTGAGCCGACTCAACGGTTCGAAGTTCTTGTAGAAAAATCCCAAACCAGCACCATATCCATGTAGCATAACCAAATGTTGGTCAGCCTCTTCCCCAAGTCGTTCTACCGAAAATTCGTTCAGCGCCCGGTCCTTGCCACTCAACTCAACCATGCTGGACTTCCATCGACGGGGCCCGTACGGATCACCGAGGGAACTGGCGGCCACTTCGCTCTGCTGGCTGGTGTCTGTATGTTGCAAACTGTCGACAGTTCCATCCGTTGCGTCTGTCGTTTTACCTGTCTGTTGATGCGTCGGGGGCGTACGTTGCAAATACGGTAGATGTGAGAGCACCTTGTGCTCTGCGACAGCAGCCGGGATACTAGCCCACTGACAGTCCAATAAGTTTCAGTGACTGTCTGATTTCACAATAAAGTATTACAGACACATCACGAAAAAACAAGCACGTACCCATTGACTGAAGCCTTCTCTGTATCCTAAGGGGAACCAGCCTGAACCCGCTGCTAGGCCACCGCGAGCAGCATATGGAGTGCTGTCGCGACGACCATGGCCATGGGCGTGACTTTCCGATGAATCCAACCTTTCCGACGCCATGGAGGATATCTGTCGCAGCGAAAAGCCCGGCTCGAGCGATGCGAACGATGCGGAATGACGAAGAGGCGAGTCGGTCTGCCGGGCGACCTGCAAAGTAAGCAAAGGAAGTCGCAGTGAGAACACTTTGTCGCACGGAAAGAAAGGACAGAGTGACAGAGAGAGCAAGAGACCTCCTGTCACTCGATGCGATCAAGAAGAGAGAATCATACAAAGTGGCGAAGAGGAAGAAGTGGAAGATGACAGGAATCAGAAAGTTGGCGGCGCGAAAGAAAACCGTTGATCCGACGTCACATTCAGAACAACAATACAGAACAGGGATAGTTCAATTACATATACTGCTAGCAGTATGAAAACAATAATATACGTAGCATAGAAATAGAAATAGATAAATACCCCGCAAAACACATGACAACAGTACTTGTTTGTCGTTCTTGACAACTTCATCTTTTGCCTGTTTCGGCTTCTTCTCCTTTCCTCTCCTCACTCTTCCTCAAAGAAAGACTCTCTTCCTTTTTCTGTCTCTTTTCATCCATGCTATGAGATAGCATTTGGCCGCGAAGGCCGTGCTTCTGTTTGTTTCCGTCCCTGAATCCGAATTCCGTTCATTATAACCAATCATCCCTGCTGCTGCTGCTGCTGTACAATGGCTACTTCCGCCAACCTTGACCAGTTGGTCAAGGGATCTACTCCCTCTTCTAATCACACTCTCTCGGCTCCTGCTCCTTCGTCCTCATCTTCTTCCGAACTATCCGACTCGTCATCCTTTGCTCCCCAATCCTCGTCCACCGCATCGCCCGATCTCACCTCTTCATCGCCATCCTCGGCATCCCCGCCGGATCCGCTGTCGACCCTGCCTTCCTCCCCTCCTCAGATCTATCTGAACCTTTTAATTCTCGAAAGTTCTCTACGGGCTCAATATCTCGCATTACGCGAACGTCGCCGTCAAAATACCTTTTTTCTACTTTTGCTGGCTGCCTGGATTACCTACTTTGTTTATGCACTGTTCCTCCGGCCGCGAGAGGATGGCCGCGGCGTGGGCGGTTCCGTATACTGGGTGGTTGAGATGGGTGAGAAGGTTGCTTTGTTAGGAGGCATCGTTACCGCGCTACTGGTCTGGGGTACTGGTCAATGGGAGCGTGGAATTCGCTGGCCGCGACGCTGGCTCGCCGTCGCCAACCGCGGCCTGCGCACCATGAACACCAAGATTGTGGTCATTCGCGGGCCCTGGTGGCAGGAGCTGCTTGGCTATTTGTCCTTTCTCTTCCCCTTTTCGACTCCGTTCTTCCCGTCGCCAACCGGGAACTTTCGCTACGTTGACCGAAATCTATCCGAAAAGCGCGGGGGTCGGCCGCATTACCCACAGTACTATAGCAGCGTGGACGATGAATCAGGACTTGTGGAGGAAGACCTCAGCCCGGGGGGCGACTATATTCGGTTGCTCCTTTTGCCCAAATCTTTCTCTCCGGAATTTCGCGAGAACTGGGACGACTACCGCGCCGAATTCTGGGATAAAGAAAACGAGCGACGTGCTCAACTGCGGCAGAAGCTGCACGAGCGGGAGCGTCAACAGACACAGCAGAATAAGAGTAGATTTTGGTGGATGAGTTTTGCATGGAAGTCTTCATCCCCTGCGTCGCCGTCGCAGCAGCGTCGACGGCCTGCAGCAACGGGAACACCCCAGCATCATCGCCACCACCATAGCTCGAGCTCGAATCTCAAATCTGCCACCCGTCGCAGTACACGCTCGGAATCTCATTCTCGCACGCCCTCTCGCAGCACTACTCCCGTGGACGCGGACGAACGTCCTCCCTCGCGCTCGGGCGCCACCGGCCGCCCACGACGAGGAAGTACAACCCCGTCGTCCACACCAACAGGCACTGAGCGGCGAAAGAGGAGCAATTCTAAGACTCTTTCTTCACATGGACTGTCACCTTTAACTCAGGCCCAAATCAGGGAAGGGGTGCCTCAGGAGATTCGAGAAGTGGGCAATGCAGGATGAAACTTCCTTGCGTGTGTATATTTACAGCCGCTTGTCACGCAGCCATTGTTATACTACTAATATGCTTTTTTTTTTCTTTCTTTGTATGTTTTAAGTGCATGTCTAAGATCACTGAGCAGCCTGGAGGTATATAGGCAGTTTCACTGTGACAAGTTTAATTTGAGATAATGAAACTAATTATAAGATAAGTCCTTCTTCCAGTTTGTATAGACTTTTGGGAGCGTATGTACCATGTACCAACTTGAGCATTGAGGGTAGGGTTTCTGTCATGTCCTGGTCTAGTTCGTTATAGGGAAGACCCTGGTCTTCAAACAATCTTGACAATGCGATTAACCCATTCAAGCCAAATAACATAGGAATATACTATACTATCTTATAAAAGCTTACAGGTTGTCAGCCGAGAATTGATCACGGCCCCATATCCATGTATACAATGCCAATCAGCCAAAAGGCTGCGCTGGGGGGCTCTATCATACAGGTGAGGTGAGCAGGTCATCACATGTGACAGCTGGCCTTGCCCGGGATGAACAGTCACCGGATAAATTGCTCATATAAATGCCCATGTTCTCTCGAATCCAAGGCTTGGAGGTTGACTACTAGTGGTGCAGCCATCATTAGTGCTTATTCGCAATTGAGCTGACTAGGGCAACTTATGGCCCATCGCTAATATGAATGAATATCCCCCGAAGATATGTTCCCAGAAGACCAGTTCCTACACTGCCATCTACCCACCATCCCGTTTATTATCAAATACTTGGACTTTGCCAATGATGTTCTTTCCTTTTACAATGAAGAGCTCAACAGTCTGGACCGCGCAAACTTTGTCCGTACTCTCGCACGGTCGAGCGGCATTAGCCCCCTAAAAGCTTTGAAACGAACATCTGAGCGTGTGATGCGTATTTTCCTGGGTGTTCGCGGGGTTTTTTGTGGTAATGCGGCTTTGGAGGACGCTATGGAATGGTTCCTTCATGGTTATTTTGTAAGTCACCTGGGACAGAGTCGAGACCGGTTGATAGAGTTGGATATTTCTGCTGTGAGGGAAGCAAAGGAGCTGCTGAGACAGAGGGACTCGTTGTAATGAGCTGCTTACTTTTTTCCTTTTCTGGTGAATCAGATGTAGATGGTAGATAATTGTTTCAGCAAACGATAGAATGGGCTAGAAGAGACACGGTTGAATGGTATGAATTTATTCAATACCACACAGTATATCATAAATTCCAGATTACCCCGAATCCGAGGTAACCCAAAGGTCTCCAAATTCAAGTACCACAGGCACTTAAAAGACTACGGTTAATAGCCATCTTAAGATTTAGGACTACTAAGGCGTGAATCCATACTACTATACATATCCTACCAGACATCTAGGGAACTTTGCCAACTACACAGCGCTCCTCATTTCATTAGCAGCCTCGTCAGGGAGACACTAAGTTCCTTCCTGGTTACCGGGAATATGCTCATCAAGTCGACGGTGAGTGGATGATGAATCCTTGTTAAAGTTACTTCACTACCCAAAATAATTTAAGCACTACATCCACAAAAAAGTGAGGAGGTTGTGGCTCGACCCGGCCGGGTTCGATGGAAAGAGTTAGCAAACAAGAACATGGTGGACTATCCAGACCCATGCGCCATGAGGAGCACTCTGTTTCTTGTCTCTGTTAGATGGTCTATCAGTTCTTACTTTGTAGGCAGCAATATGGCCACATGACAACATCATCGTTACTCGTTTATACACACCCTTCAACCTCAGGCCTGCATCAATGGCTGGGCATGTTGATTAGGGCACCAATTTGCTCGCCATAAGAAATCAGATACTTTGTTCTTAGGTGAAATTGCTGGGGTATGTTGTCCGTCGACCTAACTCTAAGTGGTAACACCTTGATACTTTCCTTAGGCTTTTTGTTTAGGGTTCTCGACATATGTGACGGACGAAAACTGAACATGAATTTGCTCCTCTTCCGGCCAAACAATCTTGATAACATTTGCAAAGAGACACAGACGGATTTAACTGCACTTTGATGGTACCGACATTGTAATTGAACAGCTTATAAAAGTTCATGGACGCCTTTGCGAATACGCTTGTGCAAAACCCTAGTGGGAAAGTAGTCGCCAGAATCGAGTACGAACATCTCGCCCACCATGAGAGAAACAGCACAATCCCTGACAATCATGTACCAGATTCTCTTAATAGTTTTTCAGATATTCCGGACGACATCAAGGAGCAGCTCTCACAGCTTGTTGATGAGACAGTTCCTGAGCTTGACTTCGAAGTTAGCAAAGTCTATGTTCGGCAAGTGAGCCAAAAAGGCCACCATCCTACTAGGAAACTAACTTGCTATGAATCCGGCGTACAAAATGAATGTACGAGGAATGCAAGACGGGTAGCGGACATGTACGACTTCAAATCGATGATCGCCTTCAAGAGACATATCACTTGTCCATCTACGAGCTTGCAGGTGTTTCCGCTACATCTGAAAAGATTGGTCTACGCTTTCTTCATCTGTCAAGCTGAGGCTCTGTCTCGACAAAGGAGATCATTCAAAAACATTCTCCAGAATGAGAAATATGATCCTCGCAGGTGCTGACATGGGGTTAAAGGCAGTCATACTGGCCCTAGTTGCACCCCACCACGATTCAGGAAATCGTATCAAATTCCCGAACTGTTAAAATTGGAATTGTTAGACTTTATCGCATGCATGAATTAACCAGAACAAAGACACCTTTCAAAGAAAGTTCCGCCACAGACAGCTGCCATCTGGACCCGTGTTTGCTACGACGCCGGTTCCCCACGCCAAATAATTTGACAAGCCTTTCAGATTAGAAAGCATCGTCATTGCAGTTGTAACTCCAGAAGGTAGTGGATCTAGTGTATCGCCAGGATCCGAAGTAAAATGGTAACAAAAGTTCGAAGTGGATTATTTTCTTAAATTTGATGGAAATGAACGACCTAACGCCCACACATGATATCAATCATTTGACATATACTCGTTGATGCAAAGCAAAACCCCAAAATGTAAAATAAATAACAGGATATCATTCTATAATCAAATCAAATCCGGTAAACAGTCTCATCATCCTCAAGGTACCTATCAAGTAAAATCTATTAGCTATTGTCCAAGCATGGGTAAAGGGAAGAGGAGTACTCACATCAACTGATTCATCTCATTCATAGCCTTCAGCGCTTGAACCGCCTCAGGTCTCTGGAACACAGCACCCTCGCCAAGCCCCGGCGCGGTACGCACAGAAGTATTCACAGCGCCAATAAGCTCCTCAACATCTGCCGTGTCGCCATCAGCAAACAGGCGTGAACCCATCAATGAACCAAGAGTCTGGCGGAAAATTGCCAGACGAGGTGGTTGGATTGGTTGCGATGATGCTGCTGCGCTCTGGGACTGTGATGTGTCTGATATGAGTTGCGACGCAGGTTGAGATGATGCCATCGACATCTGGGATTGGCTTTGTGTCTGGCCTGTCTGACTGGTGCGCATTCGTTGGCCGCGGGGGCTGGTTTCGTATAAGCCGTCGCCGTCCTCTGATACGTCTTCGCCTTCTGCATCTGCGTTATCATTTGTGCTAGAGCGAGTTGCTTGTGTGCGTGTTCGCAGTGTTCCACCCCGTCGGGTGCTGCGAGGAGTAGTGGTAGCTGGGGTTTCGTCATCGTCGTCAGAGCCCTCATCACTAGAGTCGGATTCATCGTCAAAGGTCGTGACCTTTCTTCTCTTCTGGCGCTTATCATCAACGACTTCCTTGAACATGGCGAAACGCAGAATGGATTCAGCATTCTTGGCATCTTTCTCATCAACGCGGCTGGACAGTCGTGCTTTGGCGTGCGCCGTAGACAGACGAATCAAGGTTTCCAGTGTACGCGCGGTGATAGGTGCGGTTCTGCGTTGACTGCCCGAGAGTTCATCGTTACGCAGAGCAGAGTATGTGGCAACAATGTGGTCTGCGGCTCCCTTAGTCAAGACAGGCTTTATTCTGGACTTGGCATACTGGATGTACTTCTTGACGAAAGGAATGCTTAGGATTTCGAGATTCTTCTTGCCTCTGTCTCTGTTCATATTTGCAATGCCGGCGTGAAGCATAACGTTGAACTTCTCATAGACATCAGTGGGCTGGTTTGAGTCTTGGGCCTCTTCGAGGCCAACACCCAGACTCTGGTTGAGTTGCTCCCGGACGGGCACACCCTCCTCGACACCGGGCTGGCGGTAGCGGTGCATACGCAAGACGTGTTCTGAGACCATGCGGTCCTTGGAATCTTCAATGTCATCGGTGATAACGAAGAGCAAATCGAAACGCGACAAAAGGGAGTCGGGTAGAGCGATATTCTTGTGCGGATCCTTGTGAGGATCATATTGTCCATATATAGGGTTAGCAGCAGCCAAAACACTGCACCTGGCGTTCAAACTCGTGTGGATACCGGCCTTGGCAATGGTAACTGTCTGCTGTTCCATAACTTCGTGGATAGCCACACGGTCGACATCGCTCATCTTGTCGAATTCATCAATGCAGACAACACCACGGTCACCGAGAACCATTGCACCAGCCTCTAGCCTACGCTCTCCAGTTTCCTTATCGGACGTAACGGCAGCAGTCAAACCGACACCCGAAGATCCTCGACCAGTCGTGGCAATCGCGAGAGGAGCGGTATTCAACACGAATCGAAGAAGTTGCGACTTGGCTGTCGATGGATCACCGACCATCAGGATGTTGATGTCACCACGCAAGTGAGTACCGTTGTCCAAGTTCTT
The DNA here is from genome assembly GCA_039880875.1 of Aspergillus pseudoglaucus. NCBI lineage: Eukaryota > Fungi > Ascomycota > Eurotiomycetes > Eurotiales > Aspergillaceae > Aspergillus > Aspergillus pseudoglaucus. The sequence goes on along the minus strand of JBDODC010000005.1, from coordinate 985,422 downwards.
TTCCATACCACCAAGCAACATCAGCAGCAAAGCCTTCTTGACGTAGTCGTGTCCGTAGATACTCGGTGCGAGGGAGTGCGAAAGGAGCTCGAAAACATTCTTTTTCTTGGAGATCTTGTTGATATTCCGAATGTCGGTGTCGGTAATAGTCGCCTGTGCAATTCCACCACCGGACTTCGAAGACAATTGGATGATGTTGTTGGCCATGACGACGGTGCGAAAAGTTGACGAGCCGTTACCGGCGTTTCGGTTACCTAGCGTACGATATATTCCTACCAATTGAATTCTGTCGCCGGGTTTGGCACGGTCGACCAGGTCGTCATCAAGGATCACATCGACGCTGCGCGGAAGCTGGCCTGCTGGTGCTCTCTCGGGCATTTCCTGGATTGAGATCGTTTGGTGGTCCATGTATGTCGAATAACCGTATTCTGTAATAAGCTGGTTGAAAATACCCATTAGCTATCGCCGACCTCCCTTATCTTGCAACCTGAACATACCGGGTTCTTTTCATCATCTTCTTGCGGGTAGACGTTCAAACTCGTCGCCCCACTAGCACTCATAGTTTGGTCCCTATACCTTCTAGACAAGAACCTATCCTTCTTTTCGCTATAGTGCACACTCTGTATAATCTTTGGACGAACCAACGAGCATTTCGTAACAATACCCTCGAGCGAGATCATCCGGTTCAAGTGAATCGACCCCAGTGTTCTGGGATTGCAGGAGAATTCGCCGAAAGCGCCGACATATGCGCAGTAATAGTTCTGAAAAATCATTAGTTGTATGCGTTGGTTCACTGGATCTGAAGATATCGTACCACATCGTCTCCCGTTTCTCTCGATGGCCGGTTCGGCAATGTCTTGATAACATCCGTCAGGGCTTTGTCGAATGCTATCGAGTATTCAAAGGGTGAGGTGAGAAGCCTGCGAATCGCAGATAGCTGTTAGCAATAGCCGTCAAAAACAGAACGAAATTCTGTGACCACTTACCCATCTGCAAGTTCGCGGTTATGCGCTCTGATTTCATCAATGCTAACCTGCAAAGCAAAACCAATTAGCTGACCATAGTCCCCCTATTAAAAGTAAGGCCTCATACTAATAAACGACGCAACCCCCGGTTAAGCATCAACACAACATCTGCTCGATAACTGTCGGCTTGTTAGAAAGGGCGCCGGAGTCAGGCTTTTCAACAGTATGTTCACGAACCTGCGCGCTCTAGCATCGGCTATCGGAATTCCAAGTTAGCGAAAGCCGACCAGACAGATAAACAAGAGACAGTAACGTACTTGGATCAAGGAACTCAACGGCCGCTCGGACTCGATCCTGAGCGGCCTCGTCACGGAGCTGCACCCCGTCGTCCATGGCGAAAGTGATTGTAGAGACTGTGGAGGGTTAGGCGATAGGTTGCCAAAGGTTCCAGAAATTGTGAAAGTATTAATTAATGTTTAAGTCGTTGAGGTGGTGATAGCAATTATGCTGCCCTGCGGAGTGGGATGGCGGAGGATCTTTCTTTTGGTGCCGGCGACGCGCGTTTCCTAATCTGGCAGAATTAGAACGCGTCTTTTGGCGCTGGGCGCGTCGCACGCGACGTCTTTTGATGACTAAGCTGCCAATTAATTCTGCACATGATCTACGGTGAAATGGTTGTAAATGATAATTTTGAAGAGAAAAGATCATAAAAGAGACTCGAGAAATAATTGAATAGAGACTATCTACTATACATTCCCAACCGCGCTATAATGCTTCTATACTCTTCATACTTCGTGACAATGCGCACTATACAAAATGTGGACGTAGATCGTACATGTAAAAAACTATCTATACATTTGAAGGGGATTCAGAGGAGAAAATATACCAATATCTAAGACCGCTCATCAGGCCCCTTCTCCTCGGTATGCTCGAGGCCTTGCTCCTCGTCGGTTGCTTCAACGTTTTCTGCATCTTCTGTAGCATCGGGTTCTGATACATCGTCTGCTGGCTCGTCCACCTTTTGGGATTCCTGCTCCTGCTTCACAAAGGGTAATCTGAAAACATACAAGCTATCAGGCTTTCTGAGATACCGTGACTCATCATCGGGATCAACAAGACCGCTCGTTGCTTCATAGCTTGTTTCGGTTTCGATGTCGTGCTCGTCTTCTGGGTCGAAAGTCTTAGGAGGAGGGGATTCCTCAGGCTCATCCTTCTCTGAGACGGAACCCTTCGCTTTCGACTTGATGTCAGCGACGAGTAGATCTAATCCGCCGGCGAAACTGGCTCTAGCGGCTGCTTCATTGGAAAGAACGAGAGCAGAGGCTCTAGGACGACCTCCAACCCCAAGGACACCACCGGTCCATACCCAAGGCTCCCATTCAAGGGGAGTTTTCCTTTTATCGCGTTGCTGTTGGCGAGAGCGGAGCAATACGCCCTGGAACTTTTCGCGGAGATAAGGCATGTTACCCAGTGCCTCAAGAGTGTTGGGGGCCCCGTTATACAAGGATTGCAGTTCCGCACCTCCTTCGACGACGCTTCTCTCTCGGAAATCAAGCAAGGCAGAGGCGAGGTATACCATAGAAATATAGGTGGGATGCATGAAATCCGGCTGGATTTGGCTCCAATATCTTCGCCCTTCTTTGAAGAGGTGATCGCGACGCCTTCCATGTTTACGATCCTCGAGCTCTGCAATTGCTTTGGGAACCCCTGAAGGTTTGATGCTGAGTCCACGGCGAATAAATTTCCATCCCGGGAAATTAGGCATGAATTTCTCCTCAAAGACAGCAAATGCCTGGATTTGATGAGATGGGTTCTCAGATGTTGCGAGCAGCTGGACATAACTCGACCAATTATGAGTGGACAGACTGAATCCTGCACGCTCAACTTCAGCCACAACTTGCGGGATCCTTTCGAGCTCATTGCGATATGCCAACGAACGTAAGTACAGAGAGAGAGGTTTTGATAGCATGAAGGTATAAGACGGGAGAATTTTAAGTTTCTGTGAGATGAGCTCCTCTGACAAATCAGAAGCATGGGAATCCACGAGCAAATCATGGCTGCCTTGGGAAGACTGGGGTAAAGAAGGACGGGGAGGGTAAAGACTGTCCGTCGGTGGCAAATGGGCAGAAAGCCATTCATCGGTGTTGAGAGGAGTGGCCAATTTGATCGCACGAGGAAACGCTAGACGCCAGCAATCCTCGACTTCTTTATATTCGTCAGCCCGCAAGTGCGCGAGCATCAAGGTGTTAAGTAGGCGAAGAGGCGCAATTTCTTCTACATTGTCTGAAGCGCGTAGAGTTTTCTGCCGACAGATAAACTGGTCGAATAGCTCCCGTACTTTCCGAGACGCTCCCTTGGTTCCATATGCATTCATGACATATTCATAGAACATGCTGGGGAAGGCTTCCATGGCGGATTGTCTTCCAGTGGCTGGCATTGGCTCCTTCGTAGCCAGTTTCGTAGTGTCGAAGTCCGCGATTGTTTCAGCAAGGAACTTTTCGGCGTTTGCAAGGCGTACACTGGCACTCTCCTCAGGCTTTCCACCAGACCTGACGGATTGCAAGTCTCTCTGCAACTGGTTCTTAAGGAAGAGGAGGCTTGAGCTGGAGCCAGGTCGTTGGAAACGTTCCTTAATCTCACGGAAAACAATGTGGACCATGTCACGATTCCGCTCTCGAACGTAACCATATAGAATGATGGTGTAATGAAACTCGGTTGCATGCACGCGCTTGTTTCGGTGAAGGGACCGGAAAATCCGACGAGCAGAATTGGTCTTGCCAATGAGCGCCAAGCTGAGCATCAAAGCGGCATATGTCATGCCATCAGGTAAAAGTCCTGCCTTGTCCATTCGTGAACGAATTCGAGAGACAGCTTCTAGGTCGAGTCTGAATGCGTAGTGCCAAAGTAGCATGTTCCACATCCGCACCCGCGAGCCCTGCACGTCCAAACCGAGGCAAGTCTCGGCCACGCTTTCAGCCACGTCAAACTTTCCATTGCGGCAGTACGCCTCCACGATTGGATCAATCATAGGAGCTGTAATTTGCATCTGGCGTTCTTTTGCCATAGCTAGCAGACGGCGGACATTGTCGATATCACCTCTGTTGGCACAGATGCCCATCAAAATACCGAATGTATGGGAGTTCAGTTCTACCCCACTTTTAAGCATCTCATCGAAAGTTCGGAAAGCCCCGCTAACGTCGCCTGCATTCGCATGGGCAGTGAGCAGATTGTTCCAGCACACCGTATTCAATTCAAGGCCATATTCCTCTGGAATCCGGTTAAATTCTCGGCGGGTCTCTTGAATGTTTCCAACCCTTGCCTGAACGTAAAGAAGAGGAGTTAGCAGTCTGCGACTGCGCGGCGGTCCATGATCGGATACGAGCTTGTCGAAGACTTCGCGGACTTTGGCGACATCGCCGGCCCTTGAAAATGCAACGAGAGCATTCTTATACACATCGGCGGTCGGTTTTCCATGAAAATGCGAAAACTCCTCCATGAAATACGTCATACCATTGGTGATGTCAAACGACACAAGAGTCCTCATCATGGCACGAATGATTTTCGCAGGAGGAACCTCGTCCGGTAACTGCCAACGGAACGTACGGTAAATGACAATGGACCGGATGAATGTCGTTCGAAGCTCCGAAGACTGGGAAGTTTTGATCAACTTGTAGAAATGCTCTGCGGTGACAATGTCGAGCCCTTTATATCTGCGTAGAAGGAGAAGAATATTTCTGGAGGACGTGTTTTCGATGGCTTTCAACGACGAGAAAGCGTGGTCAATGAGAACACCCACAAGTCCACGAGTAGGTCGAAAATCACCTTGGCCTTTGAGGAAGTCTGCTAGGCCAACTGCATTTTTGAGGAATAACGATAGATCCACCTGGGAAACGACAGAGCTCAACCATTCACTGTCGGGAGACCGCTCGTCTTCAAAAGATTTTGGCCTTAGATTCCACATATCTCGAGCAATATCCCATTGCGCATTGTTAATTGAGATCGCGATAGTGAAAGCCAAGCACGGGTTCCCCACCCCATTACATACAGCTTCCTGGCATAATCCCTTCAAATCCGGAAATATTCCAGCAGCCACACATGAGTTCGCCAGGCGTAGGTAATCGTGGGCAGAGCGATGTTCGACAGGAAGTTCGTCAAATATCTGTTTCGCCCGATTGCGGTCAAGCGGCCGTTCTGAACGACTAAGGTAATCGAGGAGAGCCGATTTCAAATCGAGAGGCCGGCCGGCAACTGCATATAGCGTCCAAGCTTCTTCGTAATCTCCCAGCCTCCGCTGGTTGAACAGCATTCTGAGGCTGCCCCTTGCACGTTCCCGTTCATCATCTTCACCCGGCTTTTCATGTTCCTCTAACACTCCCTGCCCCGCCTGGGAACTCTGATAACGACTAGCACTTTTCGAGACGTAAGTTCTGGATAGTCCGGGGACCGTTTTTCTCCTCCGTCGCGAACCAATTCTCTTCGAGGCGTGAAATAAACATGAGGCTGCAAAGGTCTTGGTTTGTGGTGGGTACAGGAAATCGAGAAACGGCGTTCGTGTACTTGAAGTGGCGCTCAGGCTATGCGAGCCCCGCAGGTCGGAAATCTGCACGAAGGCCAAAAGCCAGGAAGGAAAATCTGCACTTGCTCCATTATTGTGTCCGAGAAGAGGATACAGTGACCTTGAATGTCGAATGGCGCCATTGGAATCCCGGAAGAAACGCCGTCCTGCGTTCTCGAGGCATCCGGCAGCCCGTTCAAGCATCACCCTCGACTGTTATACCCTAAAGTCACCCAAAATATATCACACCGCGTAACATATCGTCTATCGACGGCCTGAAATCAGTGGATAAAGTCAGATCATATTCTGTTGCTGGAGCTTTCGTGATCTCAGGAAGAAGCGACGCACTGGGGAAAAAATATGAGCGGGAGCTCTATTCGCAGATTAAGCTTCGCGGATTCGCAACAACCAAATTTCAAACACGAAGGCTCTTCTCAATGAAAAAGAAGAAGAGCAAGGAAAGCAGTAAAAATCAATGATTGTATTGACTGATGGCCAAAGACGGGATTTGGGAAGGCCTGGTAGGAAAAAGACTAAGGTTTCCCGCAGCGGCGGCCGGGCATTTATTTGGCCGAGACCGGGGGACTTCCGCACTTTATGTTCCCTCCGCCAGACAACGTGTCCCAAGCAGCTCTCAATCAACATCCAAGCCAGCATGGAGATTACGGACTTTGTTTTCAATCAAAGGGAGGAGTCCCTCGTGGTCGGAGACTACAACGCCTATCGGGCGCACGCCACGCGCAAACTACACAAACTGCGCAAGAAGCTCGGGCAGACTACACCCAAAGGCCGTAAATATACAGCCAAGCCTCCAGTGAGCGCAGAGGATATTGGGAGCAATGTGACGTATGTTCTTGCCTTTTTCTTCCATGTGTGTGCGACATATAATTCGAGACTGTGCTGACTCTGTATCAAAGCTACATACATCTTTTACTACTCAGCTCAGAGCGGGCCTGGGCACATGCAATGCAGATGAAATCTACACACTCCGCAGACCCTTCTGCCAAAGGAATCGTCGGTGCCGCTAGACGCCACATTATCTCGCGGCTAAACAAGGCCACCGGCTACGCGGAGCAGCTCGTCAACCTACTACAAGACCAGTCTACGTCTGGTGCAACCGATGCCGATATTATTGAAGCGCGCGCATACTACGCCTCTCTCTGCGGAGCTCTGAACTTGGAGAAGAGGAAATGGGAGCAATGCCTTCAGCACTATGCAGTTGCTAGAATCGTGTATACGACACTTGGTCAAATGGCCAAGAAGGACGCTTTCCGAGACCTTCTCTCCGGCACCGTGGATCCCAGTATCAGATATGCGGCATATCAGATGAAACTTCCACGCTCAAAGCCTCTTCCGTCATTGGCTATCAACTATTTCCCATCGAATGCTGAAGTTCGATCCGAAGTGGAGAAAGTCGATCCCAACTGTCTGAAGGAGGATTCGGCAGGGACCCGACGGACTGCTGATGGAGAGGTACAACAGCTCCCAGAAACTATTGAATGGCGGTCGCGAACTGTGTCGTTGGAGGATGCGTCCATTTCTCAGGCCCTTGCTGCTGCTGCGGCAGCCGAAGTTCATCTTACTGCGTGGTTGACAGAACCTGCGGGCAAATCTGCTTCATCTAAAGACAAGGCTGCTGCTTATGATAACGTGATCATTGCCAGTCAGGATGCGGTGGATGCCACGAAGACTGCCATTGATGACCTTACCAGTGAGGGAGTTGACCCTGGTGATAAGAGGATGCAATCGCTGCAAATCACTCGCACCGCAGTCAACTATGCCCTTGTGGGATGGCGTGTTGGTCGCAACCGGGTGTTGTGTGGGGAGCAGGATGATTCCTCGTTTGATACCAACGCGACGAAGGCCTCTCGAGGCAACAAGGCCGGTAGTCGACGCGAGGAAGGCCATGGGAAGAAGTTGACACAGCTGCGGGAGAGAGTCGTCCTCTACGATTCTACGCTGCAAAGTCTGGATTTTGTGTTTGAGCTTCCTGGTGTTGTTGCTGACAATGCTCTTGTTTCGGAATTGGAGGCCAAACGAGCTTACTTCCGGGCTTTGAGGTATTTAATTATTCTTTTCCCATGATATAGACTCTTTTTTTAACCGTTTAGACAGGTGTCTTGCGATTGGTCGATCTCATGGCTTCCTCGGAAAATCGAAAGAAGCCCTGGCACTATTTTCTCAAGCTCTGAAGCTTGCGTCGACTGCTACGTCTACTCAAACACCGGATGTTGAGGGACCACCCCGACTGGATGTTTCCCGCGCCCAAGCGCAGACGCTCGCAACCACGCTGCGGGACCTTGTTGCACAATACCGGGGTCTAGTTACCTTGGAACGGATGTCAGCGGAAGAAGCGTCCAAGTTGGCTAGCGAGCGGCCTGTGATTGAACGCCTGCATGAATACTCTGGAGATGGGTTAGATCTCAGCCATCTGGTTCCTGCCCTCCCGCGACTACAGCCCGTGCCGGTGAAACCGCTGTTCCTGGATGTTGCATGGAACTATATTGACTACCCGCGTGAGGGCCAGGGGCCAGCTCAGGGCACGACCGCTGAAGAGGCACCGGAGGAGAGAAAGAATAGCCGGCGTGGTTGGTTTGGCTTTGGGCGGTGAAGTCGCATTCATGATTCATGTATTTACTATAGTGATGAGTCAGCAAGTGACAGGCACGTGCTGACCACGACCCTAATCTGTTAGCCTTAACAAACTAGCGTGGGGCGGGTTGACCAATCGGGAAGAGGACAACCGAATCAGCTGCTTTTTGGGAGCTCAGATAGCAAAACGTCAGCTTGGCGCCAAATCAGATGATGGCTTTATCCACTTGTTCGGGCCATTGATGCTATCAGTTATTATTAAACGGAACTACTTGAATGTAAGACGCTTCATAACCCTATCTATAGGAAATAATGCATGAATAATACCGAGTTGTGAGGAGTTCATGCTATGCGCCCAGGTGTTTTTTTCTCTTTTCTTTTCTTTTTTTCTGCCAAGACACACCGCCGGGCGCCATTCCTTCCGTTTAATTTCGCGGCTCCACCGCAGGAAGACGGCCGGATGTTCTTCGTCCCGGTCCCTGAGAGCGTAAATACCGTGTTTGCTGTACCCTTTTAATACACGGCTTAGGACGCGCACACCAGGGCTGAATTTTTTTGGTACCTTAATATCTTTCTTAAGTAGTGTAATTGGTGCCGTGTGATTATTAATCGAACGGTACCTGCATGGCTGACTGTATCCGTGGTCCTCCGCCCGCTGCAACGGTGAATGTTACCGTACGTATTGGTATTACGTGCTATACACCCCATTCCCCAATAGGATCCCCCAGAGAATCTTCTTTCTTTCTTCTCCCTTTTCCGACTCTTCCTCCATTCATTCACTCACTTCACTCGCTCTCCTCATTCCTTTGCTTTCTCCTCTCCTCTTTCCCTCTTTTCCCTCCTTTCCCTTCTCCTCATCCTTTTCTCTCCTCCTTTTTCCCTTCTTTCCTCCTTACCTTATCTTTCTCGGGAGTTGCGTGTTGTTTTGTGGTCTGCCCATCATGGCCACCGTCAATGGGAGCTTTGTCTCCCCTATCGCTGATGCCACCATCTTCCCCAAGGTCTTCGAGCCTTCGGGATTGGTCGCTTCTGTGTTCCAGGGCGTCTCCGTCTGGAAGGCTTTGCTGACAATGTTGGTTGGTGCTGTTGTTTATGATCAACGTAAGCCTTTATTTTTCTTTTTATCTTTTGTCGCGTTGATAAGACTCGACCATATTCGATCATATCTAACGACTCAATTTACTCAGTGCGTTACTTCTACCTCAAGGGCTCCATTGTCGGTCCTTCTTTCAAGATCCCATTCATGGGCCCGTTCCTTCAATCGGTTAATCCCAAGTTCCACGAGTACAAGGCGAAATGGGATAGCGGTGAGCTGAGCTGTGTTTCCGTCTTCCACAAGTAAGACACCCTACTGGTTTGCGCCAATAAATTGTTAGTTTATAACAGATGGCTGACTTATCACTGTAGGTTTGTTGTCATCGCGTCCACTCGCGACACGTCTCGGAAGATCTTCAATTCGCCCGCCTTTGCCAAACCCTGTGTCGTCGATGCAGCCCACAAGCTTCTTGGAAAGACCAACTGGGTGTTCTTGGACGGTAAAGACCATGTTGAATATCGCAAGGGTCTGAATGGCTTGTTCACGCGCGCCGCGCTCAGCTGCTACCTGCCGCGCATGGAGGAGGTATACAACGAGTACTATCAGCGTTTTCTTGAAAAGTCCAAGGAGACCAACTTTGAGCCTACCCCTTGGATGTCTGAATTCCGTGAGCTCATGTGTGCCATCTCGTGTCGCACCTTTGTCGGTCACTACATGACCGCTGAGGCTATTCAGAAGATCGCTGATGACTACTACCTGATTACGGCTGCGTTGGAATTGGTCAACTTCCCCTTTGTTCTTCCGTACACCAAGATCTGGTATGGAAAGAAGGCTGCGGATATGGTGCTGGAGGAGTTCTGCAAGTGTGCTGCCAAGAGTAAGGCGCGCATGGCTGCCGGCGGTGAAGTCTCCTGTATCATGGACGCCTGGATCAAGGCGCAGCAAGATTCTGCCAAGTACCGTGCGAAGGTTGCTGCAGGTGAGCCCGCTGAGAAGCCTCCGCAAATCCTACGTGACTTCAGCGACTACGAGATTGCGCAGACCATCTTCACCTTCCTGTTCGCTTCTCAGGATGCCACTTCGGCCGCCTCCACCTGGTTGTTCCAGCTAATGGCTGACCGTCCTGACGTTCTGGACAAGGTTCGCGAGGAGAACCTGCGCGTTCGCAATGGTGACCGCACGGTGCCCCTCTCGATGGACCTGTTGGACAACCTGCCCTACACCCGTGCTGTTGTCAAGGAGACTCTCCGCTACCGTCCTCCCGTCATCATGGTTCCCTACTTGGCCAAGCGTGACTTCCCCGTCACGGACAAGATCACTGTGTCCAAGGGGTGCATGGTCATCCCTTCGATCTGGCCTGCTCTTCACGACGAAGAGGCATACCCCAACGCAGACTCTTTCGATCCAGACCGGTGGGTGACTGGCACTGCTGAGAAGCAGACCAAGAACTGGCTAGTTTTCGGCACTGGCGCCCACTACTGCTTGGGTCAGAACTACGCCACCTCCAGCCTGATGGCTATGATTGGCAAGGCCAGTATGGAGATGGATTGGGAACACACCCCCACTCCTCTGTCCGAAGAAATCAAGGTGTTTGCCACCATCTTCCCTCAGGTACGTTTCCTTCTTTTCACGTTTCTCGGCGCTGGTCAAATTGCTAATGATCACCAGGATGATTGTCTCCTTACTTTCCGTCCTCGTCCCTAAACACCTTATTTTCTCTATTTCTCGAATAACAGCCTGGTGAGGTTCGTTTCGCATCAAGCGTTGCATATCACATTGGAACCAAGATACCCGAAATGCGACGCTTGAGCTTGGGACTTCCCTCGCCATTGTTCTTTTCCTATGCTGGAGATGAAACGACCAATGACACCTTTTTCCCTTCTCGTGATATAGTACTATTGCCCCATTTGGGGTTTTCTGTGGGATTTGATGATGCGACCTGACATAGCGATGGTTTTATTCTTTATTCATTTTTTTTTCTTCTTTTCCAGCTACTGTTAACTGGGGATCAGGACTTCCGAAACTGTATGATTTTGCAACGACCCATGTGGGATCGTCCATCTCAACTGATTATCATCAGTGGAGCGTTTTCTCATTTTCATTCTTCTATTCCCCGTTTCTTGAAAGTGGCGTTGCATTCTAGATCCCGCGACTTAGATTTAATAATAATTGCAGGCCTTTCATGTTTTTGTCACGCCAAAAAAGCGTTATTGTGTTGTAATATTCCTTCCTGTATCTAGTTTTTATATATATTATTGATTTTGACCAATTGTATTTGCATATGCCCTATCTGTATTTTGACAACCATTTACCATACCCGGCAGGCGGTACATTGTGGCAGCCTGACATCACTTTCATCTACCGAACCCCCAAAGCGTATATCAACCTCACCTCTCTTCAAGACAACAAGAAGCATTATATACAAGAACGATTGATCTGTTAGTCAATCGAGGTACTTCTCCACCACAATGTCTGCACCAACCCTCCGACGATCCTTCACCATCCTCAACGCCCCCCTCAGCAAGCAGGCGCAATCTTCCTCGGCCCGCCGCAGCAGCAGTGCATTGCAGAATGGAGCCCCATTTTTTGCACTGAAAGCTGCTCGTGCTGGACAGAGGTGCCTCTGGACATCGTCGAGGACCAGCTTGCTTGTGCCTTTGGGTCGCAATTTCATCTCCCAGGACTTCGTCCGCTGGAACAGCGGCAAGAGCGGGCAGGGGTGGAAGAAATGGAAATTCGAAGACGTATGTTCACCCACCTTCCCTAGAAAACCTACATACAAACCTTAAAATTCAGATAAACGCTTCCCTTCCTGCCGACACCCCGAATTCCCCCTCCCAAACTCCGCAAAAGAAACTAATCCTCGTCGACGTCCGCGAACCCGCCGAACTAAAAGGTGGCATTCTCCCCTCCGCCGTCGCCGTGCCACTAGCCTCCCAACCAGACGCACTCTTCCTGTCTCCTGACGAATTCGAAACGCGCTTTGGATACCCGAAGCCTGGTGTGGGTGAAGAGGGAGATATCGTGTTTTATTGTAAGGCAGGGGTTAGGGCGCGGGCGGCGGCGCAGTTGGCGGTGCAGGCGGGGTATGATGTTGAGAGGGTGGGGGTTTATGATGGGAGTTGGTTGGATTGGGCTAAGAGGGGTGGGAAGGTTGAGGAGTGGGAAGGGGAGGATTATTGATTTTATCTGAGGGTTTGAGTTGAGAGAATGGATGGAGATGTTGGGGTGATGGGATATTGTACATACGCGGTTATTATACATATCAAAATGGAGGTTCTGAGCAAGTGTCGGCCATTTGTATCAGCTCGCTGCTACATGATATGGAGATGGTCTGTCAAGAACAACACTCCGTGTTTTTTTTTTTTTTTTTCTTCAGACATAAGCATCCTCCAGCTTCCTAATCCGAAACCCCAGGTGACAAACCATACATCACTCCACTCTCTGATTATGATTGAAACGCCAAGGGTTAGGTCCAAAAGTAAAATTTTTTCCATCAGCAAGGCTCGATTCAGCGCGTGGCACGGTTTCCAGTAATGTGGGTACTGTCAACCTAAAATATCCTAACGTGCAACATCTGTTCAAGGCCAGATCATGGGGACCGACAATCATAAGCAAAACTTGCTAGGTATTTGAGTATCACATGCTTTCAGACTGGTCAATCCGTTCAGTCTGGGTTTAACTGCATAGTTCTGCCAAGATACTTCCATCTCGTCGATCGTACGTCGAACAAATCATTCTATGGATGCGTTAAAAGTCTTTGCCTCTTTCTCGGCAGGCTCGCGGGGTCGTTGCCGTTGACGGCTACTGCAACCTGAAGGATGCCAAGTGCAGTCTTTAAAGGTCTTCCCATGGAGGCAGCATTTATTGAAGCTAGGCAATGGTTGTTATCTCACAATTGTTTCGGGTCCGTTTACAAAGGGGTCTTGTGTCCATAGAGCTAGGGGTGATAGGGGACCTACATCGGCGGTCTTTAATTGAGACATATGCTCCGTATTCTTAGATATCCCGCGCTTTTGACTGGTGTAGTCTGGACCTATGTAGTAGGTATCAGACACACGACCTCGTGTGCTGTCGCTGCTGTGTGGAAATTTGGATTAGCAGAAAGTTAGCATCATTGCCTCCCATACCACGGTCTGTGATGCCGATGTTCTGTAGGCTATTACATACAAAATTAATCATATCACCATTATCCCCGGAGCATTCAGCAATGCCAATTGTTTGGTCCTCTTAGATCGATTCGATTTTGGCGGGTGAGAAAGGTTCTTTTCTTGCATCTTGTGCAGCATTTCTTTGTGTTTCTATGACTATCATCGATGTTTGGTAATCAGCTGTATAGTTCAGTTGCAAGAGCTGACTTGTCAAGAGATCCTTTCATGTCGGCCATTGATGTCGCGCATTTACTTAAAGGAAAAGATTTTGAATAGGCAATCGTTCGTTGTTCTTTAATATCACCGATCATCCATCAGTCTTGGCTTGCTGGACATTGCCGTTGGCTGCGATGATGAAACTCGTGCCTCTTCTGTGGTATGTATGGCCAAAGCCAAGTCCTCCCTCGTGAGTGCCCGCCCAAGTATATTGACATGTAGCTCAAGAATTGTCGTAACCTGGTCACTTGGAGAGAGGACACCGCATTTCGCAGTTCTTTGTGAGCCCATTGCCCTTGGAGGTTCACAATGGGCCCGACCGAAACTGATACTTCAGATGTAAGGGCCGCCCCAAAGTCTCAGGGGAGTCTGCATTATTGTTCTAACTGATAACTAATCTAGCAAAGGTCAGTATGGCCTTTGAGACGAACCAAAAGAATTGGCTTTGGGCGTTAATACCTACTTTCTTGTGCGTAGAATGAATCACTTTTTGTATTCCTTCAATGGTTTAAAAACGTTGTTGGATATGTCCTCGTTATCTGGATAATGAGTCTAGGGTTTCTCTGGGAAACTATAAGACAGATCGCAGACCAGAGTCGGTTTACAGTTGGAAAGCCGTGTGTACCACAGGAATATTCGCTTCCAAAGAAGAAAAGTAAACGCAGGCCATTCAGATAATCAAAATACCTCACATTTGATATGTTCCCCAAGGAGAGAATCATCCTGATAGAAGGATAAATAAGCAATCTGGCGAGAAATATGGGGCTGTTCTGGCTTCTACCTCGCTAATGATCACTTCACACTTTGAGGATGGTCTAACATAGTCCTGCAATAGGATCGCTAACTGTTTATGGTTCACGTATGGATGGAAATTATGTCAGTTCACGAACCCATCTGTGCAGTTTGGTATGTCTGTCACACACGTAGCGAAGATTATTCGCTGTTCAGTCCAGATAAAGATGTCAGATAGGCCAAAATTTATACAAAAATTCTCAGTATTCTTGTCCACAGCCAAAAGATTAGGGCAACAATGTGAGCAGTTGTTGTAGACTGTTATATCTAGTGATGTGAAGCTGGAAAGATAGATAGTTATATGAGTAAATGAGCAGGTGGATGATGCTGAAAGGAGAAAGACAAAAATGAAATAAAATAAAATAAAATAAAATAAAATAATAGAGACAAGGATCGAACCCCCTAACCCCAACCTCCAAAAAAAAAAAATAAAGGACATGGGGGATTCGAACCCCGGACCTGGCGTCTACATAAACAAATGCTCTTCCCTGATGACACTTTTATGTTATTAGACTTTACGTTTGAATTGTATACATGCTGTGTAGCAGGCTGCAGTGGGTACTCTGGGAAGGGATAAAAGACATAAAGAAGGACTGAGAGTAAAGGGGAGTGCAGGAGGACAACTTAATGCCTAAAAGGGTTATTGAGCACGCGACAAGTGGGTCTCGTCAGCCCTTGTGGGAACTGTGGAGAAGTTGTTATGAGGCTCAAGTATGTATTACCATTGTGTATTTATGTGAACGCAAAAAATAATTACAAGTAGTATGCACATGAAAAAAAGTCATGATCGGCACGACCTAACGACATCCTTCACAGCTGGCACGTTCAACCCTGAAGTCCTTTCTTCAGCTCTATCCCCCTTGATTATCCACCAGCTCATATGACACTTCCGTTCATTCGAGTCCCACGTCCACGCTAGACAGAAGCTTGGACGCTCCTCGCGACAAATCTGCTTGCATGCGTCGCCAGAAGTTACGTCCTCCACTGATTGCGTCCACTCGTCTAACCGGCCGACGTAGTCCCAATCCTTGTGGCCAGTGTCATATATCGGGTCGTCGAAGAGAGATGCTGAAGTTTTGTGGAGAAAGTCACTGGCACTAGTGTCACTGGTAGGGGTGTTCCACAGGTCGACCCAGAGGACCTGCTCCGTGGCATGCTCAAAGGTCCGGCTGACACTGAGCATATCCGACGACGACGAGAGTCCGTGAAACGAGAGAACTGGCGTGCAAAGCCTTTCTCTGGTAAGCTTAGAGGTATGAGGTTTCTCACCATTGAAAAAGGAAGCGTGTTCTTCGTTGATGTAGATTTCCAAACGGTTCAATGAGACTGCCAAACGCTTATCGCCCCAGGTCTCGTCCAGGGATTCCCGGTGGGCCATGGCCAGGTACTCGTAGTCGGATATGAGATGGCTAACGGCTCTGTGCGACATGATGATAGACGAGCCTCCATGGCCGAAGTGGCAGTCCTCTCCGCCTACCGGGTTCCCGAGGTAATGTTCATGGTTTGGGTTGAAGTGTTCGACAAGACGCTTGTATGAGGGCTGTATTAGATACGTGTCGTCATCTGCCATGATGTACCATTTCTTATTCGGGAACCGTTTGTAGAGAAGTTCCGTGCCAGAAATGAACTACATCGTTAGCAGAGCCCTCACGCGTGCACAGATAGCTGGTAAGTACCTTCATCGCATCAAGCTCCCACCCAAAAGACCCAGACATCTCCCGCGCAGCATCTACATCCCCACGATCAATAGCCCTCGTCAGGTTATAATACTTCTCCAGCCTCGGATGATCCAGCTCCCCCGCCAAATAACCCCTCCCAATCACCCAACCCAAGACATCATGCACGGGCAATCGCTGGTCACGATACTGATACTCCTGCCCCGGCAACGTGGCAAAATCTCCGATGAGAAGCACATCAGAGAGTTCCATGTGCTCGTGCGCTTTCAGCCAAGACGGGATCCTCTCTTTCGTCCCAATTCCCGATTTGACTAACACAACGACATCTTGGGAGAAATCCACTGGGTAGGCACCGGGCTTGTTAATGAGCCACCAGCGTTTCTCGAAGAGCGAAGGTACTGCGCTCACAATAGCAGCGCGAGGACTGAACGGGCTGTCATGTGGTAAAAGGAATACAAGGATGACGAAGAGCAGCACCACGGCCGGAGTCGATCTAAGCTTCCGCAAGTACCGACGCATGGTTCTGGTCCTGTCGGGTCACCGGAGGGACGAGAACATGGTAAGAAGAACAAGAACAGATTCAAACTTGGGTAGGACCTCCCAATGAGTACGCGTCAGCTTAGTCAATGTTTATGAGTGAAGACTTCACTGCGCAGATTGGCCTAGAACAGATCTGTATGCAGAAGACACATCAATCGGATCGTCATTTGTGGTTGGTTCCTGTCCAGTCCTATGGATCCGCCTTGAAGGTTTGCCAATCGGACCAATCACAGCTGAGTTTATTTTCGGGGCTCACGTCCGTCATAAGATCTCAATTGGCTGGACTCAATCCTTGGCATTCCATCACCGTCACCGTGAGCTGTTATGCTGCACAACTAGCTACATAAGCCATCATAAGTTCCCCGCAGCTTAAAACAAGTATGTACTCCCTTGCTCTACCATCCTAACATTGACAACACTCCTCTGACACTAACTATAGCTAAAACATAATGTCTACCTACTCCCAATCCCTTCTCCCCCGCCGCTCCTCCGTCCCCAAAGCCCGCACCGTCCTCAAACCCCCCGAACGCCCCATCGCCCTGCGCCGCGAATACATCACCGACACGAAAACCCTCCTCACGCTCAACCCGCAAGGCAATTCCAACTCCTCAAAGGCATACAAGATTCTAGACGATGAAGGCGCAGTCATGTTCACGGTAACAGGGTGGAAATTCAGCGACAGAAGTTGCCGCGAGTTCCGCGATGCGTCGGGACTACCGCTGTTCGAGCTACATCGCAATTGGTTCAAGTTTAGACATAAGTGGTGTGTTACGCTGCCGGGGGTTGGGCCTGGTAGCGGTGGGAACAGTAGTAGTGGTGGTGGGTTTGGGGATAGTTGTAATAATGGGGGTGTGCTTGCGACGGGGTCGCATCGGATTCGGGCTCTTGGGTATAAGCCTTTTGGGGGGTTTAGTATTGGGATTGAGAGGAATGCTGCTGCTGCAGATATGAAGAAGGAGGATGATAAGAAGCTTACGTTGGAGGTTGAGCGATATGGGAATGTGTTGGCGTTATTCGATGTCGTCGATGGGGATCGCAAAGTCGCCCAGGTGCGTGAGAGTATCGAGCATAACGAGAGACTGGCCTTAATCAGTTCGCGTGCGGACTATCGTCCTGTATTGGACGTTATCGTCACGTCCGGTGTGGATTTGTCATTGGTATGCTGTATTTCAACTATTGTAGTTGGTTGATGGCTAACCTGCACAGATTGCTATCATTGCGGTGATTGCGTCGGATTCTGTTTTCACGGCGAATATTTAATGACTTAACTCTAATATCGATGAGCTTGTTACGGCTTTATATAATAATATAATACAGCATCTAGTTTGGAATAGAAAACATCGCATTGAATCATCATAATAACAAACAAGCTGGTATCGACCACGTTCATGTATACACATCTAATCAAGCAAGTCGTGGCCATTCATGCAGACATAGGACTTTTTGCAAGACGCAAATCAAAAAACTCTTTGCACTTTTGTTCCTGCCATCGAGGCAGAGCCATCGTCTCATTTACCATGGACATGGAAAAACACGCCCCTGACTTTTCCTGAGTCGGCTACCCCTGCGCTTGGGAATCTGATCAACTGCCATGCACCCTTTCCAAGGGAGATCCGACTTGAACAGACCCAGCACGTTGTCTTGGGCATCACCCAGTCGTCACCTGAGAACCGATGAAACCAGCTCAAGGAATGTCGAACACAGGCTTGAGCTTCTTGACAAGAGCCCATTCCTCCATCGACACTTCGGGTCGGTAGAACTCCTTGAGCGTGTCGATACTGGCACGCGAGATGCGCGAGTACAATTGGTCCTTCTCTTCGAGGTGACGGCCGTACATAGGCTGGTTGGATCCCTCGATCTTGACGGCAACAGAGGGCTGGCCTCTTTTGGTGACTTGGACTGGCTTGTGGTCACGCTCAATGGACACACTGTGTCAAATTAGCGCCTTGTTCAAAGATTAAAGAAAGAAAAGATACTTACACTCTGCCGATATCGAGGATTTCCTTCTGTCCAGTTGCGTTTGTCTTGATGGCGCAAAGAGGTGCGTTCATCCGGAGACTTCCCTCAATTACATCAACACCAATAACAATGGGATCCTTCTTGTTGAAGACAGCAACGGGCTTGAGCACGCAAGGGAAGACAGCAAGCAGCTTGCTCTCCTCCTTCCGTTGCTCGGTCAGTTCAGCCATGTGCTTGGTGAAGTCATCGAACAAGTGATAAATAATGTCGGCCGTGAAAACCTTGACGCCAACTTCCTCAGCATAGGCGTACGCTTCCTTGTCCACCTTGACATCGAAGCACAGCATGACCGCGAATTCTTTGGCCTTCTCCAGCATGGTTCCAGCCATCATCACATCACGTTTGTAGACAGGGCCAATGGAAATGTTGGCAACAGGAATCTTGGATACACGAAGGAATTCCAGCAACGCTTCAAGCGAACCAAGTGTGGAAGCCTGGACGCTAACACCACGCTGGTCCTTGGAGACCTTGCTAAGCAGCTGCTCCAAGTCGGACATAACCTCTTCCTCAATGTCTTCCTCGTCATCGTCAGGTCCAACAACCATCAGACGAGAACCAGCAATGGCTTGTTCAAGATCGTTGGCAGCGATCTTCACACCCAGGGAGGCCTTGACTTCCTTGTTGTGAACGTACGCTGACTTCAGACGAAGTTCCTTGAGCGGTGCTGGTGTCAAGAGTGCTCGAATGTTCGTTGATATAGGCCCGTTGAGACCGCACAGTACGACTCGATCACCTTCGCGAAGGATACCGTTCGACAGGACAACGTCAATGGTGGTACCGAGACCCTCAATAACCTTGACTTCAAGGACGGTACACTCAACCTCGGAGAGATACATCAGGGCGTTGGTCATACGCTCCTGGGTCAAACTGGTCAATAGCTTCAACATATCAGGAATACCCTCTCCGGTGTGGGCCGAAGTGGGGACCAGGGAGACGTTCCGAGACATCGACTTGTTCTCGTAGAAGAGCTCCGAGTTGAAACCTTGCTCAGCGAAAAGAAGCTTAGTGTGGTCAAGACGGGTACGGAACTCGTTCTGAACACCCTTGTTCTGCATCGCCAAACTGTCCTGGAAGCCGTTGTTGTCGATTTTCTTCCAGCCGTACAAACGATCGATCTTGTTCAGAGCAACGATGAAAGGCGTCCGACGGTCACGGAGTAATCTCATGGACTCCAAGGTCTGAGGCTCGAGACCGTGCATAATATCGACGACCAGAATGGCAATGTTACAGAGAGACGAACCACGCGAACGCAAGTTGGAGAAAGACTCGTGACCAGGAGTATCGATAATCAACAGACCAGGGATTTTGAATTCGAACTTGCCATCCTTGTTGACGACGGCAGTCTTGGTCTGAAGGGCATCAACGGGGAAGTAGGTAGCACCAATCTGTTGGGTAATACCACCAGCTTCACCTTCCTGGACATTGGTCTGACGAATCTTGTCCAGCAACTTGGTCTTTCCTGTGTCGACGTGTCCAAGAATACAGCAAATGGGAGAACGGAGGTTGTCCTTCGACCGGGCAGCCATGGCCTCCTCGTGCTGCCTCTTTCTCCGCTCGGCAGCTTCGGCTTTCCGTTGAGCAACGGCCCGCTTCGCAGCCGACTGCTCCTCATCCTCGGAATCCGATTCAGACTCCGACTCGCTCTCGGATTCATCCTTCTTGGGGGCGGCAGTCTCTGCGGGCTTCTCGGACTCCTTCGCAGCAGCCTTTGGCTTCTCCTCCTCTTCATCAGAGGGAGCATCCCAGCTGTCCTTGACGTCATCAGCATCAGCCATCTTCTCCCAATCTTCACCCTCGCTCTCTTGTTCTTGTGCGGCAGCAGCGGCAGCAGCCTCAGCTTCCTCCTTGGCCTTCCGTTCCTCTTCCTTCTTGCGACGCTCTTCCTCAGCTTCACGCTGAGCCTTAGCACGAGCAGCAGCGGCCTCGAGGTCCTCCTCCTGCTTCTTCGGGCCCTTCTTCTTCTTGGTGTCGTAGACGGGTCTCTTCTTCTCAGCCTGGTTTGCTTCGAGACCGGCAACTGTACCCACACCAGCTGCAAGCATTTGCTTCATACGCATTTCATTGTGTTGCTGAGCTTCCCTCTGGGCCTTGCTGAGGAGCTTGCCTTCACGTCTAAGTTGTTCTTTCTTTTCCTTCTCCTTCTCCTTCTTCTTCTGGCGAGCTTCCTCCTTCTGCCTCTCTTCTTCCTCATCAAGGACGCGTTGTTCCTCTAGCGCAGCCCTCTCTTCGGCGCGAATTCGCTCCTCTTCTTCACGCTGTTTCCGAAGTGCTTCCTGTTGCTTCTGGATTGCTGCCAGGTGGGCGGGGAGTTTCTTCTTCTTACCGCCAGCGGCGGGTTCCGGAGCAGGAGTAGCGGCGGGCGAAGGCTCTGGAGAGGCCTCACCCTTCGGCGAAGGGGCTTGTTTGGCAGGTTCTTTCTTGTTGTCTCCAGGCTTCTTCTTAGTAGCGGCCTAGAAATAGGAAATAGACACATTAGTATCAATGTACATGGATGGACAATACAACTGAACAAAGAGAGAAAATAACCCACCTGTTCCTTCTTACGCTGTTTTTCTCTCTCCTTCTTTTCTTTCTCCTTCTCCTTCTTGGATTTCACACGGAACTCACCCTCAGGCTCCTCGGTCTTCTTAGCCTTTGCTGCTGCTGCGGCAGCCTTGGCGCTCTTTTGGTTTCCGGCGAACACATCCTCCTCCTCATCTTCAAAGGAGCCTTCTTGCGGTGCCTTGCTGGCCAAATCAACAGCATCGTTTGCCACTTCTGTGGGATCTTCACCCTCAACAAAGTCGTTATCCTGCTTCCCCTTCTTTGCTTTCTTGGTCTTGTTTTTCCGGAGCGCAGCGAGAAGGCCGCCGCTGCCACTCGTTTCTTCCTCTGCTCCCTCGGCGGCAGGCTCCTCGGGTTGGGGCTCCACAGCGGGTGCGTCTTCTCCCAATTCTGCCTCCCAGTCCTGCTCTTGTCGCTTGTTTCCTTTCTTTTTAGGTGCCATGATTGCGGTGTTGTCCTTCTTTTCTAGATCGGTAGTCTTCGAACGGTAATCGAGTCCTATAACAAACGAGCCGAATGTTAGTCAAACTTATCACAGATCAAACGAAAGTCGTTCAGCTCTCTGGGTATCACGAACAATACTCGATTGTTTCCTTGTCTCCGCCTGCGGGCAAAGTGGACGGCCAAGTGGCAAAGAGGCGGCGTCCAAAATTGTCTGAACAGAGAAAATGTTCAGATAGAAATCACACCCCGAAAAAAAAAAAATCCTCCCTGCAGGTGGTTGGAAGACTTTCGGAGGGTTAGAGAGAGTTGGAGGAGCTTTTTTTGCGGCGGTGGTCCGTGAGAATTTTGGGCCGGCGAATTTTGGTGGGGGACCGATAGCGCTGCTTATGTACGCCGCCCATTGCCACCATATATTGTTCAGGGAGAGTAATGGGGAAGTATCAGGGGTATTTTGTGTTTCGGGGGTTATATGTGGTTAATTGGTTTATTAATTTGTCCTGGTATAGGAGCATTTGATTTACACGAAATTCAGAACAGATCTTGTCATGTTGGCGCGCTGTGTGTTTATGCTGCTATATATATTGCTATGCTATTCCGAACTCAGAGTAGAGGAACTATACAAAACAACAGGATGCTCATACATTGTCTTCATTCGAACGACACATGTCATATGTAATTTTAACAACTACAGATTAAAACTAGAATTGCATATGAAGTGTATTCCTCAACCACTTCACAACCGCCTCAACCTGGTTCGTCGACCTCCCCAAAGCATCCTCCGCCAACACAGAAAATCGTTCCATGGTAGCCTGTGTAGTACCGGTATCATGTGAAGAAAGATCGTACAGGTCGCCCGAGACCAACATTCTGTGCAGGTACCCCGCGCCTTGGGCTACCAAACGGCTCAGAATGTCACCGTCGATGTGCATCCGGGAGGGAGAAGACTCAAGGGACTCGTTTTCAACGGGGTTGCGCAGGCGCTTGCGTTGTGGCGTAAATGGGCAGATACGAGGGTCCTTTTCGCACATGTTCTGCAGGAGACGGAGTAGTCGCCAGTCTTTCTCCCCCAGAGTCAAGAATCGGTATGTGGTGCCGTTGATCGTGTTTCCGTAGAGCACTCGCGAAGAAGAGTCCAGAGGAGACAGTTTGGAACCAAGAATTAGTTTCATCACAGACAGTGGAAGATGGGCCTCGCATAGAGAATGTGGCATCATCTTGTCTGTTTCTGTAACCCCCTTTTCTGTTAACACGCTGACAGTTCCGCCTCTGCTACTGGCAACAGTAAGGTTCAGTGGTCCGCCAATGTGGACGTGAGATAGCCCATCATGTCGGTGACGATCATACGCGTACATACTTAGTATGTCGTCAGAAGCCTTGAGCACCATAAGCGACTCTCTTGCCGTTGACAGGTACACATATGGCTCGTGCGCCGATATAGAGATCGCTGGCGATACTGTTGAGTACCTTGCAGCCCGACCCCATCGTGTCCGGGAAAACTTGGGCTCTAATGGGATAATCTCATGGCCAGATGAGACCATCAACGTAAATGGGCCATATGGTGTAATGGCATATACTGGACCCTCGAACTTGTGCACATATTTGACAGAGCATTCGATTTGGGACGGATTGGACGCATCCCGGGACGTCTGCAGAAAGATGACCCGGCCTCGTTCCTGCTGGTTCTTGCGGGCCGTCCCGATAACGATGAGATGGTATTCTTCATCACCTTTTCGAGGCGTCCACTCAAGAATGCAAGTGATCTTCTCACCGGCCGCTCCTTGTGGTCTCCATGTTTGGAGTCCTTCTTCCGTGCCAGGCAAGCTGATTGCTGAGTCTTGGAAGTCTGGATCAATAAAATCAACCATCGGACGCGTAAAACGTCTGACAGGATCCAGGCTTGTATCGAGTTCAATCTGGGTATAGGACACAATCAGGCTCTTCAAATGTTTTGAATAAGCTAGCCTGTTGGCACTTCCTGGCAGATTGATTCGTCGCGGAACTGTCCTCGCCTCGCGGTCCAGTGTACAGATAAATAAATGTTCATCTGCAACGCAGAACAGCGAATTGAAAGCGTCGTCCATATTTGGATTGACGACATTGCTAGTCGTAAATCCGTAGATGCTCTTTGGGTAGTAGGCAGGCTGAAGGAAGTCAGGCATCGTGACAAATACGGGAAGACCTTGGAAACTTACATTATTTTGGTCAGTGATCCAAACCCGTTGAAGCGTGTGTTCAGGTAACTCTCCATCTTCAACGCACGAGACCTGCCAGAAGCCCTCTCCACATGTCAATAATGCTGTGTTTCCTTTGCTCTGCACCTTGACGGATGTGTGTCCCAGTCGTTGTGGAATTCCTTGCTTCATGCCTAAAAGATCAAGTCAGTCAATGCATATTGACACCATGCGCACGGAACCTACTGATAGGCGAGTAAATGTTGTCATTATCGACAGTTACCCCAAAAGAGACCAGGATTCCACTTCGTAGACCGCAGAATAGAATAGCCTTCTCTAACGAATCACCTGTGGCAATGCTTATGATCGCAAGGCTATCAATAGCCTTGGAAATATCGACGCTTTCTTCCACGTCAATATTGATATCAATCAAGAAAGTAATTGTGTCCTCTACAACGCGGTAGATCAACAATTTTCCACTACCCGTCCCTATGAAGACGAAGCAAGAAAATCCAAGGCGTTCAATGGACATAGAAACCGGCTCATGATTGACATCGATCTGTGCACCAATGCCAAACAGCTGATGTTGACTTTTTGTCGAGCTTATCCGAATGAGATGAAGTTGTGACCTCTTATGTGAGCGAATAGCAGTCGCAACCAACCCGGCCGATTCATTGATAGCTGCAGCTGCAACACTTTCAGTCGGGCCATAATCATGGCGGACACCCGGAGATTCAGCAACAGCTCCAAGATGCACTGCTTTTTCAGTTACTTGAACAATGGCGCCATACTGAGTACAACCCGCCGCCAAAGTTTGGCAGGCAAAGTCCAAGCCCGATTCTTCCTCGTCGATGGCGCAAATCTCCTCACCAAAATCAGCGGGCATATAGATCAGAAGTGATGAAACTGGATCAGTGGTTAGGATGCAAACGCCCCCGTTTACATTATCTGCCATGGTCCATATGTCTCTTGTGCTAGACAGCCCCTCCAGCGCCACTGCCAGGCCAATTTGCGCCTCTATTCCATATCGAATCTCAGAGACTGCACCTTTCCCAAATGTAGATGCAGAGCATACAAACAATCGGTCACTAGCAACATCTGCCGCCAATGAATCATGAGCTGTGGGCTTGACGATCACAGAATCTGACACCGGGGTCCAATTCATGAACTTCTGGACACATCGCGGATGGTCCCGCGCTTTTTGTACAAATAATCCACCATCGCCCATATTCCCTGCAGCTAGCAAAAGATCACCACCCTCATGCCCAATATCAAGTGTATCGAAAGCCGCATCCACATCACAATGAAGCAGTCCAAGGAAGGTTTGGTTTTCGATCTCACCCTCGTTGCCAATTTCAAGATAAAAGATCCTGCCATCCTCACGACACAGGTAGATATCGTCATGCTTCTGATTGTAAATCCAGTTGCGTAAAGGTCTCGCCCATCGAGTCCAGAGAGGTGACCGTTGGGCTTGCTTATCACAGAAAGGCAAAGGGTACCGGCTGGGTTGTCTGCGAGGGTCCAGCCTGTTCTTGTATACCGCCATCGAGTTGGGGGTTACGAGCATAAACGACGAAGTTTTGGTCAATGGGATAACCATTGTAGGTAGCCTGTCCTCGAACGGTAATAATCTCCGGGTAACTCGTGGTGGAGCATTCCGTAGAGGGATATTCGCATCCCACTCGTAGCAGATGGCATGGGTAATTTGATTTTGTGCAACTAAGAGAAGCAGAATAATCTTGTTCTCGCCTTCCGATTTGGGATATAAGAACTCCATAAATAGTATGTCGCCGTCGATACGGAAGAATCGCTCCTGCGGGGGAGGCGATATTAGACCCATTCTTGGTAAGGGATAGTGGCAGAGTCATCCAAGACAAACCTCTAGTATTGGATTCAACTGATTGTTGGCCATCTGAGACTGGAGGACTGGAGGTTCTTTGAGCATGAAGATCCCGAAGTAATCGCATGAGGCGCTGACTGCTATTGCACGAGACCTGCGGAAGGAATGTTGAGCGACATTCTTTTTATACAATTCTAAGGAAGGCTTACCTTGGCTCCACGGCGACATTCCGCCCAAACTGCTCGAACAAATTGACGTTGTTGGGCAGAGGCCGTCGATAATTGACAAATTGGCCCTCGTCAGCCATAGAATAATAAAGGAAAACCAGCTCTCTCGAGGCTAGGCTTAGAACCAAAACCTGGGGAGGCAGATCATTCTGGGGCTCGTCTGTGGCTAAATGACCAGCACCTTGTTTCATCTGAGTTTCCCACGGCAGTTCCGTGCCCACGTTAATCACCTTTGCAGCCATGATTTGGGCATCGAAGTCAGATTTCGAAGTGACATCTTCCAAATGGATTCCTGACACGGCCTCTCGGATCTGTATGTGACGATCACCGACAAAGACCACATCGTTGTGTCGCTGACTCCGCAGATGTGCAGGTAGGATCCATTGAATAGTCGGACTAGGCACTACCGTATGCGAAAGCAACCCAACCCTTGGCTTAGAGGGAATGGACAACTGCCCCTTTTCAGACTCCCGTTGCCTGACGAACTCCCTAATCTCATCTGGGGCATTGACCATGGAGATATCTGGATCTTGGTGGGATGTCATGGTGTCTCATCAAGTGATTTTTAGAATGAAGGTGATCCTTTCACGGCCAAGAATGTGATGCTGGCTATCCAAAATGAAAAGAGGATGAAATCAGGGCGATTCATCAACGTCCACCCATGAATAGCAACAAAGACGAAAAGAAAAGGAAAGTCTATTGCGAAAAAAAACCCGAGGTGCCTTTTTTAATCATGGTTAGGGTGGCATGAACACGATTCTCCCATGGATAACGCTGCTAATAAGCCAATTGTCACGTTAAGGTTCAGCAAAGACGAAAGAGCACTTTGGAATCGCTGAGATTATTCCAACCCCACTTTCAGGTCACGAGAATGCAAAATAGACGCCCAGCGCAGGTGAGAGAAATGCCTATAATCCAATGTTAAAACATGCCCTATGAACCGCGAAGCTTCAATCTATAGACCTCTAACCTTAATAAAGAGAGACCAGCAACACTGCTAGACTCCGACCCTGAACCGGTTGGTGGGATGTATATGCGGACGTCAATATTCAATAACGCGGTCTCGGAGCCGTTACCAATGCCGTTCAGACTAGGCAATGATGAACCCGATGACCAGTCTTGAAAAGGAAAAAAAGCCCTAGAAATGTCGAGCTTCAACTTTGTATATGCGCCTCTGTATTCAGGCAGCTCTAACGGACGATCTTGCAACGGTCCTAACTGCTGTGCAACCACAACCCGGGTGTGTATATCCAACTAGCCGTCACGCGTTCGACTGTGGAATTTTTCCTCGCCAATACTATCTCTTTTCTTTTGGCCTTGAGAGAAAACCGAGCTGAAGCCGAAGCGTGCGAATTGATTTGTTTGTTGGGCGGTCGGCGTTCGCAGCAATCACGGGACATATGTGGCCTGAGGCATTAAATAATCCCGTTTCGGTGATGAAGTGGCCAAGAACTTCCATCAACCTCGCCTTTGTCAGATAACAAGTCGGAAAGCCACACAACAGACTGCTGAACATTGTAAACTGCTGTTTTAAGTTTTTCAGACTCTTCTTGCTGTGTACAGGTTGAAAGAGAGGAGGGAGAAAGAATCACTTGTTGATTACTTCATACCTTAGGGGCTACTCCATATACTATCCGTCCGATGCATGGATGAGAAAACAAGCCTTATAAAGACAGTTGCCACTACAAAACAGGCCAGAAATTAGATTTCTGGAGCTCAATATTTGACTTCACACCAATTTGTGGCAATAATGGATTCATCTACAACGACCCATGAGACCAACAACGGTTCAGAAGAGGCTATCATTCATGAAGAATCAAAGCACTTTATGGACGCGCGGAATGAAGAATCTGTGATATTACAGAAGGAGCAAGACAGAATTCATCTAGCTGAGAAGGCAGATGCTATCCGGAGAGCATGTGACTTGGGAGACCTGGACGCATTGGTTTCACATGCGAAATCAGAAGGTGGTTTTCTCCGGGATGACCTGCGCCAGTTAGCATGTAAGTTGGCTTCTGTTATTATGGTGTATTAAAGTACGAGATGGTAACATGTATCAGGGCCAATTCTCTTACGGTGTCAACAAGGCAGACGAGATGATGATAAAGATTGGAACGAGTTGCCACGGCATGCAGATGAAGACCAAGTTCAACTGGACGTGCACCGGTCATTTGTATACTACCCTAACGGTTAGTGTTGAAGTGCTTGGTATCGAGATGTTAGATGACAGACTAACCGGAAGTACAGGCACCGATGAAGAATTATCCAAAAAGAAAGACGAACTATCAAATGTGATCACGAACGTGCTACGGAACTATCCATATCTTTGCTATTTCCAGGGGTACCATGACATTGTACAAGTTTTGCTCCTTGTACTAGGAGAAAAGCAAGCAGCACCAGCGGTTACCCAAATCTCTCTCTTCCGGATACGAGACTACATGCTTCCATCGCTCAAGCCGTCATTGAAACACCTGCAGATTATTCCAGCAATAATTGAACGAGCGGACCCAGGCTTGCGACAGCATCTCTCAGACGTCAGGCCATTCTTCGCCCTCGCAGCTACGCTTACATTATATGCGCACGATATCCAAGAGTACAGCGATATTGCCCGTCTTTTCGACTTCCTCCTCGCACATGAGCCTGTTGTCCCGATCTACCTCTTCGCAGCGATCATCCTCTCCCGCAAAAAGGAACTGCTAAAGATTCCGATGGACGAGCCGGAGATGATGCATTTCACTCTTTCCAAACTTCCTAGTCCATTAGACCTTGACGGTCTGATTCAGAGCGCTTTACAGCTCTTCAACGACTATCCGCCCGAGTCATTGCCTTTTAGAGTTTGGAAGCAAATTTCGGCATGCAGTGTGCTGAAGAGCTCTCGAGACCCTTTCCGGGAGCAGACAGCAAAGAATGCGGTGAAGCTATTTGACCAGCAAATACGGCAACTTCGCAACGATGAATTGAGAAAGAAAGCACTTGGGCTCTTGTGGACTCACAGAAAGGCCATTGGCTCTGTTGCCGTCGCCATCTTCGTTGGTGCTGTGTCTATTTGGATACGGAAGAAGGGGCTCGACGCAGCGATTTGGTCGTACATGGGCAACTTCAAGGTGGGTTTTGAGGATCGCTTCTTTTGAAATAGCCCACTTAATTTCTCTTATCGAACTAAATATGTCAAGATGGCTGGACTGCCCGTTCTATATAGCGGGACGATGTAACATATAGGCGTAATAGAGTCGCAACATAATAAAAGCCTTTGCCAATTTGTCTGAATCCGGGCATTCTATAAATCAAATAAACAACAAACTCATGAGCGACTAATCCGTGAAACCGTTAGATCTCAAAATTTCCGCATCCGGTATGACAGTCTCCACACTGTGGCTGGTTGATGTGGCTGATAACGGCACGCGCTGATGTGTACTCTTACATCTTCCCCGTACCACAGCCTCCTCTCCCATACTATCAATCGCTTTGTTGGTACATTAACATCCAAGCAAAAACAGCCAACATGGCGAATCGGGGATACGATGTTGTTGTAGATGTGGATGCAGAGGTAAGTCAAATTGCATTGTTCGTTCTTGAACAGATAGTCTCGCTGATACTAAAGCTATATCCAATAGGGCGACCTCGGGCATACCGATCTCCAAGATGACCTTGAATTCCATCCATCCAGTACGTCACCATCTCCTCGATCGCACTCAAGAACGGGGCTAAATAATTCCTGCAAGCAGACTTCGAAAACGATCAACGCAACGCAAAAGCGCAACAAGACACTGCACCATTCCTCGGTGGAGCAGGCCCCTCGCACTCGCACGGCCGCGACAGGTCCCCGGGCGGCAGCGCTTCCAAGCACCGCTGGTGGTCACTCCATTACTATGCGCAATTCTTCGATGTCGACACGAACGAGGTCCTACGCCGCTGCGTCGCCGCAGTCTACCCGCGCACCAACTTCCTCGACGTCCTAGAAGGCAACGCAGACTTGTACGGACCGTTCTGGATCGCTACGACGGTGGTTGTGATTTTGTTCCTCACGGGCACAATCTCACAATGGCTCTCGAATAACGACGACCAGCATTTCGAGTACGATTTTACGCTTCTTTCGGGCGCGGCTGGTTTGATCTATGGGTATACGGGTGTTGTGCCTATTGCACTGTGGGGTGCGCTGCGATGGTTCGGTAGCTCCACTGCGGATTTGATTGAGTGCTGGGCTTTGTACGGATACTCGAATTTGATCTGGATTGCTGTCGCGCTGGTTAGTTGGAGTCCGTTGACAGCGCTGAACTGGGCTCTTGTTGGTGTTGGGTTTGGTTGGACGGTGTTCTTCTTGCTGCGCAATCTATGGCCCGTCCTGAGTGCTACGGATGCCAAGGCGAGCAAGGCTCTGCTGGTTTTGGTTATTCTACTACATGCGGGTTTGGCGATTGCTATCAAGATCCTCTTCTTTGCGTGAGTTTCCCTAACGTCTCCTGTCTGTTGGAGCAGAGAAACTAATAATTATTCAAATCACAGCCATGGAAGCCCTGTCTCCAAGAAGAATAAGCAGCACGATGATGACCATGATGACAATAAGAGGCGGATGGCTATGATGTAGGAGACCAGCGGAGGATGTCATCGCCAGAGTTCCAATCATTTTTGGATTTGTTCGCATCCATTGACTTCTTGCTCAGGTAGCAAGTTGTCCATCATGTTTGATGTTTTCATAGTGTACCTATTATACCTATCTTAGGAAGAAAATGAAGAGCGCAATCAAGTTTTTTTTTTTTTTACAATGTATTCAATTGCAAGACGTTGCGAGGAGAAGTCAAGTAATAAGTATTTGACTTGGGCTATAACATTTCATCATATCAACGCCTTTTTTATTCTCCCAGGTTGCAATGAATACATGGCCACCAGGCAACATCCCCAGCAACGCAGAAAAACCGTAACAACAACGAATCGTTTACTTGAGCTTCTTCTTGGGGCGGAGCTGGTTGGTGTGACCGCACTTCTTCTTACGGCAGTTGGTGGCACGAGGGGGGAGACGGGCCTATTAGTCGGACAAGTCAGCAGCCGATTTCAAGATATGAAGATTCCGGGGATCCGAAAGTCGTTCAGAGGATCGAGAGGTGGGAACGTACGTAGCACTTGCGGCAGATGGACTTCTCGCAGTTGTACTTGGAGGCAAGAGCCTTGAGGGAGGGTTCGATGATACCACCACGGAGACGGAGGACAAGATGAAGGGTGGACTCCTATAAATTCGCAAACAAGCACCCGTCAGTCAATCGATTACATCACAGCCAAATATATTCCGTCTCTTCTTCCACAAAACGCGACCGTTCCGATAAATCCGAATCGCGGCGGTTTATTCGTGGCGAAACCGCGTATTTATATCCCGCATACCCGCATTGTTCAAGGGAAATCCGTACCTTCTGGATGTTGTAGTCGCTCAGGGTGCGGCCATCCTCAAGCTGCTTACCAGCGAAGATCAGGCGCTGTTGGTCCGGGGGAATACCCTCCTTGTCTTGGATCTTGGCCTTGACGTTGTCGATGGTGTCGCTCGACTCGACGTCGAGGGTAATGGTCTTACCCGTCAGGGTCTTGACGAAACTGCAATTCAGAAATCATGTCAGTGACAGTCCTTCCTTCCGTTTCGAATTTTATCCATGATATCTTTTCGTTCGGTTCGTTTCTTATTGCCGAGCGGACCGGTTTCGATGGGCTTTGGGGGGGTGGAAAAAGACCTACATCTGCACTGTACAATCCGGGAAAAATATATTGTCAGCTCATCTCTCTCCATAACAAACGGGAACCGTGAAAAGGCACTTCATTAAACGTACTGGTTGCGATTTTTCGTTGTTGCTGGCTGACGATCGCTGGAAGGTCGGGCGTCGTAGAGGCACTGGTAATTTGAGGGAATTCTCGCTTAGCAAGGGTGGACCGACCTCGTGATACCCTAAGCCCTAGTCAGCTTCCGCTTTGGTGCCGCCCCGACGCAAGTGCCATTTTGGGCTTCTCCACAGTTTCCATACTCCATACCTTTATCTTCGACATGATGCATGGCATTGATGGTGATTGATAAAGTTTTGGTTCAATGTTCTTGACATGGAATCGCTACAGATGAGTACCTTTGGTGAAACTCGTGGTGCTCTATGCATGTCTATTCGTCAACATCCCCTGCTTCTATGTCGTCTACATCTGCACCCAGAAATTCCATGTTCACAACTTCTCCATAGTATGCCATACGTCTCCGGTCTTCTTGCCAGTGGCCCATCCTAACTTCTGTCTGGAATACCGTCTTGACAAGGGTTGGCAGGGGAATTCCGACCACCTTTGCCGCCGTTTCGTAAAAAGGTTTCACCATTTCGGGGAGATCAGTGTCGAGTCGATAACGAGGGTAAAATGAACCCGGGCGCGGGATTTCGCTCTCCGGTTCTGCGACAACCTTCATGGTCTTCAACTGGCGCGTCACTGTCTCTAGCATCGAGTTCAATGACGCTTCATCGTCTGCTTCCGATGGCGGTTCAGTAGACTGGCTTTCCACGCCCGTCGGGCCGAGCGGAAACAGATCTGCTAGCGAATTGGTTCCTATTCAAGGCCAGAGTTAGTCGAGACTGAGGACACAATATCGATGATGAGCTTACCTTTACCGCTATCCAGCCAACTATTCTCGTACCAATCTAGGTACTCATCCAACTGATCCGGTGTCATACTGAATACATCTTTCTCGTTAACCAGGACCTCATTCCCCTTCCCTATTCTGCCGCTAGATGTCTCCCGATTATCAAAGTGTCTTTGAACCTGCGCCCACAGCTGCCAATCAATCGCCTGGGTGCTGGGCTCTCTAGCTGATTCGGGGTATCGTTTCACATCATCGAACGGGAAAAGAAGCTTGGTGCTGATTACAATGAGGGTCATCATTTGCACTTCGGGCAAATGAAGAGACCGTCTTTTGCCGGCGATAATTGTTGGGTAGCCGAACGTAAACCCAACAAGTTTCTGTAGTTGCTTTACAGCGGGGTATATGTCGACTGTTATCGCATTAGCAGCAGCATAGATGTTGAAAGTAATGAGACATACTTGGTAGAGTAAGTCTTTTAATAAGTCGAAAGAGTAGAAGTGGAGTGTTCAGAGGTGGGAAATGCACGCCGAATCGACGGTGATAGAAGAGAATCAATTCCAACACAGCCTTGTGAAAATGCTCTGCTTTTGGTAACCTCTTTAGGTTGTCAGAGAAAATATCCTTCATGGGATATCTCAGAGCTATGGGATCATACCGTGGTCTCGAGGAGTGATAAATACTCCTGCGGAAGTTTGTCTCGCATTTCCCGGGGAATTGCTCTTATAATCCTAAGATATGGCACATCTCCCCGCATCACCATCCTAAGATCTTGTCAGAATGTAGTCCATCACAGAGTTAAACAAAAATTTACTTATGGAAGCTGGCTACTCCAATAGGCAACCTCATCAAAAGAGCTCCCATGTAACAAAGAGCAATTGAATCGACCAGTCGAGGCCATTGAACGCGCTTGCCACTGGGCTTGAAAGCCTTATCAGATTCATCCTCAGTATCTGCGGCTTGAGAGCTGAAAACTTCCGGTTCTTCGGTCTCCGTCTCGGACATATTAGTATTGATTTTGCTGGAAAAGCCTTCCAAACGGAGAGCCCATAGATCGCGAATGACATTCTGCAAGACTGTTGGTCTCCACTTTTGATAATAATTTGCGGTTCTGTTCTTGGGTGACATACCTCGAACTGAGCAGGGAAGCCCCGGTCATGGACCAAAGCATGGCATTGCTTCCACAGGATCAACTGGTATACTTGCAAGAAGAGACTGTATGCTCTCTGGCCTCGATATGCTATTCAAATATTAGTACATTTCTGATCAGAAATGAAGAAAAAGGTACGAACTCTTCTGGCCCTTCTCAACGACATCTTTCTTCACGCGGTGCGTCCTCCCCTGCGTCCCATAATCATCCGGGTCTTCTTCGACTTGTCGACCCTACACAAAGTTAAACGGTCAATCAGCATTCAATAATTTTCGATGGCAGTCGTCGGAACTAAAATCCGGTATGGATGTACCTCTTGCTGGTGACCCCGCCGACAGAACCAGAGCCCGTTGTCGAGATAATACCGTCTCTCACGGCACCCTTCCTGCCCGCAGACCCCTCGAGTGATAGTGTATTCCATTTAGGGCACAGTGGGTCATGATATCTTGATATTAGATATCCAGCATTTGGTGGTGAGTATTATGCAGTCTGTGATAGGTTGGCGTCCGGAAAGAAATTTTTCCTATACGCCTGAACCGGCATGTGGTCCTCTGCCACAGAAAGAGAGAAAGGTTAGAATTAGGAAGAAATTAGAAAGACCTTCTAGAGTACGTATATAAATAAGCCTTCTCTATAAATACTTTATCCACGTCTAAGCCAATCATGACTGCACAATTGCTCAACATCGACCATTCTACGGGGTCTACGGAGTATATGGAGCACATGTATCTACAGATATTGAACTGAAGGAGTTCGTTGAATGATTTTATTGTTCGTCAAAAAATCGTGAACTCAGAACTATTCCTCTGACAACGCACGCTGATGCTGCCAACAGAAAAAAAAAGCAACTATTTTTAAGTCCTTTGACGCTTCAATGCACATCCAAGGTTATTATTATGGAACACGATTTACGCAACAGACATGCCGCTGACTGCCCAAAAGGGTCGTAATCCACAAACTTGAGGACATAACTTGGCGAAAATCCCTTGGAAGACAAAGTTCGACAAAACGAATAGATCCGTAAGAAATTGTGGGGAGGTTTTATATCTTAGGAGCCTCCTTGGTGTCCATGCAGCACTCCTCGCCCATGGAGGTCAAGATGGTGACGTCTGAAGAAAGAATCCGAGTTAGATACTAGACTGAAGAGGCGACAAATCAAGTGACTTACTGATGTCTTTCTCCTCCTCACGGAACATCCTCTCGATCCTGTCACCAAGCTCACCATCAGGGAGCTTGACGTCGTCCTTGGTGTCACCGTCATCCTTCATGAGAGAGAGGAAACCGTCGTCGGTGATGTCCAGCTATATAAGTCATTAGTAAGCTGCAAAGTTGGATGACTCAATTTCCCGGGATAACTCACGAGCTGGTATTCCTTGCGGGAGACCTTGGGGACGTCCATGTTGTGG
The DNA here is from genome assembly GCA_039880875.1 of Aspergillus pseudoglaucus. Lineage (NCBI taxonomy): Eukaryota > Fungi > Ascomycota > Eurotiomycetes > Eurotiales > Aspergillaceae > Aspergillus > Aspergillus pseudoglaucus. Next base: position 950,509 of record JBDODC010000005.1, on the reverse strand, counting down.
GTGGAGGGAGACAGATCTTCGAGCTTCTTGCCAGTGAAGATGTCGAGTGCGACCAAGTGGACCTTGGCGTGACCGTGCTTGCCAGTCTTGGAGGTGGACATGTCGACAATCTTGCAGGGACGGCCCTTGATGACAACGTGACCGTTCTTACGCAGAGCAGAGCACTGCATGGGGAAGGTGGTCGACGCGCCAGCGTCGGCGGACTCGAAGGTCTCGTGCTATAACCATATACATCAGTTTTCTGAAGTTCTGAATCGATACAATGCTCTTCCAATTGTTGTTCATCCCATGATATCGAGAGAAAAGGCATCACCTGCCCCCCTTCTCTCTCTCTCTCTCTCTCCTCCCCCTCTGTGTGTGTATGTGGGTGCAAAAATCTTCCCAGGCTCAGAAGCAGCCAAGAATAGGAGGGGAAGATGATGCGGGGCTCTAACGAGAACACAGGAAAAGAAATTCCACCAAGGAAATCAGGATTCCGGGGCAGGTACATACCTCGTCAGCCATTGTAAAGGTTAATATTTGTAGATTTAAAAAAAAGACTAGAAAGGGGAAGAAGAAAGATGATAGTGACTTGGGATATCAAAAAGAGAGCGGAGGAGGTTAAAAAATTAAAGGGAAAAAATCGACAAATCGACTAGACGGTTTTTGTTGTGGCGGGGGTTTTTTGGCCCGCTAGCCTAATATGGCATAGTGCCGGGAAATTAATGATCCGTCTCTTTTAGTCTCGTGACGAATGGCCGAACAGTTATTGTACAGTAGTAGAAAGCTCCATGTGCTTGTGCTGATTATCTTACCGTTTCGCGTGCTGATTCGCTGCTCGGCTGCTATTATAACCCCTTCCAATGAAAGTGTCCACACTGCTACGGACACGGGGTAGTACGATCGGTCAATTGCGTCTCAAATGAGACCGGGGAAATCTGTCCGGTACCTGCACGCTTCCCTGTGTTGGCCTCGCTCCCATTATGTGGCTCGACCGCATCTCAAGCAATTCGACTCCCTCCGGACCTGGGTTCGATAGTCGCGGTAGCTCTCCTATTCCTCGAAGACCCTCTCATTTGTCTCCGGTACCGCAGAACAACCGTCCAGGTTCGAATCGGCATGGCTCGTCCTTATCAGTTTTGTTGACCCCGAATGACTCGAATACATCCCTTCCTGCAACGGCCCGCGACGCAAATGGACGACTGAATGCGACAAAGATTCGCCCCTCCGATGTTATTGATCCGCTCGAGGTCCTGAATGGTATCCTCAGCAAACGAAAGGGGGAGAGCCACAATGAGGCGACGGCATCGGATCCGGAGGCTAAGCCTTCACAGCTGGCAGAGACAATTGACTTTGGGGAACTCAGTCTTGAAGAATTCGCCGCAAGAGAGGACGAACGCCAACCGAGGAGGATCCAAAATACCGATGCTGGGGCTCAGACGATCGAGCAATTCGAGAAGGAAAGGGACAAGTTTCAGGAACTACACTCAGCGATCACCGGCTGCGACGATGTATCAAAGTCGGTCGAAACGTATCTGAGCGATTTTCAGAGCGAATTAGGGAGTGTTTCTGCGGAAATCGAAACCCTCCAGACTCGGTCCATACAGCTGAATGCCATGCTGTCAAATAGGCGGAACGTAGAGAAGCTTATGGGGCCTGCTGTAGAGGAAATCAGTATCTCACCAAAAGCGGTTAGACTAATTGCAGAAGGTCCAATCGATGATAACTGGGTCAAGGCTCTCAACGAGATTGAGACTAGAGCCGCAAGTATAGAGGCAAAGGCATCCAGCTCCAGCAGAACCAAATCCATTGATGATGTTCGTCCGCTTCTCAGCGATCTTAAGAGCAAGGTAAGGCTCCTCTGTTCCTTTCATCATGATAACTAATGCTCATGTCTCGCAGGCAGTCGAAAGAATCCGAGACTATCTCGTTACCCAGATCCGGGCGTTGCGGTCACCTAATATCAATGCTCAATTAATTCAGCAACAGCGCCTGGTTAGGTTTAAGGACCTATACAGCTATTTATCAAGAGCTCATCCGACACTTGCAGGGGAGCTCACGCAGGCATACACCAACACGATGCGGTGGTATTACTCGTCGCATTTCAATCGTTACCTTCTAGCGCTCGAGAAGGTTAAAATTTACCCTAGCGATCGGAACGATGTTCTTGGAGGGGACCCCTCAGCGCAAAGGACAGGAAATATCATTACTAGTGGCCGAGCTGGATCTGCGGCACACGACCCGTTCTCTTTAGGACGGAGGGTTGACATTCTCCGGGACGGCAACCCCATGGCCATTTCCTCCTATGTAGCTGAGGAGGATAATGCTTTCCATGGGATAGAGGTTCCTTTCCGCAACTTCAACCTTGCCATCTTAGACAACGTTTCTGCTGAATACTCATTCATGGCCGAGATGTTCTCCGCATTGACTTTCCACCAAATTACCCGCAAGGCCATGGAGATATTTGAACCTGTCTTCACCCTTGGGTATGACATGACAAAGCAATTAATTGATCAGACTACGGATTCGCTGGGCGTTCTATTGTGCGTCCGCCTTAACCAGCACGCGGCTTTTGAGTTACAGCGGCGCAAAGTCCCCGTTTCCGATTCATATATCAACGGCATCAACATGCAGCTGTGGCCACGCCTCCAGGTAATCATGGACGCTCACTGTGAATCTCTCAAACGAGTGGCAGCGAACACGGGTCGAAGTGCCGTGTCAGCCCTCTCCCTCGCAGGAGGCGATGACTTGAGCCGCTCAACAGCGCCTCATTTTCTTACACAACGATTTGGCCAGCTGGTGCACGGGATTTTGGTGCTCAGCAGCGATGCTGGAGATGATGAGCCGGTGTCTAACAGTCTGAGGCGACTGACTGCTGAATTCGATTCGCTTCTTACGAAGTTGAGTCGGACTGGCGGGGACGCGAAACGGAGAGAGCGGTTTCTTTACAACAATTATTCTTTGATTCTCACCATTATTAGTGTATGTGTTGCAGCAGTTAGCCCTGGTTCTCTTAAGATGCTAACCGATGACACAGGATACCCAAGGCAAGCTAGCGGCTGAGCAGAAACAGGTAAGCGGTCTTTGCCTATCGATCTTCGTCCGTTTCGGTGCTGACTCTTCTAGCATTTAGAGCAGATGCTTAAGAATTCTGGGAAGCGCGGTTAGAGCGCATAGCATGAATTTCTCTTCTTCCAAGACGCTCGATTTTGTCTTTTAGCTATCGGCATATATTCATTGATAGACCTCTTCTATATTTAGCGATCATACTGGCATTGCTGTAAATATCGGTCCCATACCCCGCACAAGGCGTTGAAGTAGGATGACAGTGTCCAATCAACATATAACTATATGCAAAACAACGAATTTTCCATACACTTTCATCCCAATTGTACCCCAAGTACAGAGTAGAGAACACCCGGAGGAGCGCTGCCTTATCTATGGGTCCCGATGTCGCCATTGCGGGGAGTAATAACATTTACTCTGCTTTTTCCGTACAAATGAAGTTTCTTCAAAATTCCTCATAACCACGGATCCTGTGCAAAGGACCTTGCATCCTCCAAAAAATGGCGACTCGTGCCTGTCTTTCAATTCCCCGGTCGTTCTCTTCGCGCCGCTGTTTCTCCAGCACGAGAGCGGCCGCTGCGGACGTCACTCATGCGGTAATTATCTCCTCTTTTCTTATCGTGGATACAGTCAACTTGGTTCCTCAACATCACATGCGAACATGCGCTTACATTTGACAGGTTATTGGGGCAGGTGTTGTAGGTCTCGCAGTCGCGCGCCAGTTGGCCGCGAGGGAAGGGACGTCGACTATTTTACTGGAGCGACACGATGCGCCTGGGACGGAGACAAGCAGTCGGAATTCGGAGGTCAGTTCACTCTTTCTTTTTTGAACGACATATATCAGAAGCGCAAACGCATACTAAGTCGGGTTTGTGGCAGGTCATCCACGCCGGCTTATACTACGGAACCGACTCCCTCAAAACCAAGCTATGCATTGAAGGAAAACAGATGATGTACGACCTTTGCGCGAAACGTGGAATTCCCCATAACAACACCAAGAAATGGATCGTCGCGCAAACAGACGAACAATGGGAGGCGTCCCTCCGCGTCCACGAACACGCACAAATCATTGGCGTCCCGACACGAATCGTGGGCCGCCAAGAAGCACAGAGACGCGAACCAGAGGTCCGCGCAGAGGCGGGTGTTGTCGAGAGTCCGACAACGGGAATCGTCGACAGCCACTCACTGATGACCTTTTTGCAAGGGGACCTCGAAGACCGGGGAGGTGACTGCGCGTTCTTGACGAGCGTGACGGCGATCGAGGCGCTGAATGGTGGCCGGGATGGGTATAGGATTACGGCTGTGTCGCCGGATGGGGAGGAGACATCTATTACAGCGGAGACGCTGGTGAACAGTGCGGGGAACTCTGCGTGCTGGATTAACAATATGGTCCTCCCGGAGGAAAGGCATCGTATTCCTTACTATGCTAAGGGGACGTATTTCTCCTACTCTGCCTCGCAACCCAAGACGTCTGTCCTGCTGTATCCGGCTACTCTGCCTGGTACTGGTGGTTTGGGAACCCATCTTACTTTGGACATGGGAGGGCGTATTCGCTTTGGCCCCGACGTCGAATGGGTGGACGATCCGACCGATCTGAGGCCTAGTCCGGCGCGACTCCAGCAGGCATTACCTGAGATCCTGTCCTATCTTCCTCGCGTCAACCCGGAAGCGATTGATTTGGATTATTGCGGTATCCGGCCTAAACTGGGCCGTGGCGGCGCGGTGAATACAGGAAAGGGCTTCCACGACTTCATTATTCAAGAGGAAGAAGGCTTCCCTGGGTTTATCAACTTGCTGGGAATTGAGAGTCCGGGGTTGACGAGCTCTCTTGCTATTGGAAAGATGGTCGACGGTCTTCTGTATAAATAGATGGCGGCTTCTTGGCCGTATATACCCCGTTTCTGGCTTGTAAATAAAAATCATCTAACCGCACAGGTTTGTCCTGGACCTTTTTAATAAGTGACTACCCCTTGGTATTCCAGACACAATAAATAGTGACCATTGGAGTGACATGCTAGTCTGTGAATGACGAGTACCCGCCTTAGCGGAGTCTTCTATAAGCGCAACAACTCCTCCCCTCGATTCCACCCTCCGTTCATCTCCTCTCTCGCCCCTTCGATTAAGTTTATTGAAACCATCTTCTTTATTGTCTATTTTGGTTCGTTTACCGCTTGAGAGAATTTGCAAACCCTATCGGTTGGGCTGTAGGAAGCATCCATCAATTCAGCAAGTTTTTACTCCAACGACGCAGTTCCAAAGCTATTCATCAATTAACAGCTCAAAACTGGTTCTACCAAAGCACTTCAGGGTCTATACTTTGACCTACTTCTGTGGCTTCTATCTTGCTGATCGGTCTGTCTCGTTCTACGTTAAGAGTTCGTAATTGCGACTGCGAGATCGAGAACTCTTCTGTGACTACAGAGAGAGCAGAAGCAGAAGGAAGCTTGTCGTGCTTCGGGTGAAACGACAGTAAGTGCTGAACCGTCTCAATACCACCATTCACGGCTAATACTGTCCCAATCTCAGCCAGACTAGAACAAAAAAGGTCACCACCAGTTGCTATGGAGCCCTCACAAAATTGACGACAACAGTACCGCTACCAACGGCGATTGCAAGCACAGTAATGGCGCCACTAATAACTACCATCTGGCCAGCTCTGACTGTATAAGGCTTAGTGGAACATACGTGACAACATGGAATAATCTGTAATCACTTGGACATAAACTCACACCATCTCAACAGCCAGAACCCGACACAGCAGTCACCTCTGGTTCCAACAAGCTCTATTCAGCGCATCACCCAAAAAACCAATGCCGCCAGTCCACTGCGCCTATTACTTTTTCCAGATTTATTTCTCGCGCCAAGAAGCGCAATTTGTTTCCCTATCTTTTCAGAATCGAAAAAGTAACAGCAGCCAGAACCTTGGCAATGACAGGTTTCAGTTGTTGGTCGACTGGGTCGCGGAATGGGTTATAGACATCTGCTGTCTGGTGACGGTCTGTCTAAAGCAGAGGATTATATTGACTCGCATTACCATGAACGGGATTGATGCATCTGTTAGGGATTTGGTAAACGAGACTCATCGTCACATAGTGTGCATAACTAACTAAAGTGCAGGCGGGCATAATTTCAAATATCCCAAAGAAGGTCTTGTCGCTAACCCGTTAGTTAAACGACAAATCTTCGAATTCCAAACACCCAGAAAGGCGATCATGTCCCTAGAGATCGCAAACAAAGACGAAAAATAATTATAATCCATTATGGAGAACAAGGGCTTTTCCCTAGGCCCAAATGAGGACCGAAGATGTATGCGAAGAAAAGAAAAAAGAAAAGAAAAAAAAAAAAGCACCATTTGTCATAACTGGATTGCGCTGTAAGTGCGCTATCATGATTAATCTATTATCACAGCAAAAAGCCTTGTACTCCGAGCATTGTCTATATGGGATGTTCAAAATTGGCTTGTTTGTGTTGTTGGTATATAGTTGCAGCAATCAGAGTGGGACTAGGCCTTGACTGGCGTATGCAAGGCACCTATGGCAAAGTGTATTAGCCATGGCGTTATCCCACACAGGAAATTATGGCAGCAAAGCTGGAAGCTGCACCCATAGAGTTGAACAAATCTTCTCAAACCGGATAGTTGAGAGATTCACAAGTCGCACAAAGGAAACAGGATCGAATGCAGAACGATAGTACTGCCATGAAATCAACACTATCGGCAACTGGGGACACGCTTGAAGCAGTTTATCATGCAAGGAAGGCGCTGAGCAGAGGACTTTCCTGTTGTCTCTGCACCCGCCGCGCCCTGAAATTTGTTGTGTTTGGCATGTTGGGTTCTGTTCAAGTCCAGTAAAAAAGGTTTGATGTCAATTACAATAGGCGCAGCCACAGCAAAGCCTACTGACCGTGGAGGTATATAGTATAAGTCTTGAGTACAATAAGTACAACAGGAGCCAAGCGAGTGGAAGGAATCTTATACCGGATCATTGAGATTCATAAGCTTCACAAAGGAAAACAGGATGGAATTCGAAAGTGACAGCACCGCCGTGGCATTACCGATAGTGACAATGGAGGATATTTAGAAGTAGCTTATGATCACCCTGCTGCAGACGCTGTTGTATTCACTGCATCTGTGGTAATGAAGCTACTTGCGCCTCATCGCTTGATGTTTGAGATTTGATACCTGTTTAATACGGCGTTGAATATCGATGTCATTGCTGTCAAGTATTTGTCTCAGCACAAATAGCCTTTCATTAATTCTTGTAGTATTACAAACAGAGCCTTTTTCTAGAAAATGAATAGAATCGGGATACTTGCGGAATCATATACCACAGTAGCCTGAGGCATAAAACCCAAGCTATGTCGATCATAGAGTGGCGCTAAACCCAATCGAAATCCACTCGCCAGTATCCTTGGAACGACCATACAGAGTCCACAGCAGAAGACAGCCGATTTGGAGACACACGTCAACGATCTGACATGTTCTCGCCTCCATTACGAATTCCGCTCATTTCTGCCCTCCAATATGTCCTCTCAATCCGCTTTCCTTCGCATGCTCACGGAGTACATCACTTCGTCGATCTATGCTATCCTTCTAGTTACCTTCAAAATAAAGCTACTATGAGCGACATCGTCCACCATCGCGACTTTAGCGAATGCAAAAAACAGCGCAAATCGCGCCGAGCGAGACACAATGGCCAGAAACAAGCAAACCAGGCCCGAAACAACGATTGCAGTCACAATTACAATGAAAATGACAACAATACCAACGGATCCACCAGCGATGACAACAAAAGGATCGCCAGCACCAGCACCAGTAACAGCAAAAACAGCAGCCATAATAGCAACAACAATTTCAGCCAACGCTGCTGGGACTGGATAATGGTAGGCGGCACAAACCACTACGCCAAAAACCGCTCCGCATTCACCACCTACCGCCGCGCACCCTGCAAAGTCAACGGCCACACCCGCGTCCTAGGCGTCGGAACCGTAAAGCTAGACCTTGAGCGCAGTCCCCAGGATCCCAGCACCTACACCCTATTCCTACATGATGTGCTGCACATTCCCGAAGCCGTGTGCAACGGCATTAGCATCAACCCGGGCTTTATGGGTGCGGGGAACTACGGAATCTCGTGGGGGGATAAGCGCATATATGATGCGGATACGGAGGAGCCGTGTTGGTATGCGAGGGCGTTTCATAATGATGGGTTGATGAGGTGTGTCCTTGCGGGGGATCCAAGGGGACAGACGTTTTTGGAAAAGGATGGGATGTATATGTTAAGTGTTAATGCGTCGGAGGAGGAGTTGGAAATTTTGGGGAGGAGGGTTGAGAATCGGAGTTTGTTATGATTCTGGTTTTTGTGTGGGGTGGTGACAGACTTCTTTTATGGTGTTGGGATCTGGGAATTGAAGATTGAGTAAATATCATCGATAACGCTATTGTATACACCATGTTCATATCATACACTTCGTACGTCACTAAATCATAAAGAGGATTATGCGCAGCAGCGCATTGAACTATATATACAAGAAAATAACCTCATCTGTTAAACTGGAATGGCTCATTCCACATCCATAAGAACATCACTCATAATATGAAGCACATATGAAAACTTTCGCACGCTCCACTTCCCCGTGTCTTTCAGAAGACCAGCATAGTCTAGCAGAATGCGTCGAGCGGACTGGTACCCGCCTTGAAACGGTATCCCACGAAGGTACGCAGTACCTCCGTTCCGTATAAAGCTCACAGCTGGGTCGTCAGTGGTCGAGAGAGCCAAACTGCCTCGCGGCTCCATGAAGCTGGTAAATCCCTCAGTCCCCACTTTTTGCCAATCAACGTCATCCAACAACTCGATCGATGTGGTTCCGTGTGATGGCTCGGGGGAACTGGGCACCATGAACGTGTATAAACCCAGCACAAGGGCTGCTGAAAAAAGGGAAAGGACAGTATGAAAGGTTGTATGATCTGACGCTTTGCGATTGATCATCAGTTTGTAGATATGCGCTGCATGTAAGCATGCTCTCCGGGCTGCTGGTGTTTGCGACCAAGCGGCGACATCGTCCAGCGCTTGACGGGCTGGCCCTGAACCTGTGCGTCCTGCAGCCATGTGGAAGATTTGGATGTCTGCAGTAAGCATCATGCACATGTTGTGCCACATAACAGCAGCGTTAGGGTTTAGCTGCTCCAGAGCTTCGCCGTATTTGCTTACGACCTGGAGTTGAAGCGAGGGCAAGCACCTGGCACGACCATCCATTGCGTAGGTATGGCAGGGTGCGAATGGGTAGCTAGCCCGATTGGACAAGAGGCGATGATAGGCCCCTGAAAGTCGTAGTTGGATTGTGGCCAGTATGCTATGCATGCTGAAGTCTTCAACGGGGCTATCAAATATAGGGAGATTGATCACCTCTGATGGAGCCATCACCGTCGGTGCCAATATCCGTTCCCCACTCTGGACTAGCTGTAGCCAGCGCGTCGAATTGTATGCCTGGAAGAGCGCTTCATTGCACGGGAGAATAAACTGGATTGAGTCTGGGACGATAATCGGACTCGTGTTTAGAAACGAAGAATACCAAGAGTCCAGAGTCAACAGCCCAGTTATTAACCTCTTTGTGGATTCCACTTTACTCCAAGCTTTCCACCGGGTATCCGTGTCGACGATCGATTCAAACAGACTTGTGTCCAATACTTGGCCCTCGGTTGCTGCAAAAAGCCCATCTCTCTGTGCAATAGAGAGTAGATTGACGTATAACATCTGGCATTGTTCGAGGTGTTCCTTTTCTCCAGTCATTGCAGCAACGTTAAGGAAAAGAAGAACAGTTGCATATGTAGACATCGTTTCCAACGGTGACTCAAATCCACTAGAGCATCTTCTTAGTTCTGCTGTTATCTTCTCAAGGACGAAGGGGAAATTCTTGATCACAAAGTTTGTCGTTCCTCTCGTGTCCAATACTATCATGCCAATAAGGCACATCACATAAAGTAATGGAAGCCGTGTCTTTTTCGCTGAGAATGTAGGGATATGAACGAACGGCATGAGCGGGTGAAAGTTGCGGAAATAAAGATCAAGTGCCATGTCCAAGACTTCTGCGGGAGGAAAGCATGGGAGGGAGAGCAGAGTAGAATCCAAAGACGTCGGCGAGAGAGGATTTTTTGGATGTGCCTGAGGCAATCGGCCAAAAGCCGCCTGAAGACGTTGTTTGCACTGCTCATTCAACCCATACCGCGAGCCTTGGAGTCTATCAGAGTGATCATCAAGCAGATCTACAGTACGCATTGCAAATATGTTTTCCAGATCGCTGCAGGCCGCGTCGCCCCACAAATTATTCATCGGCCGTCGCCCTGCGTTGGATGGCGCAAGCCAGAAGCGTTGCACTTTGGCAAAGCGCTCATTGGGGATATTTTCGAAATTGACTGTGTCGACGGATGGTCTAAATTGACGGTCTGGAGATAGAGAGAAGTTATTCTCAACCAGACCGGGATTCGGATCCTGCATTAGGTCCAACGAGCCATGATGGGAACTTGCATCCCCACGTGGTTCCAGCCACAGCTGCATGATATCATCATTGGGCATGGCGCCAAACATGGCTTCATTGTGCGAATGCTGGCCTGCCGGTGTCATCCTATTCCACGACATATAAGCTTGTCTGTTGTCTGCCATCATCTGATTGGTGTCCGGTTCAGTTCGCGCATGTTGATAGGCCGAGATATCTGCGAGAAAGTCTAGGGACGAAGGCGGGATGGCCGTGGCCGTTGATAGAGGAGGTATTTCCTGGGGTGTAGCTGGTACATTCGCAAACTGATTTGTATCTTCTGCGGGTGTGCTAAGGGGAAATTGTTGGCCATTTTCATCAAGGGCAATAGTAGACGAGGTTCCAGTGATGTTCGAGGGGCGGCGGTCAGAGGTTGCAGAGGGTTTCCTTCCTGGTACGTCCGTGTTCGGAGGATTATGTCCTTTGGCATGGCGACTCAGGACATCACTAAGTAAAACGTGTTAAAACTGTCTCCGGCATTCGATCATATTCGCGCAATGACCGAAAGTCGAGATTCGAGACGCACCTCCGCGAGAACCGTTTGTGGCAGATATTGCATTCGTACGGACGCTCGTTCGTATCTAACCAAGTTGTCAATAAATAAAATCGTCACACAACTCAGCAGTCTAGGCAAATACTAACGCGACCGTTCATGGCGCTTGAAATGCTCCGTCTTCTTGAACCGGCGATCACAAATGGTACATTTTTTCAACACCATGACGTCGCAGGGGAATAAGAAAAACTAGTTCACGACATAGAGGGCATTGTTGGCAATTGTCACATTAGTACAATAAACAGTATATGACTAAAAATGTGAAGGTGTAGGAAAGTAGAGAAAAGGTGAGGGGGGAACGTGTAAATGTTGGAGGATCGGCGCTCAGATTGAAAAACGGTTAGGTCTCATTATTACGATACACAGATAGCTTGGTTGGGAATGATCGACGGCATTTTTGCGAAGAACTGGCGGATATGTAATGTAAGATCTTGTATAATTACATACGATACCGGATATAACCGTAGTCCAGCAAGAACCGTACGATTACTAACTTTGACATAATAACCGAGGACGTTATTGAGAAATCGAGATGAACTTGCAGTTGCGTAGTGAAGCATGGCTGGAAGATGCTCCGGCAGAGCCCAAGCCCGTGTTAGAAGCGAATTCCGGATAGTCAGCGCAAGTCGTGGCTTGACAGGCATGTTTGGCACGACACTGACAGAATATGAAATCGATTGAGTGTTGGACATGGCTATGTCAATCTTTGTATCCTGGCTCTATCCAACCCATATGGGGCATAGGGTTTGGCATCTTGCGGGGAATGTGGATGTGGAGATGCTCTACTACTGGGTTGGAATATCTGCAATTAGCATACTTCATAAAATTCTAATCCACAGTGAATAGGGCCTATAGTCTACTGGCAAGTGCTATGTGCATCAGGTATCATTACAGTCATGCCTATGTACAAGGATCAATGTCGTTTATTCGCGGATGAACAGCGAGGCCACACCCATTCCGGTACTAGACCAGTCAGTATACATCACTCTCATCACTGCAATTGAGACAGGGTGCTTACCTGGCACACATGCTCACAATACCCATCTCAGTATCCTGCTTCAACATCTCCGCCAGCAGAGTAGCAACCTGTCTGGTACCAGTGGCACCAATGGGGTGTCCCAGAGCAATAGCGCCTCCGTTGGGGTTCACCTTGGCCATGTCGATGCCCAGCTCGCGCACACAATAGATGCTCTGGCTGGCAAATGCTTCGTTCAGCTCGAAGATACCGACATCGCTTTGTTCAATACCGCAGTATTTGTAGAGGTTGCGGATGGCGAAGACGGGCGAGATACCCATTTCGTCGGGGTTGTTGCCGGCCACCTGAGTACCGGCGAAGCGGGCAATGGGCTTCAGGCCGTGGGCGTCAGCCCAGGCACGACTGGCGAGGATGGTTGTCGAGGCACCGTCGGAGATTTGCGACCTTTCGTTAAGTTAGTTTTATCTAGTTTTCAAATATGGCAGGAAACATACGAGTTACCAGCGGTGCTGGCTCCTCCCTCAAGGACACCCTTGAGACCCGACAACTTCTCGTAAGTCACGCCATGACGAACACCCTCATCATGCTCAACCAACTTAGTTGTCTCCTCCTTTGTCTCCTGGTTAACATGACGCGCATTGATCGGCACAATCTCATCCGCAAACCGTCCCGACTTCTGCGCCTCACTAGCCCGTCGCTGACTCTCCACCGCGAACTCATCCTGCTCCTTCCGACCAACGTTGTACCGTGCCGCAACGTTCTCCGAAGTCTTCAACATGGGCAGAATGCAGTCCTTGGCATCCTTAACCGGCGAGTCCTTGAGCAGCGGCGAAACATCGACAGGAATAGCCCGGGTCGCGTAGTTCCGGGTCATGCTCTCAACACCACCAGCCAAACCAACATCAATCTGCCCGACCAAAATCGAGTTTGCAACGTGCGTCAATGCCTGCAAACTGCTAGAGCACTGACGGTTAACGGTATGGAAGGTGGTCGAATTAGGAAAACCGGCGTGATTGAGCGCCATGCGACCGGTCTTAGCGAAGCCCAGCTCAGCCAGGACGTTTCCGATCATAGCATCGTTGACATCGCCAGGGTTGATATTGGCTTTCTTGACGGCGGCTTGCATAACGGGCATTAGAATCTCTTCGGGGTAAGAGTCTTTGAAGCCGCCTTTGTAGGCGCGCCCGATGGGACTGCGGACGGAGGACAGGACGACCACATCTTGTGGTGTCTTTTTGAGAACTTCTTTGGCGCCTCTGATTAGCATTTTGGCTGGCGGGTATGTGTACAGCTGAGGAGAGCTGAGGACGAGAGGAGATTGGAGTGGCGTGGGGCTTAAATATAACTAGGCTGCCCCACGTGAGAGCTCTTTACCGGTGTTGGAGCCGATACTGAGATACACTGTACGGAGTAAGTGTCGGGATTGCTGTACTGCTCTTGTGCTCTGTACTTGTAAGATACATAGTTATCGTTATGCTTGTGTACACAGCTATGTTTACAGCGCTACTCATACCCCGGATTATCAACCCCACATCTAATCTGATAACGATGAAGAATTTTAAAACAATACATACATTCATCTACGGAGTATAAAATTTCGCAAATACTCAATAAGCTGGTGCTGCTTTCATTCAAACCCTGTAAAATTCAAATATGTTTCTCTGCCCTGTATTTTCTGGACTCTATTGCGGTCTGCTCCATCCATGCCGACTTCGTCCCGATCGCAAGCCGAATGTTTGTTGCCGATGCGCTTCCCGATCGGAAGGTTTTTCGATACATACAGATCTATGCACTGATAATGATCTTGTGCTAGCGCCACAATGATCTATGTAATGACCATATCAAGTGGACTAGAGCTAGAGATAACAACTGATACTCGCCGTGCTAGCTTATGAATCCCAAATATCTCAAGTTGAACCTCGACAATGTACAAGTATTCTTGCTTCTATATTACAATATAATACAATACCGGCTTCCGAACCGGCAAAGGGCAGTCCCATGAACAGTCCGGATAAGCACTTAGTCGGCTCTTCCTATCTGATGTAGCCGAATGGCGATATGCCGCTTGATTTAATTTATCTTCAATTCCTCTTTTCTTCTCGTCCCTATTTCAATTACCTTTGGTATAACATCTAATATAGTACTGCAGGATGACGAGACCGTCCCCTGCAGTCGCGGCATTCCGCCCGCTCTGGCGGCGGAATTTCTCCGTCTCGACATCAAAACGCGCGATTGATAAAATATGCCCCTCTGCGAACGAGGCTGTCCAGGACATGAAGGGTCCCTCAACCCTTCTGGTCGGTGGATTTGGTTTCTCTGGTGTCCCGAATACCCTGATTAATGCGGTGCGCAATCGTCCTGAGGTTAAGGGCCTCACGGTCGTTTCGAACAATGCGGGCATGCCTGGTGCTGGTCTCGGTATGTCATTGTCAACTGAATTGAGTCGAGGGTAGTGATAGTGGACTAAACCTGACTTGCACAGGGCAATTGCTTGAAACTGGTCAGATCAGCAAGATGATTGCGTCCTTTATCGGTGAAAACAAAGTCTTCGAGAAAATGTATCTCAGCGGCGACCTCTCCCTCGAACTCACTCCCCAAGGCAGCATTGCAGAGAAGTGTGCCTCTGGTGCTGCCGGTGTCCCGGCTTTCTATACCCCTGCGGCTTACGGAACGATTATACAAACTGGTGAACTCCCCGTGCGCTACAACAAGGACGGAACGGTAGCGGAAATGTCTAAACCCAAAGAAACTCGCGTTTTCAACGGCAAGGAATACGTTTTGGAAGAAGCCATCTTCGGTGACTACGCTCTGGTTAAGGTACACAAGGCCGACAAGCTGGGTAATTGCCAGTTTCGCAAGGCAATGAACAACTTCAACGAGGCTATGGCGAAGAACGCCAAGTATACTATCGTTGAAGCGGAACACATTGTCGACGTTGGTGAAATCGATCCGGAAAATGTCCACTTGCAGGGTATCTATGTCAACAAGGTCGTTCAGAGCACAGAAAAGACCATGGTTGAGAAGGCGACTTTCGCCAAGGACCCTGCTGAGATGCTCAAGGCTGGCTCTGGTGACGCTACCGTCCGCCGGGAACGTATTGTCAAGCGTGCCGCCAGGGAGTTCAAGGACGGAATGTATGTTAACCTTGGTATTGGTATGCCTTTGATCGCTCCTTCGTATCTCCCTGAAGGTGTCGAGGTTGTCCTCCAGGCCGAGAACGGTATCCTGGGTCTGGGTGGCTACCCCCAGCCTGGTGAGGAGGACCCCGACCTCATCAACCCTGGCAAGGAGACTGTCACTTTGGGCACTGGTGCTTCGCTTTTCGGCTCTCACGAGAGTTTCGGTATGATTCGCGCTGGTCGTATTGATCTCACTATGCTTGGTGCTCTGCAGGTCAGCCAGTATGGAGGTATGTCGCGTCATCCTGGTAACCACCTTCAATACTAACGACGACAGACCTCGCCAACTTCATGCTCCCCGGTAAGGTCAAGGGTGTCGGTGGCGCCATGGACCTGGTTGCCAACCCCGAGAAGACCAGGGTTGTTGTGACCATGGAACACGTCGACAAGAAGGGTAACCCCAAGATTCTTCCTGGTAAGTTATTCACCCAAATAACTACATCGCACTCCAGCATAGAGTACACCGCTAACGTGATGCAGACTGCTCCTTCCCCCTTACCGGTCCTCGCTGCGTGTGGAAGATCATCACCGACCTGGCTGTCTTCAACGTCAGCCCTACTGAGGGATTGACCCTGGTCGAGCACGCTGAGGGTGTCTCGGTTGATGAAATCCGCAGCAAGACTGCTGCTCCTTTCAAGGTTGCAGATGACTTGAAGCCTATGCTGTAAATATGATTTGACGTGATGATAGTTATGTATAAACACTAGATACCTTTGTATAGATTGAATAGATTGTACACATTTCAAGGCGTGGGTCGTTGTACACAGTTAGAGCCTGCTCCTAGCATTGAAGCTGTCTGGTTTCTTGTTGTAATATTGGGTCATATCATGTCTCAGCACTTCCAGTCCCTACTCACGTCAGCATGAACAACAACGATTGCACCAAAGAAGGGTAAACCTACCATAGCTAGCTCCCTCGCAAGCCCCTCATCCCCCTCAGCCTTCACGCAAATCCTAAGAAACTCATCGTTCTTCTGTGCATTATTTGCTTCCTGCTCATGCAACCGTCGGAAATTTTCCCTAGACACGGGATCAATCACATCCGTCCATATCCTTCTCCGCACCTCACTGTATTTATCCAAAATGTTGTCATCAGAAAGGCCCAGGTGGATGCCCATTAGGGCTTCGAATAGACTGCCTGCGTCTGCGATACCGCCAGTGAGACCTAACCCGCCACTGTTGTTGCACTACAAGTTAGCATCTTCAGTTTCCCGGGTTGCGATCAATACGTACAATGGGTTGCAAACATGCGCCGCATCCGCAGCAAGAACGACTCGTCTCACTCGAAACGATGGTGCACATCGCTGCTGCATACGGTACGGGCTAATATTCGTGATCCGGTAATCGCCTGGTTTGGGATTTCCTGGTAGGATTTCCTGATAGCGCATTGGTTGGCGGGCGACGTATTCTTCACGAGTTAGTCCTGGGATATCGCCGTAGGTTACGCGGTAGAGGCCGTCTGCGGTGATGCGAGCGGCCATGTAGAAGTTCTTGGGGTGGATGATGAAGTTTGTGTCAGTGTAGTCGTAGCGGTCAAAATTGTAATAGACCTTTGATGGGTAAGCTTGGGAATTATGATGGAATGGGGAGGAAAACGTACATTTGTAGCGACTAGCTGCACATTCAACGTCTCGCCTGGATACTCGGGCCCAAATAGCTCTCGTCGCACAGTACTACTCGCCCCATCACATCCAAGAACATAATCCCCCTCAAACCTCTTCTTACCATTTCCCGTCTCGACATCAACCCAGGCTTTATCCCCATCCTGCCCCACCTTAACAACCCTATGCGACCATCTCACACTCACCGTTGGTTGCCGCTTTAGATGCCCATAGAGAATCTCTCCCAACTGACCCAATGGAAGCACCACCAGAGAATGCCGCTTGCGTTCCTCGGGCATACGATCAAGACGCATAGTAGCGACTGTCTCTGTGTTGATCTTTCTCCAGGCCATTTTCTTGTGATTGATCCCGCGGGCCGTAACATGGTCGAGGACGCCGGCACGGTCGAGCTCGAAAGCCGCAGGAGAGGCGTAGTGTGCTGCGCGGGGCTGTTTGTCGAGGGTTGCGCTGGCGTCAAGGATGTCGACGTGGATTCCTTGTTTGGCGAGGAGGAGGCCTAGGATTAGGCCGGTGGGACCTGCGCCGACTATAATCACCTGAGATTGAGTTAGGGTGATTTGGTATAGTGTGGGTTAAGGTGCTTTACCTTGTTCAATGGCATCGTGAGTCCTTTGGCTACCAACTCCGCGGACGATGGAATACAAGCATTTTATAACAGGGGCCAGCTAGACCACCTCATATTTACAACGCAAAAGGTCCCTTTGCGGCTCATGTCGTGGGGCCGGATTGATTCCGATAGGAATTCGATCGTCATGGACTAACTTCGGTGACAGATGACATATCTTCCAATTGGCGAATGACTTGAGGCTTGCGAAGCACTAAAATATGGAGAAAACGTTGGACGTGCACCATCTCGTCTAAAATGTCCCACGTGAAAGGTTGACGTGTACCGCAATGCAATATACCCTAATCAGGAAAAGACGACGCCGTGGAGCTGTCATCACCACAAAAATTGTTTCTGGAATTTGATTGGCGGGGCTCCGGTCCATAAACTGGGTTCTTGTGATGTATGATGAGCTTCTACCGGGAGTGATTGACCCGGAGAGTTCAGTATGCAGGATTCATTCAATGATATTCCTGCACTTCTTTGACTTTTCCTAGACTGGCCCGTGTTTGTATTCTCTTGCAGATTTAGGGGTGGAGATGCAGCCGTATGCACAATGTGAGACTCCTCGGGTGGAGCCATTCTGGACTCGAATTCTAGTGAATCATCGTAATGACCATGAGCACCAACATCGCCCTGGGTTGATTCGTGCCGTGTCATATGTGTACTCATCTCAGTGATCGTCGAGGGCTCAGACTGAATTCTACCATGCTTATCAGTCGAACCATACATCTCCCTAGAACAATCATGCTGCCATTCCCGAACATTTTCAGCGGTTGCCAGAGGAAACCTCTTCCAATATTCGGTTCCCTTTTTCCCTAACCGCGAGAAAGGCGCATAGCCGTTTGCGCTGCTGGATTGGTCTCTGGACAGCGTCGATGCCAATTGATAATCCGAAATTTGCGACAGCACTTTCAATAGCACATTCTCGGTTTCATGTAAACGGTTTTCCAGTACTTCAGTGTAACCTTTTGCGGGGCCTCTGCGAACATTGGATCAGTCTCGGGGGCTCGACTGCCTGTCGATCAAGACGTACCGTTTGAGCTGCTCCGGCCAATCGCAGGGACGATTATGTTCGAGACATTGCGTGCAAACTGGCCTGTCTCGATAAGTATTGCATATTTTTGCAAACAATAAATCAGAACTCACTTTCCTCCGTTGCACTGTGGATAAGTTAGCAACGGATTCAAATCCCAATTCGTCTTCCGACAGCATACCTTCTGCTTCCGCGAACGACAGGCGTTGCAGGCAATCGTGGTGCGAGACGACTTTTTCGCGTTCGACTGGGGCATGGTTATTTCCAATATATCCAAAGTTCACCGAATGTCCTGTAGAGAAAGCAGCCATTATAAGGTCGAATCAACGGTGATGCCAAAAGCGGCGCGTCGGCTGAAGGTTTAGCCGAGAAAGTTTTTCTGGTTCCATCTTCAACCTCTGTCATAGAGTACGGACAGAAGTGATCGTTTTGATGGTGATGTTAAAATGGTCCCTTGTCTAATCAAGGCGTGTTTCTAAGTATATTATCAATATATAATGTCCGGGCATCATGGTGACGCTGTACAGCAAGGCTGACTTACCGGATTCCATTTCCAGACATACTCGGTGTCCGGTGATGTCCTATCTCGCCAATATCTTGCCCCTCGAAAACAGGCACTAAAAGAACACATTCCGCCTTGAGTACATACGATGGTCATTCGGAAATCCCTCGTGGGCTCTGATGGTTGTTCCCAGATGCTTTCAAGTGAGGATACTTATTCACCACGAGGATCGGACACTCGAAGAGAGGAGTCATGAGGAGGAAGCTTTGACAGAAGAACGGGCCTCGCTGTCTGTCGTTCCATGGATGTCGATTGTCCAGAGTCTAGACAACTGGTCCATGTACCGATATTTTCTGAACGGCCCGCCTGCACTATGCAAGATCTGGCGATCGAACACAGAAATATGCGGTCTAAGCAGAAGCCAAACAGGAGATAAAGATTGGTCTGTTCTGAAGCATGTTTCGCCTTCCTCATGATTTTAAATAAAGAGAAAGAACCAAATTCCCGGAACCCAGCACGGATCCGCTGAGACAGTTTGGCACTCGGAAAGCTACATACGGCTGGCTTCTTTTTTCTTTCCATGCAGGTACGCGATAAGGAAATTTCCAGATCGAAACATGACGTACCGCATGCTTGCAATGTCGGCAATGACTGGTAGAGTCGGCGTCATGAACGACGGTTTGATGCAAACATCTCCTAGGCCAAGCAATAAATGTCTCTCTTTTTCATTCACTGTCTTTGTATACAGTGAATACAACATGACGCGATTGACCAGTGAATGGCAGCTTCTAATAGGAATTATAAATACCGACAGCAGCCTCTAAAGTTTTTCTCTCTTCAACATCCCCTCCACTGACAAGTTTCTCAAACCTATTCCAGCGCCATGGCACCGCAGATCGAGGATAGCCCTATCTCGCCGCAGTTCTACCCTCAAGGCAAGGCTGCGACTTCTGAATCTCGCTTTGGTTCTCTCTCTATCCTTCCCAAGGATGAACCGTTCGCCCTGCACGGTGAATACCTCAACGACCCCCACCCCAACAAGGTCAACTTGGGCATAGGCGTCTATCGTACCGAGGATGGAGGCCCATGGCCCTTGAATGTCGTTGAAGAGGCTGAGGTGCAATTGCATCGAGAGAGGGATGAGGGAAGACACGAGTATCTGACCATTCAGGGTGATTTGGGTTTCCTTCCCTTGGCGCGTGATTTAGCTTTCAGCTTCCAGGAGCACGAACCGGGTCTGCAGCGCGGAGACAAGGACCGCATTGTGTCTATCCAGACTGTCTCTGGCACTGGGGCGAACCGGCTAGGTGCTGAGTTCCTTGCACGCTCTCTTAAGCCGCCTACTGTTTGGATCCCCGAACCCACTTGGGGCAATCACCATGCCATCTGGGAACTCGCGCAGGTGCAAATCAAAACCTATCCGTACTACGACTTCGAAGGCAAATGTTTCAACTACGGAGAGACGGCACAACTTTTGGCGAATGAGGCCAAGGGAGGCGACGTTGTGATCTTCCACGCCTGTGCCCACAACCCTACCGGCGCTGACCCGAGCAAAGAGCAGTGGATGCAACTCGCAAACCTTTGTCAGACCAAGAGCCTGTTCCCGTTCTTCGACCTCGCCTACCAGGGATTCGCATCCGGCAGTCTCGAAGAGGATGCCTGGGCTATTCGCCACTTCTTGCAATCCCACCCCCAACTCGAGTTTTGCGTCGCGCAGTCTTTCTCCAAGAACTTTGGTCTCTATGGTCAGCGCACCGGTGCGTTGCATGTGGTGACTACCAGTGACACCGGAAAGGTCCCGCAGGCGGTCTTGGCGAATCTCAATCTCCTCGCTCGCAGTGAGTACGGCATGGCACCTCGTGGTGGATCGGATATTGTCAAGACTGTCCTTGGCTCCAAGGAGCTGAGGGAGAAGTGGTATGGTGATTTGAAGCACATGAGTGGACGGATTATTGCGATGCGACAGGCTTTGTACGATGAATTGGTCCGATTGGATACCCCGGGCACATGGGAGCATATCTTGTCTCAGGTGAGCTAAATTGCTACTATTATTTTGATCCCGACATTGACTGTGTTTAGATTGGCATGTTTACCTATACGGGATTGACTTCGAACCAAGCCCTTGCCATCCGCGACCGCCACCATGTCTACATGCTTCAGTCTGGCCGAGTCTCCATGTCTGGCTGTAAGTTGAGCGATATATATTTTCTGTCTTTGGCTTAGCTAATATTATGGTAGTGAACACCAAGAACGTTTGCTATACTGCGAGGGCCATTGACGATGTTGTCCGCACTGTCGCGTAGACGATGACTACTTCATTTTCTTTCTACTACTGTACAATAGAGGGTGGTTATTTTTCGGATTTTAATACACATAGATAAATATGGATTTAGATCGCTGCTTATGAGAAATGAGAAATGACAAGGTTTTCAAGTTGTAATTCGGCTACGTTGTACAACTGGGGCAAGTAATCCTTCTGCGTGGCACTGCTGGCAACCAAACGAGATCCGTCACCATTACGATTAGTTTCTTTGTATACGAAGTGTCCACACATCAAACATTCTAATAAAACGGGGTATAAATATCTGGTCCCTTGAGACCTCGTATTCTGTTTCCCCTTCATAGTTAATAATTACACTCAATCGCCATGGCCGGAATGATGAAAGCCGCAATCTGCAAACAGGTATGTTTACCTTCATATGTTACAGATCAAGATATTTAACCATATATCAGGCAAAAACTCCCCTTATAATCGAGGAAATTCCCATTCCTGAACCAAGCGGCCGCCAGATACGAGTCCGCGTCAAAGCCGCCTCACTATGCCATTCCGATCTGGGCATCATGTCAGGCGAAGGACCACCCGAAGTGAGGAACATCTTCCCCGTTATCCCGGGTCATGAAGCTGTCTCTGTCGTCGACAAACTCGGCCCCAAAGCAGCGCAGTATGGATTTCGCGAAGGTGATATCGTGGGAGCTTCCCTGTGGCATAACATGTGCTTGAATTGCAATGAATGCAAGACTGCGGGACCAGACTTCTGTCCCACTAGGGAATCATTGGGCATTACGCGTCCGGGAAACTTTGCGGAGTATACATTGATTGATCCGGCGAGCACCGTGCTGATTTCTCGTCCGGGTGTTGATCCAGGTTTCGAGGTACCTTCGCCAGCAGCCCTGTCACCGCTGTTCTGTGCAGGGATTACTGTTTGGGATGGCTTAGAGCGAGTCCATATTTGTCCTGGCGAGACAGTTGCAGTTGTTGGGGCAGGAGGATTGGGGGAACTAGCAGTTCGATATGTCCAGGCGCTGGGGGGGAAGGTTTTGGCTCTTGACGTACGGGATGACCAGTTAGAAGCCTGTAAGGATTACTCGGATGGAATCATCAACACACGCCTCCTCAGCCCCGTTGCTCTGAAGGAAAAGATCGCTGAGGTAAACGGACATGGAAATGTTGATGTTGCGCTTGTGACGGCCGGCGCTGCGGCTGCTTATGAGACGGGAATGAACATTCTCAAACCGGAAGGGAAGTTGATTGCAGCTGGAATCCCTCTCGAAATTGTGCCTTTGCCTATTCTCCCACTCACCTTCCAGGCTATTCAGTATGTTCTCTTACCCTACCCTTGTACGAGTCTTAACTGACAACGAACAGTATCATCGGATGCAGATCTACGGGACAAGCGGGAGTACAAAGATGCTTGGATTTCTCTCTTCGAAAGAATATTCTTCCCAGGATCAATCCGAGGAAGTTTCGGCTAGAAGAGATCAATGAGATGATAGCCCTTATGGAGGCCAATCAAGTACAGGATGGTCGCATGGTAATTGAATTTCCATGGTAGTCTAATAGCAATGCAGTTTGATCCAGGATAAAATTGCTTTTCAGTAGCTTATATGGTAATTTGAGATATCAAGTATTTGATAGCATTAAAACACCCACGCATGCATGCATCGGCTACCATGTTTTCAAGCAAGTCAATAGTTAATTCATGCATATCACCTGTTATACAATTAACCTACTTAGTCCTATTTATTTTGATCAACCAAATAGTGGCAAAGAGTGTCTCTGAGCCTAGTCACGATCCGCTGACTAAGCGCCAGATCTTCGCGACTTCAATTCGCGCAGTTTCATAAGACTATTTTCTCCATTGACAGCTGCCTACAATAGAAAATCAATATTGCTCATTATGAGCTTGTCAGGATGGAATCATCTGATTTCGTGCCTGGTGCATCAGAAACGGGTTCCCTGACAGCCCATTCCAACGAAGAGAGCCAGTTCGTCGGCAGCTCCAGCGGTGTTTATTTCATCAACACTGTCCGGCAGGCCTTTTTGCAGAATCTCAGTCAATCCGCGAGATCTTCACCGTCTGGGAATGGCTTTCCTCAGCCGGAAGACACGCTCGTGGGCAGCGAAGACTCGCCGCGGGATAAACACCATGCCCCGGCTTCGACCGCAGCGTCGCCTTCCAGGGCCGGTAACTCAGAAACTATTAGCCCATGGAAATATGCAGCTGCAGTGGCTGCGCATTTAGGTAGCGCTCCTCCGGTTGATATGGCAAAGGAGTTTATGATGGTGTATTTCAAAGTGTGGCATCCGCTGTTTCCTTTTTTGCATGGTCCGACGTTTTTGCAGGTTATGGAATTGCTTTATTCGGGAGATGCGCAAAATACTATCGTCGCCAATCTACCTCCATCTCTCGAACACCGGAATGCGTGCTGGACTACTGTCTTCCAATGTGTCTTTAATCTGGCAAGTCTTCTGCGGCCCGATCTCCGTTTGCCGCGGGAATCCCAAATCGAATCTCCCAGCAGCATGTACTCCCTACTGGGCACATTGTCATGCAGACACGATATTCCTTCCCTGCAGGCTCTCTTAGCGGCGCAGCTCTATCTAGTCGCTAGAATGTCGCTTCGAACTGCGTCGACCGTGGGTGGTTGCATTCTGCGATCCATGCTGCACGCGGGTCTCCATCGTTGCCCGTTCCGGTACAAAGAACTCTCGTCGCATGATCGACAACTACGGAAGAGGGTCTTCTGGTGTGCGTATGCGATTGATCGGTATTTGAGTCAGGCTCTTGGCTTGCCCCTTGGCATTCAAGACTCGGATATCGACGTCTGTCCTCCGGGGGCTCCGGAGATTCATTTTCCTGGGATTCATGGGACCGAATGCTTACTCTTATTCGGGAACACGCCTTATGAGAAAAGCATGAGCCAAAGTATAAGACTGGGCAAGATGTTAAGCCAGGGAACCGAGGACAGGCGCAAAAGGGAAGCTGCTCTAGCAAGCTACGTGGAATCCGGAAAGCTCACTGGTCAAGCACTGGAATTATTTCACAAATCTGTCCTTGTTCGATCCATCAGGCGAAGTTCTGTTCTTTTTTTGGCCTCAGATGTCCACAGATGGTGGAACAGCCTTCCACGAGAACTACAAGGAAACCCCGCAAAGGCAGACGCAAGCATTCCAGCGGTATCACCCGCATCATCGTCACCCACGGATAAACCATTCGATTTTGGTCCATTCTTTACTGTACTTTATCAACATCTAATCCTCTTGATCAACCGACCTTTTCTGTCTCTTGCTCCATCCACTCCGGAATTCTGCTCTGCGCTACAAACCTGCATTGGTGCTGCTCGGGGAATCCTCACGGCTTTGAGAAATCAGGTTGATGGAAAACAGAAGCTATTCTGGCCTGGATTTCTTTCTGCTGCCTGGATGTCAGGCCTTGTCCTTGCTTTTGCCTGCCAATTGAAGCAGTATGTCTTGTCCAAGGGCTCTCAGTAAGTTCATTCCATTCATTCTAGTGCATTTCAAACCCCATTCTCATCAATACAAAAGGGAAATAAACGAGTGCTTGGAATTTCTACATATCATGTCTGCACAATGGGAAACAGCCAAACACTGTCATTCAGCACTGTCATTGCTATTCAGTAACATACAGCAGTCGGCACAGGAACCGCAAGGGTATCCTCACCGAGCTGAAGACTACGGATCCGCCACCAATGCAAACAAGAAGCGGAGACTCGACAATAATCCCTCATATTCAACTGGCGGACAAAAACCGGTGCACCCTTCATTGGTCTCTAACCCCGACCCCGAGGAGCAGCAGCAACAACAACAACAACAACAACAACAACCCACAATTAACCCCATTTCTCAGTCACCGGAACCAAACCAAGAGCTCACAAATCCTTACAATGACCCCATCGCTATCCCCTCCACAGACATCACTACTGCAGACAATGACTTCACAGAAGCAGATAATAACCGTCCCTTTTTCTTCTCTGATGGCACATCCTCCACCCCTGGACAAGGACCGGGCCCGGGGTTAAGCGGAGTGGGAAATTTCGACCTCAACATGGTGGATTTGTTCCAGGCTCCAGCAAATTTTGATTCGCTTTTCGACCTGTTCGGTCAGCAATACCCGAGTTTCTAGTTGTTATCCGAGCCCGTGCTCCGTACTCCGGATGCGAAGGCTTGTTTGCTCGGTCAGATTCCGGTGGACAGAACCCGATGCATTTGTCTTGCCCGGCGACCAATCTCCACATTGCCATTTCCATCATATGAACAAAGTACTAGGACAAGCATTTTTAGACTCCCCACTTGGGTGGGTTATCCCCAGGGTCCGTGCGGGATTGACAAGTCTCCCCGTGATTCCTGATATGCAGTCGGGGGTCGACCGAGATTGACCATCTCGCTCCTATTTGTACGATTTATTATGAAGCTGTCATCTTCTAAACTAAACACAACACTCGACAGCACGACATATACCAATGAACAATATGCAAGGTGAAACGATTGGACTCGCCCAGATCTTCTTGGTCGCTTGTCCGTCATTCATTCTCTTCGGCTACAATCAATCTGGAGTCGGGGGCTTGGTTGACTTCCCGTCGTGCACCAGGCAATTTCCTGCTATCGACACCTTGAGCACCACGGGGGCTCAGAAATCCCACAATGCAACGGTGCAAGGTGCGGTGATTGCCTCTTACACTATCGGTGCCCTCTTCGGATCCCTCATTTGCACATGGATTGGTGATATTCTTGGTCGTCGTCGCACCATCTTCATCGGAGCGCTCATTGCATTGATCGGACAAGCGTTAGAATGTACGGCTTATGCACTGGCTCAATTCACTGTCGGCAGAGTGATTCTAGGATTTGGTGTCGGGATACTAGCCGCCACCGTACCAGTCTGGCAATCCGAATGCGCGTCGCCAGGCAAGAGAGGACGCAACGTCGTCCTAACCGGCATGTTCATCGCCTTCGGATTCGCCCTGACCCAATGGGTGAATTTCGGCTTCTTCCAAATCCAGGAACAACCGGCCTCCTGGCGAGGCTCACTAGCCATCCCAGCCCTATTCTCTTTCACCATAATGGCCAGCATCTTCTTCCTCCCCGAATCCCCTCGTTGGCTAGTCCTCCGCAACCGCTCCGATTCAGCCCAACAATCCCTCGCCAACTTACGAGGCAAATCCACCACCTCCTCAGAAGTCCTCAGCGAACTCCACTCAATCGAAATCTCCCTCGAAGAATCCTCACACGGCAACCTCCGCCTCAGAGATGTCTTCTCCAAAAACGAAGACAAACTCCTCTACCGCTTCCTTCTCTGCGTAACCCTCCAGTTCTTCCAGCAAATGAGCGGCGGCACGCTGATCTCCGTCTACACACCCACAATCTTCCAAGATGACCTTGATCTCAGTGCAAGCCTGGCAAAGATCCTCGCTGCCTGCGCGTTGTCATGGAAGTTCCTCTCTTGCTTCGTGGGTTTCTTCATAATCGACCGGATTGGACGTCGCGCTGCATTCATGATTAGTGGTGGAGGCATGGGATTGTGTATGGTTGCAATGGCGATCTCGACGTCATTTGTGGGGAATCATACAGCATCAATTATCTCAGCGCTGTTCCTGTTTATATATAACTTCTTTTTGCCGCTGGGATTTCTGGGTGCGAACTTCTTGTATCCCGCGGAGGTTGCACCGGCTAGACTCCGGGTTGCTGTGCAGTCGATTTCGACGGCGAATCAGTGGTTATGGTACCCTCTTGCCCCCCCTCCTCTCTCATTCACATGAGATAGCATGGTTAATTACTTTGTTCTAACACAGGATGTTTGTCGTCGCAATGGTAACACCCACCGCCATCGCCCAGATCGGATACCAGTATTACATCGTTTACGCCGTTATCTCGCTCATAATTCCGCCCTCCGTTTACCTCTTTTACCCGGAGACCAAGAACAGGTCTCTAGAAGAAGTGGATCAGATCTTCCGTGAGTCGACGTCCATCAGGGCTGCTGTGAGAGCGTCGAAAAAGTTACCGATTCGGAATGACGTTTCTGGTGAGCTTGAGGGTAAGGCGGCTGCTGAGGAGGTGGAATAAGGGTATGTTTATTTTTATCGGGTATGCAAGTCTATACAAATACCCGTCGGCATAGAAAACGAAGGATCATGAAATCAATATCATTGAGAGTTTATGTAGAAAATTTGATGACCATGGTTCAATGCCAACGGTTTTTCTAAGTTCCTTAGGCCGTATATACCTGCGTGGCGTTAAACAGCATGTCACATGCTTTAGGCGTAGCGACAACTGGGCTTAGAAGTCTGGATGAAATAAATATATCTGAGATTGCAATACTGCAACTACCATTAAAGGCAAAACAAGAAAAAACAGGATCCCGCGAGGAAATCATAAACTCTATATTACACTTCTGTCAAATACCCAACCTAAGATACGGCCATAAAACGCAGAAATAAGAAACGCCATAACCCCTCTTTCCATAAGAAAGACCATCTTCGCTGTCTTTTTTGTGTTTTTTGCTGAGTCCCAATGTCGTTTAATCTCGTTGTCCAGGTTCTTCTCCTTGCCGTTCTGCAAGAAATCCATCCCGAGAAAAAGAAACGTAGGAAGCTACCGATGATTCTTGACGCAACTGAAGAACAGACGAAAAGAGAGGAAAGAGAAAAAGCTAAGGGATGTGAAACAGATCTGTCGTTCACTAGACACCGCTAAGAAAAGAACTTTTAGGAAACCGAGGGATATCAGGTTCAGGAGAAGGGGTAAAAAGGGAAAAATAGAAAAAGAAAAATCGTGAATCAAGGGGAGCCAGAAAGAGTCATCAACCGTGAAACAACATCTCCGTGCCGGGCATGTTCATGTAAATCTCTTTACGACTTGTTCTCTTCACCCTCCTGAGGAGCAGCAGCCTCCGGCTTAGCCTCACCAGCCTCGCCCTCTGTGCCCTTGTTCTTCATGTACTCGTCGTAAACACTGAGAGCCTCGTCGACCTTGGCGCGGAGAGCTTCCTCATCATCGAGCCTAAGACATCATTAGTATGGTTTTCGTGTAAGATGATAGTTCAAAAGGGAGCAAGACTTACAGGCCAAGGAGCTCGGTGTTTTCCATCTCCAGAAGCATACCAGTGACCTTACCGGCCAGTTCAGGCTGCTGTGCCTGGATCTTGGGGTACAGAGCTTCACCGAGCATCTGCTTCTGCTGCGGGGCGGGGGCAGCGGCGAGAGACTGAGGGGTCAGACCGCCAGCGGCAGGGGCCTCGGGCTGAGCGGCGGGCTGAGCAGGGGCGCTCTGTCCGCGACCACCGCCACGGCCCATGCCCTGCATGGGACCACCACGGCCACCAAATCCACCACGCATAGGCATGCCAGGAACCTGACCACCGCCACGTCCACCACGTCCGCCAAACTGCACCTGAGCCATCGCCTGAGGGTAGGCCATGCCGTTAGGAATGCCACCAGGGCCCTGAATAGCGCCCATGGGGATACCCTGAGCGAAGTTGGGAGGAATCTGTTGGTTGGGACCCATGCCACGGCCACCTTGAGGGAAGGGAGGGTACTGGCCAGGACGTCCACCGGGGATACCCATAACCATACCGGGCTGGGGAGGGAAAGCCAGACCACCACGCTGGCCAGGGATGAAACCCTGCTGGCCAGGGCCGTAGAAGACGGCAGGTTGCATGTACTATCGATACGTTAGTTTCCTGATCGTAATATTGAATGGAAATGCAAAGCTTACTGGCTGAGGCATGCCAGCGGCAGCAGCGGCCTGCTGTTGCCTGATGGTGTTGCGAGCCTGGATGCTGGCCTCGAGCTGGCTTCTACGGACATCCTTGCGCTGAGCAAGGGCAACGTAGAGAGGCTTGCCGTTGACCATTCTCTGGTTCATCTCAGTGACGGCCTTGGAGGCTTCGTCGGGACTGCTGAAGCAGACGAAACCGAAGCCCTTGCTCTTGCCAAAGGTCCTCTTCTTGGGCTTCTCCTCACCCTCAGCGGGCTTGTCCTCGGCCTTCTCGGCTTCAGGCTCCTGCTCCTGCCCCTGCCCCTGCTCCTGCTCCTGCTCCTGTTCCTGCCCCTGCTCCTGCTCCTGCTCGTTCTCCTTGCCCTCCTCCTTCTCCTCCTCAGACTCGACGCGCTCGACATTAGAGGCGTCACGCATCACCTTGGCGGAGGTGATAGTACCGTAGGGACCGAAAAGCTCGCGCAGCTTCTCATCGTCAATGTCGTCAGTCAGGTTCTTGACGTAGAGGTTGACACCCTGGTACTTGGAGGCTTTCTCCAAACGGGCAGCTTCGTACTGTCTGCGGAGCTCCTCCTCACGCTCGTGCTTCTTCTGAGCACGACCAACGTAAAGCTTCTGGCTCTTGACGTCCTTGTCGTTCATCTCTTCCACGGCGGCCTGCGCACTTTCATGGGTCGAGAAGTTGACAAAACCGAAACCACGGCTCTTGCCGTCCTGGTCACGACTGAGAGTAGCGGAGGTGATGTCACCGAACTGCTCAAAGATAGTGCGGAACTCCTCGTCCGAGACCTCCTGGTCGACATTCTTAACGTAGATGTTGGTGAAGTTGGCCTTCATCTCCTCGAACTTGCTCTGGCGGTCCTTCTTGGAGATGTGGTGGCCAACGAAGACCTTCTTGTCGTTAAGCAGCATGCCGTTAACGTGCTTGATGGCGTTGTTCGCAGCCTCAGCGGTCTCGTAGTGGACGAAACCGTACCCCTTGGAGTTGGCGAACTCATCCTGGGCGACCTTGCAGCTGAGAATGTTGCCAAAGGCGGCGAAAGTGTCGTGAAGAGCCTTGTTGTCAATGGCGCTGTCCAGGTTCTTGATGAAGACGTTGCCCTGGCCAGTCTTGCGGAGAGCAGGATCACGCTGAGACCACATGATACGGCATGGCTTGCCCTTAATCAGGGTATAGTTGAGGTCCTCGAGAGCGCGCTCACCATCGGCGGTGTTGTTGTAGTTAACGTAGGCGTATCCAAGCGAGCGGCGGGTGACGGCATCGCGGCACACACGGATGGAAGCGACCTGGCCGATGGAGGAGAAGAGCTCGTAGAGCATGGCCTCGGTGACCGAGGGGTCGAGTTCACCAACATAGAGGGAAGCCGAGTGAGGCTGGTTGGCAGCAACGGTGGAGGTCTCGGCCGCAGTGGTCTCGGGGGCAGGAGCAGTGGTCTCGGGGGTGCCGTTGACAGGGTTGTCAGTGGCGGGGTTGGTGGTAGCGTCGGCAGACATTTTTGCGATTTGTATTGGCTAAAGAGAAGGTATCAGTATAATGAAGAAATTGGAGGTTGAAAAAGAGCAGAATGGCAGAATGCAAGTGAATGGTTTTCATTTTTCGTGTTCCAGTCACAGATTGGAGGTGCAAACAATGGGCTGATCCAAGACCTTCTTTCGCTCACAATCATGGAAACGGACCCGATAAGCAAAGACAGGAAGAAAATGAATGATATTAAGAAGAAAAACTGGGATCATTTAACTGATGTTTTCACTAGCCAAATAATAGACAAAGAACGTCAAACAGCGCAGCTCTAGCAGGACTCACAGCAGTCTCCAGAACAACGTAGCAGACAATTCTCGAGTCTCAGGCACAAACAAAGAAATGGAAATAGAAAAGCAAGCGCTGATAAAAAGGACGGGGCAAAGACGCGATGCACAAGTGGGCTAACTCACCGCACAGAAAGTCGACACAGAGAGCGTAAATCAAAAGAGCTTGTCAGCAAATGACACTTTTTTTTTCTGGATTTTCCTGGTTTTTTTGTTGATTTTTCTTTTCGATAAAAATTCGAAAGAAGAAAAAGGAGAAAGAAAAAAAGGGAGTGGTTTAAGAAAGATGAAGAAGAGGAGAGGTTAAGAGGGAAGGAAAAAAGTGAGAAAAAGAAGTTTTGGTGGAGAGAAAAAAAAGACACCGCCTGAAACGGCAGTATTCCAGTGCCGCTTTACGGCCTTCTGGAAAACTGCCCGCCCTAGGCTAAATATGGAAGGTGTGCCCCGCCGCTTCAACGTCATTACTCAGCGTCAGAGTTTTACAGCCCTATACAAACACCCTACAGGGGCACCATGTAGAAGAAGAGAACAGAATGAGAGAGCCATTAAGCTATGTACAATATCAATGTTCATACAACTCAATCATGCAACATTTATCAAATGCTGGCAATCTTTGCAACGCCATCTGTATGCGAGTAACTCTCGATTTCTCTGGGTATTATAGCAAACAATCTCTAGAAAAGAAAAGAAAATGGTCAGCTCAAGTCAAATCCAGCCCCCGAGTTGACCGCGTAGAGAAGTTTCTCCCGTAACGTCTCCGCGTTCGAATACCGCGGCAGCTTCAATAAGTTCACACAGGTGCTTGTGCTGGGAAGACGTTCCTGGTCCTCACTCGAGTCGCGGATGCTGAACCGGGGATTAAGGTGACTGAAGCCCAGAAGCGGTGCTCGCGGAGTAGAAGTCACGAACTTCAACACCCTCTGGCGTTCCTCGTTCGTCATATTGAACATCACCTCCCAGAACACCTTGATTGTTGGGTGCTCTTGCTGGTCGTCTCCAATGACGTACACTCCTCCGTACAACGTGTTGCACCGCAAGTCTGCCACGTCGATATCACCCGACTCGCCGCTCACTAAAGTCTGTAGCTCGGCCTGGTTGAACATAGAGAGCCACGAGGGTTGAATAATCTGTCCAAGACCTTGCAAAAAGGCGTTTGTCTGGAGGGCTGGTTGTGCCTGGAGACGGTACCGGGCAATGTACGAAATGTATACCAGCCGGTTTTGGTTCGTAACAGCAATATCTGATCCATTTGCTTTCAAGTCGCGAGTAATCGTGCGGCTGCCAGAATTCGGGAGGGAAACGGTGTCAGTGATGGTAAAGTTCAGCGCAAAGTCCTCAACATCACCAGGATAGTTCTTCAGTTGCAACTGTAGGACAAGCAGTTAGTCAAAATATCAATGTGAGCGGAAACTGTGACCTACCAATCCTTGGTAGAGACCTTGGTCAAGATCTCTCATATCGTTGAGGTTAGCTCGGTATGCTGATTCCTTCTGCGCCGAGCCGGTTCCGCCCGTCAGAGCCCACTTGAGCAGGAAGAACGGTGCAAAATTAACATCCACAAGAATGCCCTCGTAAAGACACTTTCCAACAACTCGCCCGAGGAACTCATATCGCCGCAGCAAGTCTCGTACCTGCTCGTTCCACTCTGCACTGCGCTCCAAATATCCTGACTGCCGAAGCAGCTCCCTCCGCTGCTCGACGGCCACGGGGTTCGGGTACAGGAGATGATCATCATTCTCTCCAAACAAGGGGCACTCTCGGTCCGATTTGAAGGCCTCGTGAGTAACGCTGGTCAAGAACTCCTTGGTCACACCACCCCCATCGATTCCCGCTTCTGGGTTGTTGAACTTGTCAATGAAGGTGATCTGAATGGGCTCTTTCAGGCCTTCTCCCAAATCATAAAATTTTTCATAGGCATCATCGAATATGCTCTCGCGCTTGATATCTGCGTGTTGTCGGGTCAGGACATCTTGGCCTAAATCGCGGCCATCCATACGTCCCATCGAGGCCTGAGCAACAGACATCCGCCAAATATCAGGGTCAATAGCCCCGTGTCTCCGGCGCATCTGGTCCCGATGGATAAATTCCCGGAAAACCTGTACTCTCGTGGGAAAAGGAATAAAGAACGGCATGTTTCTAAGGATTTCAAGTCGGGGTGCCACTGATTCGAGTTGCTTTCTGCGGGCAGCTTGGTGCTGACGGCGTCTGAGTGCTTCGATACGTCGCGTCTGCTGAGCACGGCCAGTGCCGATTAAGCCAGATGGTTCATAGGCTTCATTCATCAAATCGTCCTGATCCTCGTCGTCCTCGTCATCCTGAAGTTGATGCCGGTTCTCTTCTTCTGCAACCACAGCGGGGATGAAACCTTCCATATCAAAGCGATTCGTCATCAGCCAGTGATCATCTGGAAGGAACTTACGTCGCGAGCTATAAAAAAAAAAACGGTTAGCAAAATATTTCATGAAAAATGTCGCTTTAGGTTGTACATACTCTCGTTCGTGGATCATTCTCAACAATCCCGTAACAAGACCCTTGAAATAGTCAAGCGGTATACCGGTGACCCCAGGAAGGCCCTTTTCTTTGTTTTTTATCTCAATATCCTTGGTGCTGGTAATCTGATCCGACGGGGGTGTTAACGAGGTGAAATAACTGCGGATGTCTCCGGAATATTGCCTGGTATCGTCTTCATTTAGATCCGCTGAGTTCCAGTACAACGTGAATGCCAGGTTTTTCAAAAAAATGGTCATGTCTTTGATCTCCCTCAATGGCAGAGCGCTTTCCTTGGTCCACGATACTTTCGTGTTCGCAGAGGCCGTGAACGACGATTCACTGGAGAAAAACTCATCATCGTCCATGACTTTCAGAACAAATGTGTAGAGCTCGAGGAAAAGTAGGATGATTGTCCATTCTTCGTCCCTTTCGCTCTGGGGGATTGTTGAATATTTCGAATCCGCTTCACTGGTAGGTTTCAACAAAGGAAGCACCTTGGTAGAATCTTGACAAATCGCTGCAAATATCCTGCTCGATCGCGATGCATGCCAGAAATACTTGATTGCTGGAACCCTTGATCCCGATTCGCCTGACGTAGCAGAGCCCAAGTAGAGCCACATCCGGATGTCGTCGCCACGTCGGGGGAAGACTCTCAGAAGCGTCAAAGCATAAGTGGCAAGAATCTTGGCTTCACGAGAAGCGACTGAGTCAGCATTTGCCAGTTCTCCTTGCGTTGAGTGAAGCTGAGACAGAAGTCCGGTGATGTTGCTCTGATTGATAAGGCTGAATAGTTGTTCTTTGACAAACGGGGGCAGTGGCTCTTTTGCCGTAATCTCATCAAGATCCCCTGCCTCCTCCAATTCCAGACGTTGTGATACATGCACTGCTGTCGAGTTCAACAATTCTGACACGACCTTCACAAAGCCAGGCTCCGGTGCCTGATGCCCCGCCTGGCTTCCCAGCGCGTATCGGTGGAAGTAGATAAAGTATGCAAGTAACCAGAGTCGAGCCTCAACATCCCCATCATTTGATGGGCGACTCTTCAACTGAGTATCCAAGGGTCCCAGAGCCGACGTTAGCAGTTTGTAGTTGATGTTGTTCGCCAAGCCATCAAGTGTCCCTAGATAAGAAGGCAAATCTGAAATAACAAGATAATTTCTGGCGAACCACTCGTATGCAGTGAGAGTCTCGGAAGTAATCGGTCGGAGGAGAGCAAGGACACTTTGAGCAAGGTGGTCGGGGGATAAGTTCGATCGACGGAGAGGCTCGATGTTTATCGTCAACAGCGACATGACAGAATAGTACTCATGGGCGAGCAGTGCCATAATCTTGGGTATTAAGTTCGTAAGGAAAGCCAGGAGTTGCAGCAAATGACCCGAAGCAAAGGCTGACACTCTCGACGATGGCGCCGAGCGCAGCACCCGTAGAGTCACCTTTGCCAAACGCGTGAGTGGGGTGGTCCATTCTCCCTCCGTTGCAATGGTCGGAATCTCGTTCAAGGTTTTCTGAAATGCATTGGCAAAGTACATCAACCGCACGACATCGCCGTTATTCCAGGGTTCCAGAAATTGGACTAAGAGTCTCAGCTGCGATAGACACCTAGCCGCTGATGCGTACGAGACCGACGCCTCAACATCCAACCCCGCCTGTCCTGTCACATCGTCAAATGGCAACGATGTCCCTGCCCTCTCTTGTTCAATAGTATCCCATTCTGTCCTCCATGTACCATGTGTGTTCTTCCTGCTCTGGTAGCCCCGCCATGCCCGCTGTACGAGTCGGCTGGCCCCTAACCGATCCCTTTCCTGTTGTCTCGCTAAACGTTCCTGCTGGGCGATCGCAAGGGTATTCTGTGGACCGGAGCCATGGCCAGTTCGTCCCGAGGGGAAGGCAGCGAATGGATTTGGGTTGCGGGCACCAAGGTTGACCTGCCGTGGACGGCGAGCGTTGCCCGTAAATGATTGAAACATATTCTGTCTCCAGCCAGAGCTCGGACGTTTGTACGCAAAAAACCACTAGAGATTGAGAGTAGCAGAAAACACAATCTGCATCTCCATGCCAAGAGTAACGCGGCAACGAGGAGGGAAAATCGTAGTTGAAATGGGCAGAGTTGGTGATGGAAGAGCTGGCGACCTTCGGACTATGACATACGCATGATCAGTAAGAGCTATGCGCACGCACTTCATTGCCAATCGATAATTATTACCACGGAAAGACACACAATAATATTCAATTACCACGTACCAGATGCCATGAAAAGTTCTATCAGGGAAATATACAACTGCCGTGCAACCATTAAAAAGAATCATGCATTACTATCGGGACAGAATGATAAATTGTGATAATTCGGACGGGGTCTTTCTATCATTGCTATATGTCGTCTAAAATTACAATCACGGCTGGAGTTGGCCCTGACTGTGCCATAAGCTGATACTGCATAGCCCGCAGGGTCAACCATAGGTACACGAACTGGGCCAATGTTCCTCCCAATATGATATTCGGACAGTCTTATTCCACGCGCAATGCCAGGAATGGGCCCAACAAGAGAAGTAGCGTGCCATCCAAAGTGCTGCGTCCCTAGACATACTGTACATATAGTGCATGGAAGATGAGATGTGATCGGCCAGCGAGCAAACAAAGGGTAAGATAGACCATGTTATCTTATGGGTTAAGACAGCATGGTGAATTCAAAACGAATAATAATGCAGACAGTGGAGTCTGTAGCCACGGTCAGAATGATATCCAGAGTAAGCCCCAGGCAACATACGAACCTTCTATTCTCGTTCAGCATTATCGTATTCTCTTCATAACAAGCCCACCTATTGAGTGGAATTCGCCTCTGGTTCCATGCGATCAAGACGCTCCATCTCAAGAACCTCTTGTCCATTATCCGATGTCCATAACTCAAGGTAGTCCTTTCCTTCAAACGCCTTCTCTCGTGTAACAAATTTGCCGTCCTTCTCGACCTCGACGGTGTATCTGCTCTTCGTCGGGGCCATAGCCTTGGTCACGAACGGAGTAAGCTAGTTCCATATGTTAGCCCAGCGTCCACTTTCATTCATCCCACCGGGTTCTGCATTGTGCGCTGCCAAATAGCCGGTAAAAACTGGCATACCTTGAACTGGTCAAGGTCTTCAGGTACAGCGTATGTCCGGACTTTCTTCCAGTCGATAACATAAGAGCCGTTCTTTGCGAAATAACCCATCGAGCCGCTCCGGGTTCCCTTGTAGTAGCCGCCGTTGACCTGCTTGGTTGTCAGGCGCAATCGCGCCATCATCGGTTGCGAAGGCTTGAACATTTTGACTGTGGCTGTAATTCAGCAGGCTCTTGCTGAATAAACAGTATACTCCGTAATTAACGAACGAGAGGTGGTGTCGGAGGTGACAGGAAGGTCGTCTTTTTCCAGTCGGACTGCGCTAGTGAGTGTCGGCGCGCCGAGAACTTTTTTTCCGCTGCCCGCAAAAAAAAAAATCAACTCCGCACCTCTTTTACATTTCTATGTCATCGCAAGCACGGTTTTAAAAGATTTTGTTTTTATTGTTATTTCAGTGTGTTATTGAATTAATCACTTGATTAATTCAGAAGAAACGCAACCATGCCTCGCAAGCAGGCCCAGTTGCGCGGTCCCAAAGACCGAGAATTGCAGAACAGGACGCAGCACAGGTCGCAGAACAAGACTACTAAGAAAAATCCCGTAAAGGGCCTGGATGCGCTCTCTATCGCTGAGGCCGAATACCCCATTAATCCCCGCATCCGACGAAGCCGTCTCGGCGTAGGCGACGACGATGATTTCTCCAAGCGCAAGCGAGACGACGCAGACGGACCGGACAACAAGCGTCGCAGAACGGGAGAAGACGACTCGGGCGATAATGACGGTAGCGATGGCGATGGTCGCGAGTGGAAGATAGGCGAGGTCGACAGTGATGATGACGAGGAGCTGGATAGTGACGAGGCTATGGGTTCGAGTGATGAAGAAATTTTCGAGGGCTTTGCATTTCGCGGAAGCTCTACCACGAATTCGAAGCCGAAACCGAAACAGAAGAAAGAAAAAAAGGCTCGCCAAATCAATCTCGACGAGTCGGATGAAGACATGAACGAGAACGAAGAGGATGGTGATGAGGATGATGATTTGGGAGAGGATGCGGTCGATCTTCTGACTGCTTGGGATATGAACACAGCAGCAGAGGAGGAAGATGCCAAGAAGGCTGCCGCAAAGGCTAAGAAGGCTGCAATTGACGACTACGACGAGGAGTCTGGCTCACAAGGCGAAGAAGAGGACAGTGACGATGAATCCAGCGAGGACGACGACGACGCCCTCTCGGCATCGGATGACGACGCAGATTTTGGCAACGAGCACGGTCTTTCGAGATTACAAGACTTTGTCAATTCAATGGAGACGGATACTACCAGCAAGCCAACAAAAAAGAAAGGCTTTGCGCAGGAACAGAGCAAACCTACAGAATACGGGTTGACATCTTCGAAGAAATTGACGGTGGCCGATCTTCTACCCTCGATTTCAGATTCTCGCTTGAAAAGCTCATTAAAGCACGTCGATGCCACTGCCGATCATAAACAGTCATCTGGTATCCCCGGAAAATTGGATGCGCCCGCTCCTAAACGCCAGCAGGACCGAATGGACCGAGAAGCTGCTTATGATAAGAGCAAACAGACTATGGACCGCTGGCTTGAGACTGTCAAATCCAACCGCAGAGCCGAGCACCTCGTTTTCCCTCTACCAAATCCTGATGCGCAACTGGTACACAAACTGGACGCTCCTAAGCCGCAAAACGACCTCGAGTCCACCATTCAGAGCATCTTGGTCGAGAGTGGTCTTGCAACTACGCAAGGAAAGTCAAATGAAGATGAAGTCAAGGAGTTCGAGGAGTTGGAGGGGCGAAAGTTGCCCATTGAAGAGATCCGGGAGCGCAGAGCGGAGCTTCGCAAGCGTCGCGAACTTATGTTCCGGGAAGAAGTACGCGCCAAACGGATTAAGAAGATCAAGAGTAAATCCTACCGCCGTGTTCATCGGAAAGAACGGGAAAGGCTGGAGCAGCAAGAAAGACAAGCCCTTACTGATGCTGGCATCGACTTGGACGAGGAAGAGAAGGAGAAGATGGAGCGGCAACGAGCGGAGGCTCGCATGAGCTCGAAGCACAAGGATAGCAAGTGGGCGAAGAGTCTCAGACAAACTGGTCGCACAGCTTGGGACGAGGAGGCCCGCCTGGGCGCTGCTGGTCAGGCATTGAAGGAGGAAGAACTACGGAAGAGAATCGAAGGCAAGCGCGTGTCTAATGGTGACGATGATTACCTGGAGCCATCCAGCTCGGAATCTGAAGACGAGGATCCTTGGGCAGAGAATGGCTCCGATGTTGAAAAGGATAAGATTCGCAAGAAGATCTCTGCGCTCGAGGATGGCGACACAGTGGAAGAATACAAGGGACCACATGCGAAACTTCTCTCTATGAAATTCATGCAGAATGCGGAAGCCACACGGAAAGAACAGAATGATGCAGAGCTCCGGAAACTAAACCGGGACCTTCAAGATAGTGGAGAGTCACAGTCTGAGGCAGAGTCTGAAGTTGGTCGACGGAAGTTCGGTCAGAGCAAAGCTGAGAAGCCAGAGCGAAAACCGGAGCCATTCCGCAAGAATGAGTTTGAAGAGGCACCGGATTCGGATGATGAAGATGCCATTGAGCCAAGGGCAGCTGAGACGACTCAGGCGACGAGCAAGCTCAAGCCGTCCTCACGCCCAGCCAAGAAGGATGCACCTGCACGTATCTTAGGTATCACCTCGAAGCAGCAGGAGACTGTTGACGAAGTGGAAGA
Source organism: Aspergillus pseudoglaucus (assembly GCA_039880875.1). Classification (NCBI taxonomy): domain Eukaryota; kingdom Fungi; phylum Ascomycota; class Eurotiomycetes; order Eurotiales; family Aspergillaceae; genus Aspergillus; species Aspergillus pseudoglaucus. The sequence goes on along the minus strand of JBDODC010000005.1, from coordinate 911,335 downwards.
AAACCCGTGGCTGGTGCAGACGAACCGTACCAACCGGAAAGCCAATGTCAACGACTCGAATCAGTCTGTTGATATCTCGATCAACGATGCACCTGCGCTCGCTCCCGCCCCCACCCCCAAGTCCTCCAACGCCAGCAAGAGCCAGAAGTCCAAGGCATCGGCTGCTAAGAAGCCGCAAATAGCCGAAGATGCTGGAAGCGATGACGAGGGTCAGGTGCCGGTCCTCCTGAAGAACCATGATCTCGTGAAGAGAGCATTCGCCGGAGACGAGGTGGTACAGGAATTTGAGCAAGAGAAGCTAGACACCATCGAAGACGAAGGTGACAAGGTGGTCGACAACACCCTTCCTGGATGGGGCAGCTGGGCCGGTGAAGGCGTCAGCAAGAAACAACAGAAACGACAAAAGCGTCATCTCACTACCATTGAGGGCGTGAAACCTGAGCAGCGCAAGGACGCCAAGCTCTCGAAGGTTATCATCAACGAGAAGCGCCAGAAAAAGGTAGGCTAGGCTCAAATGATATACACACTATTTTACACGTGAAATCACAAGCTAACGGTTTGCTATAGAACAACAAGTACATGGCTTCTCAACTCCCTCACCAGTTCGAGACCAAGCAGCAGTACGAACGCTCCCTGCGTCTCCCCATCGGTCCCGAATGGACCACGAAGGAGACTGTTCAGAACGCCACCAAGCCCCGTGTCATGATCAAACAAGGTGTCATCAAGCCCATGGACAAGCCAATGGTCTAATCTCGAATTGGTCATACTTGACTGGGGTAAACATATCCCCAGCCTTCGACGTCAAATGTTTCTTACTGCATGGTTATAGATACGAATGGGCTTTTTTCTTTTTTCAAGTTTCGTGTACATTGGCATTATGATGACGCGTCATCGTTTCTTTCTGGGATTCTCTCTGGGTGGTGTGGTCTGTATACATAGACAATTCTCGGCGCATCGAGTCATAAAAGTTTTGAGACCTCGGTAGTACCCCGGATTCCTCCTCTGACAGTTTGACGTGTGGCCAATCCGGACTGCTCGATTTGTAGATGATTTAGTTTTATGAGCCGAGTATACCATGGCTCCAAACGTAGCGTGCTGCGGATAATCTTCTTCCTCTCCCGGGGACTTTCAAAGGTTGTACAAGAGGGAAGGACAGAAGCGCAGATCCAACGTCTCGGATCCAGTAAAGTTGAGCCGCCCCGGATTCTTTTATGCTCGTCGTCATCCAGACGAGACAAAAAAGGGCTAATGCAAGGCACATGGCTGTCAGACTACACGTGCTGCCAGATCATCGGACATTCCGACGCGCGCCTGTGGAATGCGATTACACCGGCAACAACCCAGCCGCGATGATTGGTAGCGCGGGGGACAACCAAGAAACAGAGACAAGATAGACTGGTTCTGATCAATATCGGGCAATATGACATAGTAAGTAAAAAGTAAATTGTGATTCTCAGGGTAGACGATCACGTGGGGCGTTTAGTCACCTTTCCTCATTAGGCAACACATAATCCCGACATCCCCTCCAACATCATCCCTCTTTTCCCTTCGCTCACTATACTTTCCACGAGAGAATTGTGGTCAGAGGATCAGGTCAGCTTCGAATAATTATCGTCTTATGTTGGACATTGACGTCGAGAGTCCTATTCATAAACGGTTGATTCCGCTATCATAGTAAGGAAGGAACTCCTACACTTACTGCTTCATAGTACCACAAGGGTTGAGTAAGCATTCCTTAACCCTGCATTGTTGCCCTGGTCCCCTTTTTCGTGCTAATAGAAAATGCCTCTGCTTCGGAACCTGCAGTGCTGACATTTGATTCAGGCCGGCATCTGCTGTGTACTTGCCGAAACCTTTCCTGTCACCTGGTATTCGAACCGCGTCGGTGACCCCGGTCCACTAATCGAGAATTCCTGAACGAGTACCAGACTGGAATGTTTATATTTGATTGACAGCCATCGGTAAGTCCTCACTTTTGTTTCTGACATCTCTGGTTTTGTTCTGGGCCTCGAGGGACTCTGCTATTGTCGTTTCTTCAACCCGCCACTTTGGGATTATCCCTTGAGATTTTCAATTGGAGCCTCATATTCTTGGTTTTTGTCTTTCTTCTAAGCTGTGCTCGCTGGCTCGTTCACTCGGGCTTGTCGAGACATTGTTGTTTTCCCCCGTCTTTCATTTACTCTTGTTGTCTTGCTCGGTTTGTTTTATATTGGACCAACCCGCTCGACATTGTATAAATTTGTCAATTTGCTTTTATTATTCCCAAATACTTCTCGGATATTGTTTTTCAAAATGGATAGGAAGGCCAATTGGGGTTATACGGCCATGCTAACATGGCTTCTGGCAGCAGATACAGCTCTGTCTTATCCGAAACCTACTGAATCAAACACGGAACCGACGAGTACGACTTCTTTCAAGACCCAGTATCCTCCAGGAAACGAGAGACTGCTCATCCCAGAGACGACAGGAGTAAGTCTATTCGATGTTGTTGATGAAGCCAGAATTAACTCGATGCACAGTTTTATCCAACCAGCCTTGAGCGTGACGTTCGTGGAGGTTCACCAGAGAGAACGCCATATTTGGGATTAGACGGTCTAATTGATTGGTTCCTGTCTGACGTTGGTTTTCAAGAACCAGAACCTACCACCACAGGCCTACCAACTAAACAGGCGCCAACCAGACCGGTACCAACGACCTCGAACCCTGAGCCTACCAAAAACACAGGGCCGGAACCGACCTCAAAAAAACACGAATTCTCATCGCATTCACCAACTCCAAAGTGGGGGAAGCCTGGATATTGGAAGGGAGATTCCACGGCCACTGGATTTCCACGCCCATCAATGGAAGGACAAGATGTTTTCTTGCCAGTTGCAACTGGTGGTATCCCCGGCAGTATCAGAGCCAGAGATGACCATCCAGTACCGAGGACAAATATTGTAAGAGCCTTCCTTCAAAATTCGATGTTCTACATCACTCACATGGGTTAGGGCAACACTACGGACCCGATAGAGACGAACAAGTTCTACAGTGGACTGTTCCTAGGAACTCAAACTAATGGCACCTTTACTCACCCTTATAATATCGCGTGGGCTAAAGGCAACGGAAATGCTGGCAGCTACGGCATGTCCATCTCGCACACCGAAAAGAATGTAATCGCAGAAGGACCGCCCAACGATAAGATCCCAGGTCACCCGGTGTCTTTCTATGTGAATCCTGTTGGAATCCAGTCCGTGATCCTTTCAGCAACGGAATTGAGAGACGGCACAGTTCTGACGGCAGAAGACCCAAGGCCGTTTTCGGCCAACGCAGTCTTGCGCCCGCAGCCTGGATCACACCAGAATATCACTTTCCCTCTTGTTCAAGGCATGGGCTTCTTTACCGGAATCTACACTGATTTGCAACCGTTGATTCAAACTGGTGTTCTGTACCAGAAGGTTGTGTCCGCGGGCAGCCCCAAACCGGGCATCTTCAAATACCGAGCGTACCTGGAAGATGGGAACATGTGGTTGATTTATGCAATCCCCAACGACGGCGAAGATCCGAACTTCAAGCTTGACTCGCATACTGACCTGCGGGGCCCCCAGGGGTGGTCTGGAACGATTCAGGTTGCGAAGAACTCACAAGGATCAAGCAGCGAAAAACTCTATGACAACTCGGCCAGTGTCTTTGCAGTCCATGGTGTGCTATCCGGTGCAGTGTCCCGAGATACTGGAGTATATAATCTGGGATGGGCAAAGGCTGGCAAATATGCTCAAGATACACCCTTGATAATGTTTGCGCTTCCCCATCACGTCGAATCATTCGATGATACAACTAAGGGCCGAGTGACCAGCATTCAACTGCGGACCACGACCAAGGGCAACGCCACGGCCATCATTGGCGAACAATGGACATTGCTTGAGCCAGGACTGCCAATCAGTATGGATTTTGCCCCGTGGGTTCAAAATGGAAACAACCTCCCACAATCAGCCAAGAAAGTTCTGCTGGACATCGCACCTAGGGATCTTGGGGAGGACATCGACAAGCAGTCCGATCTCAATAGCATGTATTTCAGCGGCAAGGCACTCAGCAAGTTTGCCACGATCATCTACGCAGTGAGCGAGTTGGGCGGAAACCCGAAACTTGCGGCTGATGCCCTCGATAAGCTGAAGGAGAGCTTCGCTCGGTTCATCAACAACCGTCAACAATTCCCCCTGGTCTACGATAACGTGTGGAAGGGCGTCGTGTCGTCAGCCAGCTATGGCGGTGATGAAGGAGCAGACTTTGGAAACACCCTGTACAATGACCACCACTTCCACTATGGATACTTCATCCACGCCGCTGCCATTATCGGTACGCTCGATCCCGAGTGGCTGAAGACCAGCAGAGACTGGATCAACACGTTGGTGCGGGACGCAAGCAATCCGGTGGCTAATGACCCTCACTTTCCGTTTTCGCGGGCGTTTGACTGGTACCACGGCCACTCATGGGCCAAGGGACTGTTCGAGTCGTTTGACGGCAAGGACCAGGAGTCGACATCGGAAGACACGATGTTTGCTTATGCGCTCAAGATGTGGGGTAAGACGATTGGGGATAAGAGTATGGAGGCACGGGGGAATCTGATGCTGGGTGTGCTTCGCCGGAGTTTGCATAACTATTTCCTTTTGGAACGGGAGAACATTAACCATCCGCCGGAGTTTGTGCCAAACAAGGTAACGGGCATCCTGTTTGAGAACAAGGTGGACCATACGACTTACTTTGGAGGCAACTTGGAATACATTCATGGGTAAGATGACCTTCCTTGCTGATTCAGGGATGTATATGCTGACTGGCGCAGGATTCATATGCTTCCCCTCCTCCCGGCGTCATCGTATGTACGCAACCGCAAGTTTGTGACAGAGGAGTGGAACGCATTGTTTGCGTCGAATGCCAGCACCCCGGCAGACAAAGTAGAAGGTGGCTGGCAGGGTGTGTTGTATGCGAATCTGGCATTGATCGACCCGGTTACCTCGTGGGAATTCTTTTCTCGCGATGAATTTGATTACGGGGCGATTGACGGAGGCGCCAGCCGAACGTGGTACCTGGCATTCGCGGCTGGTAAGTGCTGTCATATTAGCACTTATTATGGATTTTGACTGACTGTAATAGGTATGGGGGGGTGTCGTCAGTGAGCAGGGATGGTGTGCTGAGCGATACGGTATGATGGCGTGGCTGGGAATATCTATGTTGAAATTGGGCGGCTTGATGTCTTACGTTATGATAGCTTGGATTTGATGTTTAAATATTGTGTAGGCTTGGCTGATCTTGCAGAAATGCATATGTGCCCCAACAGTTTATCCATTGGCGTGCATTGTTGGTGCATGGGCCAGCATTTCCGTGACATGTGGCTGGCTAGGTGTGGCCAGTGAGCGTGGCAGTGCAGGTCGAGATTCAATCTGTTACATACAGGGATAATTACTTGTCAGAAGTTGGGCACTGCGGCGTGGAGTGAGGCATTGACTATAGTAGTGATAATAAATAATGGTCTCTACATCGTTGGCACATATAAATTGTGGTGGTACTGAATGCTCTGAACATTCTCCCCTTCTTTTTGATGAAATAGATCGCCCCACTGATATTCAATTCCCACTGATCCGGAATCAAAACGAGGCTGTGCAAGTTCAAAGCGCCACGGTACGACATCATAAACCTATCAAGTCCAGTTCCGGAGCCAATTGACTAACCTTTTTTTTTTTCTCTCTTTTTTGCTCTTTTTCTTTCTTTCCAAACAATCGTTGTTATATCATTCACCCTTAATTCCTTGGTTCAGTCTTGGCTATTATTTTAATTGCTATCGACTATCCCTGGTCTCCAATGGGTAAGTAACTTTCTTTTAATTCCCTCTACTCCCACACTCTTTTACTCCTCTTTCTCTTTCTCTCCCTTTTGACGCTCATTCATTCCTTCTATATCCTGTGTCTACCCATTATATCCCTCAATTGAACTAATTGACTCCAATTCCAGCGTCAACACAACTCCGCTCAATCTTCCGCAGACACTCCTGGGGTTCTAAAAAGTCCAGTATGCCCTTCTTTGGCAACTCCGACGGTTCCGACGAACACACCTCCCTCCTTGGTAACGGCAATGGCAATGGCAATGGAAATGGAAATGTCAACGGACACGGCCGCGGTTATAAAGTCGCCAGTCACCTCTCCCATTGGCCCTCTCGAGTCCTGCATCTAACATGGGTGACCCTCGTGCGCGACTATGTCAATCTGCTCCTCGTCTTTGTACCCCTGGGTATTATTGCGGGTGTGTTGAAATGGGACGCTACGGCTGTGTTTACGCTGAACTTCTTCGCGATTATCCCCCTGGCGTCGCTGTTGAGTTTTGCGACGGAGGAGTTGTCTGCGACAATGGGGCAGGCGCTGGGTGGTTTGATGAATGCGACGTTTGGAAATGCCGTTGAGCTTATTGTTAGTATTATCGCCTTGAAGCGCGGTCAGACGAGGGTTGTTCAGGCTAGTATGCTGGGCAGTATTCTGTCGAACATTCTATTAGTTTTGGGCTGCTGTTTCTTTGCTGGTGGTCTGCGGTATCATGAGCAGACCTTTAACAGCACTGTGGCTTCGACTATGTCGTCGTTGATGACTGTAGCCTCTGCGTCGCTTATTATCCCGGCTACTCTCTATTCGTCATTGTCGAACCACCCCGAACGTACGGAGAATATCTTGGTCGTCTCTCACGGTACCGCCATCATCCTTTTGATCCTCTACGTCATGTACCTCTACTTCCAGTTGTGCTCGCATTCCTACCTCTTTGAAGAAGTCAACGAAGAAGTCACCGCCGACATGGAGGGCCAGGAAGACGGAGAGAATGAGGGGCGTGAGCCTCAGGAAGAACGCGTTCTGGGTCCTTTGGCTGCCACTGTTGCGTTGGTGGTCGTGACCATCCTAGTCGCCCTCTGCGCCGATTACTTGGTCGACAGCATTGACGACATCGTCGAGAAGACCGGAATGACCCCGACTTTCATCGGTTTGGTTCTCATCCCCATTGTTGGCAATGCTGCGGAACACGTCACGGCCGTCGTCGTCGCCTGGAAGGACAAGATGGATCTGGCTATTGGTGTCGCCATCGGAAGCAGCTTGCAGATTGCCCTATTCGTCACTCCCTTTTTGGTCATTGTTGGCTGGATTATTGACGTTCCTTTGACGCTGCACTTTCAGACTTTCGAGACTGTTGCTTTCTTCATCTCAGGCTTGGTCGTGACGTTCTTGATCCAGGACGGCAAGTCGAACTACCTCGAGGGTGGACTGTGCTTGGGAATGTATGTGATCCTTGCCCTTGCATTCTACGTCTACCCGGACAGTGATGCGGTTGGGGATGCCCTCGTGGTCGCTTCGTAAACTTGTGTTTTCGGTGACCGTATATACCCACCTTCATTTTTCTCCTTTTCCTTTTATGATTTTGGTTTCTTGACTGTCTTGGGAGGATTTAGTCCTTTGATGTCTGTTCGTTTGGGTTTGGGTTTCTTTCGTCGCAAGTCGACTTTCGCTACAGGGCTTTGTTCCTGGCGATTTCTTTCTTTAATAATGTGTTAGTATGTAAATGTTGGGTGCATGTGCATTGGCTCTGGAGGATTTCTAGTTTTCAGTTCAGGTATGGTAGGGCAAACAGCCTCATCAAAATACACTCTCTTAACTTGTGTTATCATACACGGTCCTATAGCGCGAGGCAACAGTGCAGATACCTTTCTTTTTTCTTTTTTTTAAAGAAAAAAAAAAAAAAAGTCACATACACATGATCTCCGACACGAGAGGCAGCGAGGCAGCTGTAAGTGTAGCGATAATGCCAATGCGTATAAGCTAACCACCCAACAGCACCTACAAAGAACATTCCAACGATAGAAAACAATGAACCCATTTCAAAGATGGGCAACGGGATTACTATCCCGAAACAGAGACGGGGAACACCCCCACAATGCAGCACAACGGCGAGGCCGAAATCCCCTTCTGGGTCCACGAGCACAACACCCGAGTCACCAACATTCCTGACTCCGAAAAAAAAAAAAGTCGGAGAAAAAATCAAGGACAGCCGCATCCCGCTCATGACCCGCAACTTCATGGCCCGTGACTTCAACCCTATTGATCCTGCCAAATTCATACCAAAACTCTACATCGAGAAATGCTACTTCTTCTACGACACGCTCATAGACCTGTCTATGCTAACTCGCATCCTAGACATTAACCATAAACCCCACTTCCGCCCTGCGTGCATATTCGACCAATAAATGAACATGTGGGGACTGTATCCGGCTGTTTTGGGCGAGTTCGCGAGTATGGGGAGGATCGTCGGCGTGGCGTATGAGGTTAAGTCCCAGGAAGAAAAGGAAAAGCTAGCTGCTTATGAGACGGGGGTGTATAGGGAAAAGGGTGTTGTGGTTCATTTTTGGGGGTGATAGTAGAGGAAAGGAGAGGATTCTTGGGGCTACGTTTGTTTGGGATGCGGATATGGCGCTGCTCAGGGTGTGAGGTTTTGGCTTGGGGCGTTTCTGGAGATGGGAATATGACAAGCGACTCCCCTTTATCGTTCACAAATTCATGCACGCCCAACTATATTCAGATCCCTCCTATTGCGAGCCAGAACGCTTCCGTGAGACCTATTACTTCTACGGCACATTGATGGACCCATCAACTCTGGGCTCAGCCAGAAACTCGCCCTGCTTACACAGAAGGGCACACTCTCAAGATGTGGGGGTTAATATCCTACGGTCATGAATGAGTTTGCATATCAGAGGATCTCAGGCGTTGCGTACAAGGTCAAGTCAGTGGGCGAAGTGGATCGGTTAGTTGCATGTGAAACGCATATGTACAGATAAAAGGATTGTCGTATATATTTTTAAGATGATGGCACTAGGGCTCGTAAGGTTACCTTTGTTGGGAATGCAACCCCATCGCTGCTTAGTGAGGGGCGCCTTGGTTTGAAGGAGTAATTGGAAGAAAAGAAGGATGGAGTCTTGATCCATTCGGTCGAAGGTTCGAAGCCTGGGATCTGGTGAAATTGCGGAGCTAATGGTTGGTATGTTCGGTGAACTTTTTCATAATGAGATCTTCGTAATCTATGGATCATCCTGTAAAAGCAATATGCGTAACCAGAGCTCAATTCTGCACGTGCCATGATTCTGAGAATAAATTAAACAAGCAATATGTTCCATTGAATACAGACAACCACAGGCGAGCTATATCGGGATTTGCCTCCTTTATGGTTTATAGCAGAGAGCATTTAGGAGAAAAGGCATAGATGAGCTGATTGAACATTTGCAATCGCAACTCTTAGCTATGGAGCCAAAAGGTTTCATTTTGGAGTAAGAAGTGAAGTACAGAGTCCTATAGAGATTCTTGGCGCTGATGACTCAGCGGAAAATTGTCGTCCCGTGACCAGCCTCGATTTCGGCGGGGATTCAATATCACTGCCATTGACAGTCCAGAGAAGAGCCAGAAAGATGCCACCGCGACTCAATTTTTTCTCGGCCAGAAAGGCCGTCCCCGCCCTTCACTCGTTTACTACCCCCGTCAACGCGCGGCAGAGTATCATCGCCAACCTCCCGCACCGATCCAGCAACGCCGTCGGTCTACAAAAAAGATGGAATTCGTCGGGATCGGACAAGAAACAGGAGACACCAGAGGAGACGGATAGACTAAAGGGTCCTACGGAGGATGCGTTGCCTCATGTTAGCGAGGAAGCCGCGGCGACGGACCGGATCATGTCGAAGGAGAAGCGATGTGATGGGATTCCGAGTTCTCCGGAATTGGAGCAGGGAACTCCCATCTCAGAGGTATTTTTGCTTGCCATACGGCCATTGTGCATTTTGTCTGACCGATTACGTCTTTCTACAGATCCTCGAGCGCGACGAAAAGGCTAGGAAGAACGCACCCAAGGTTATGCAGGATATGATGAAGAAACCATCTGGCAGCCGCTCCTTCTCGACCTCGACTCGTCGTCTGGAAGATTTACAGAAGAAAAGCACCAAACCCGATGATGCCTCGGCTTCCCTGGTTGCCGATATGGTTGCCAACGTCGACTTCCAAGCGGCCGAGCTCGCCGGCCTAAAGTTCTCTCCTCCAAAGCCTTTGGTTAAGACCGACAACTTTCGATCACGGTATGAACCGCTTTTGGAACAGTTTACCAAGCTGCTTATGGAGGATGGGAAGTTGAGTCTTGCCCAGAAGGTATACACAGAGTCTGTTCTATCTGTTTACGCGGGAGGCTAATTATCTGGTAGAATATGGCCCACATCTTGGATACGCTGCGAACCTCCTCTCCCCCTCAGGTCAATCCCAAACGCCGTCTCCTCCCCGGTCCTCCCGCCCCTCAGTTGCCGCTCGACCCCGTGTTTTATCTGACTCTGATCGTGGACTCGGTTACTCCTCTGATCAAGATCCGTAACCAGAAGGGTATCGCTGGTGGTGGTGCCGCTGTCCAGATCCCCGTGCCTTTGTCGGAAAGACAGCGTCGCCGGACCGCCATCCAATGGATCATCGATGCTTCGAAGAAGCGACGTGACAGCAAGTTCGCCAACCGGGTCGCTCAGGAAGTGCTGGCCGTTGCAGAGGGCCGCAGTGGTGTGTGGGATCGCCGCGAGCAAGTGCACAAGCTTGGTATTGCAGGCCGTGCCAATCTTGGAAAGAGGATTCGTTAAGTTTTGAAGGGATAGCAGGAGTGGTGTATGAAGGTCACGGTTATATCATGTGGAATACACGGGGAAATGCTGGTGTTTGTGCTTTCTTTGGTTGTCTCTATTTGTAATTTAGTCTAGGGTCATTTGAGCAGAACGTGCATTGTACATTCCATGTTGTGAGTCTAAATGTAGTTTTCCGATGGTCCGTATATACCGAGTAGTAATAGCAGCAAGGATTTAGGGGTTTGCATATACAACGTACAAGTACTGCGATTATATGCCTTTTTACGGAGAACAGCTATTTAAATGAATATAGACTAAACAGTAGTAACCATCTGAACACATTCTTGGACTGTCTTCATTGATTGGCGTGCTCATGCCAAGATTAGTACAGTAAGCACCGGCCTTCGTGATTCAAGTTGCATCCACCCCGGCCAACTCCCATCCACAAGTACAATCCCACCATCCTTTTTCTGCACTCTTTCCCTTTCATTTCGCTGGACTCCCCCTCATCCGACACCGTGTCGTCGAATGCTGCCGGGCGAAACGTGGCACACATCGCGTCTGCGACGGGTGCCTTCGCTGAGCCGGACAACCACCGTCACCGCTACGACGTCAACGACCTCGACAACCACCGTGGCCACGTTTCTGATGAGGACATCGAACTAGTCGAATTATTGCAAGACGAACCAGATCAATCTACGGAAACAAGAGCAGCAGCGGCGGTAGGACAGGGTACTCGTGAACCCAGTGCGATTGGCCGGTGGTCGATTGATAGGAGATTACAAGGCAGCTGGGACGAGCTCGAGGGCAACCTCGAGAGCACAAACGAGAAAGAAAAGACTTTTAGGCTACCACATCTTTCACCATACCAGGTGGAATATTGGAGTGAGGCTCTTCGACAACGACAGCAACAGCGACAACAGCAGCAAAACCGAGGTGACGGAACGGAGCCCAAGATGAAGTTCTCACATAGCTTGCAGTTCAATGCGGTTCCGGATTGGAGTGCGTATTATATTGCGTATAGTAATTTGAAGAAATTGTGAGTTTAATCCCACTCCACTTTTGTTCACTGATGCTATACTATGCGACGGTGGAATGTGAAGCTTACAGGATCGACTACCAGGATATACTCGCTCGAACAGGAATCACGTCGAGTAAACGGCCAGCCGTACACTGATACCGAATCCGCGCCGCTGCTGAACGATTCGAACTCGTCAAATTCGGACGTGGTATTCCGGCGAGCGCTCGATGCTGAACTGGAGAAGATATGCTCGTTCTTCCAGTTCAAGGAATCGGATATCTTCGATGAAGTTGAGGATGTTACCAGAGAGGCGGAAGATTATGCTGCTCAGGCGGATGGTGTCAATCTGGATCCCGTGACTGAGAGCATGGTCAAAGCTCGACGCACGAGTGTCGGACGACCCGACAGCATATTCCGCAATAACCGGAGTCGCAGTGGTATTAGTGACACTGTCGGGGATGAAGACGACGATGATGCCGATAGTGATGACGATCAAGCTCCATCTGAGGCCCAAGGAAGATTGCGTTCGCAGTATGCGGAATCCACGAACCCCGGGGATGGCCACACGAGCGAGTTGGGTGACTCCCAGTTTCTGGGAGATTCTAGATTGATGCAGTCTAGTCGGCTGCTTGATCAGGATGATCAATTTTTGTCGGACCCTAAGCTCAAAGAGCTCCATAGCGCGGGAATTTTGTTGAAGAAGCGAGTGGTCGATGTTTATGTCAGTCTTTGTGGGCTCAAGTCGTATGTCCAGCTGAACAAGACTGGATTTTCAAAGGCGTTAAAAAAGTACGACAAGATTCTCGACCGCAGCTTACGACGAGATTACATGAACTCTACCGTCTCTCCGGCTTATCCATTTACCGATCCTGTCATTGAGGACCTGAAAGGGAAGATCGACCACATCGAACATATCTATGCGGATGTGGTCACAACAGGGAACCTGCATATGGCGCGACGGGAGCTCCGCTTACATCTGCGGGAGCATGTCATCTGGGAAAGGAATACCGTCTGGAGGGAGATGATTGGCATTGAGAGAAAGGCGCAGGCTGCGAACGTCGGTATTCGCCGGACGCTCTTAGGAGCGGATGATGATCCAGCCGCAGCCCAGCGACAGGGCGATGAGCTGGAGATTCGAACCAAGGAGGTTAGCACACCTCTAGGCCACTACAATATCCCCCAATGGATGTGCAGCTTGAGCTTTGCGACGCTGATTTTGATATTCGTGGTGTTTGCCATCTTACTCGCGGTTCCAATCATGGAGAAACCGGAGCAGCAGAATTGTTTGGCCATGCTTATTTTTGTCAGTCTTTTGTGGGCGACAGAGGTTGTTCCTTTGTTCGTGACATCGCTTCTCATTCCATTCCTCGTTGTGCTGCTCCGTATCATGACCTCGGATGAGAAGCCTCACCAGCGGTTGGGTCCGAAAGAAGCTACTAGTGCCGCATTTGCGTCCATGTGGACTCCAGTCATTATGCTGTTGCTTGGTGGCTTCACCATCGCGGCTGCGTTGTCCAAATATGACATTGCACGCCGTATGGCCATGTTTGTCCTGAGCAAAGCCGGAACCGAACCCCATGTGGTGCTGTTGACGAATATGTTCGTTAGCATGTTCCTGAGTATGTGGATCAGCAACGTCGCGTCTCCTGTCCTCTGTTACTCGATCATCCAACCCCTGTTGCGAAATCTGCCTCCTGATTCGAATTTCGCCAAAGCCCTTGTGCTGGGTATCGCTCTCGCCGCCAACGTCGGAGGCATGTCCTCGCCCATCGCATCACCGCAGAACATCATCGCCTTGCAGAACATGCATCCAAGTATCAGCTGGGGGACATGGTTCTTCATCGCTATTCCCGTGAGCATCCTTTCAATCCTCTTCGTTTGGGCCCTGCTCCTCGCAACCTTCCATCCTGGCCGCGGCACGACTATCGTCCCCATCAAACCCGTGAAAGACCGCTTCACCGGCGTGCAATACTTCATCACCATCGTCACCATAACCACCATCGCCCTCTGGTGCGCCAGTCATCAACTCGAGCACGTCTTTGGCGATATGGGCGTCATTGCCATCATACCTATGGTCCTCTTCTTCGGCACGGGCATCCTCACAAAGGAAGATTTCAACAACTTCCTCTGGACAATTATCATCCTCGCTGCTGGCGGTCTCTGTCTGGGCAAATCAGTCACTTCCTCGGGTCTTCTAAACACCCTGGCAAACGAAATCACCTCGCGTGTCGAGGATCTCAGTCTCTATGGTGTACTCATTGTGTTTGCGGCTTTGATTCTAGTCGTCGCTACGTTCATCTCGCATACTGTTGCGGCGCTTATTATGCTTCCGCTTGTGAGACAAATTGGTGTTAGTATGGATGATCCGCATCCGAATCTGCTTGTTATGGCGAGTGCTTTGATTTGCTCTGTGGCTATGGCGCTGCCGACTAGTGGATTCCCGAATATGAGTATGTCTTGTCCCCTGGCTCCCTTGGATATTATAGATGTAATTAACTAAAATTATTATAGCCGCCATCATGACCGAAGTCCCACAAACAGGCCAGCGATACCTCAAGGTCCGCCATTTCTTCACAAGAGGTATCCCGTCGAGTTTGGCGGCGTTTTCCATTATCGTCACGGTTGGATATGGATTGATGTATCTTGCTGGGTTATAGTCGCTTACATATTTTTCTGGGGAGATCAAGTTGGGATCAGATGTGTGGTATAAGTTTGATTTATGCTTATTTCCTTGCGAAGTCTCGTCTTATTTTCGTTATATGATTGACTGTTTGTTTCCTTGATATCTTTTTGTTTGAGATATCCTTTTCTTTTATCAGTTGCATAAGATTTAGAGTTGGTATACAAGGAAAAGCTTGGTGGAATTTTGGAAGTTTAACGTCATTAATCATTGCTGTAGCGCATACTATACATCACATAGAATCGAAAATATCGGAAAAATCAAACATAAGATGGAGGCCAAAGTCTAGTCCATATCCCATCTCGTATATACCCAATCGAAGTCATAAGTCAAACTCGTTAGTTACTACAACGAAAACAAGTCAGCGCCAAAACCCAATCAGGCAAAAACGACAAAGGAGGGAGGATTACTGACAGCAAACCCAACGTCAAATCCCCATGAATCTTCGCCTTCAACTGCACCTCAATATCCAGATTCAAATCCAACCTCAACCGCAACTGCTCATCCTTCCCTTCTTCCTTCTCCTCCTTACCACTATTACCACCCAGCACACCCCCAACAGCCTTACCCGCAGACCCCGTAGCCCCATTCACAGCATTCCCGGCTGTGTTTTGGACCAAGTCACCTGCTTGGTTCGCACCCCCAAGACCGGGGAGGGGTCCACCGTTCTGTTGTTGGCGGGAACGGCGTTGTCGACGGGGGCGTTCTGCTACGGGGGGTGCATCCATTTCGCTGCGGTCGATTTTTTCGGTTTCGGAGTCTTGTCTGTAGCGTGGTTGAGGGCGAGGCCTTCTTCTGCGGCGTTGGGGTTGTTCGGGTTCGGGTTGTGGTTCTGGCTCTGGTTCTGGTTCTGGCTCTGATTCTGGCTGTTCTTGTTTTGTTTCGGTATTGGGTTGGGATTGGGGAGGGTCTTGGTCTTGTGTGTCTTGTGTCTCTTGTGTCTCTGTGTCCTGGGTTGGATCTGGTGCTTGCTGAGATTGTTCTGGTTGAGGAGGTGCTCCCTGGCCCTGGGTTTGGGGTTCCTGGTTAGGGTTGGGAGGTTGAGATTGGTTCTCTTGGTCTGCCATCGTGACGAAAGAAAGAGGGGGAAAGTTATATGTCCAATGCTGTGATAGTGACAGCTCAAGATCTTAAGAATAGGAGGGTTATTGAGCAATACTTCTGCACCTATATCACCCATATTATAGGCAGGGATGGAGACAAGATCTTAGCGTCCAACGTCAGACACCCAAGACAGACAAGCGTCATCGCGGCATCTGAAACACCCGAACCGGGCATTAAGTTGGCCATAATCTTGTGGTTTTTCTCAGCATGGGGTTAACAAAGGGTCCGGTATGACGTCCAAACGGGGCGTCTCGTAATCTGGTAAAGCCGTTGGGAAAGATCGTGCACCAATTTGATCGGAGATACAGTGGACTTGAATATAATTAGCACAAGATGCAGATATTTAAAACCAATCAGGGTAGAATTGGAAGATTTTGCATTGAGCCGTGTCGGCCCACTTCGACGCGCCGTTGTGGGAATGACGCCAGACAACGTCAATGTGGATGGGGTTTAATCTATCTCAACTCGGATTTGGGTGCGCATGGATCCAATCCACCCCGGATTCGTAATGCACAGTACCGACATTACCGTCTGGGTTTGATTGTGATGCGTTTTTAAAAAGGTGTTGTTGCGATGCTCGTGGAAAAGCCGGTTCTCAGGCACAACTCGGCGCATCCATGGGACACAACCGTGAGCATTTCCATGGTATTTTTCATTAACGCCGCCCTAGCACGGGAAATGCAAGCGAGAATGGTAAATATCCCGGCTTGCGATGGCGTATGCTGTCTTAGAATAGTACTAAGTGTATTGGATGGACTATGACGATCTCGGGTGTGTCGCCTGATCTGGGATGTTTCTGCTGTATTTTACATTGACCATTCATACCCCAGATGTGATTGTTGCCGCCAACGTCATGGTCGTAAATGTGGATTGTCGGGACAGGGCTTCGGCCGAAATGATGTCGTTCTTCTGGATGGGTATAGTATGTAGTCTTCTCGCGCCTGGGGATATTTTGTTATCATCATCTGGTGGACATTATTATTTGCTACCTAACATACCTTTCGTCTGTCAAGATATCTATCACTGACCGCATTCTCCTACTCTCTTGTTCCACATACTACTTCATCCTCATTACCAATTGGCATCCCAGTCAGTGTTCAAAATGGCCACAGCAGAACAGACAAAACAAAAACAACAGCCAACCCTCCAACCGGAGGAGTACTCCGAAGTTGATTATGACACCGATGACTATGAATACTCTGACAACGATGAACCTGCACCTCAACCTCAAAAAGTGAACCAGAAAACGCAGCCGCGAAGACAACAGCAACAACAACAGCGCAGAACACGAAACGAGGAAGAATACGACGATGATGATTACACCTCCGACGAGCTGTATTCCGACGAATACTCCGACGACGATGACTATGACGATGCCAGCGGCACCCAAGGCAATGCCATACAGCCATACCAACCAAGCAGACCGTCGATAACCAACAACAATATCTCCGGGGGAAATATTGATACCGCTGAGAAGAAGGGGAAGAGCATAGATGACGAGGAAGGGATGAAGCTCAAGTTGGATTTGAATCTGGAAATTGAGGTTGAGCTTAAAGCGCAGATTCATGGCGATATCACTTTGGCTTTGCTGTAAGTATTTCCTCCGCTCTTAGGAACTTTTACACAAAATACTTATTTACCGATGGATGAGATGCTGAGGAATGTAGTGCATAAATCGTGGATGTGGTCTCGGCTCAAAAAGCTGTTCTCTCTTGATACTTTTTTTGATTCTATCCTGCCTTTTTCTCCCGTTGGTGACTAGATATAATGATGATTATGTGTAAAATACTCACTGACATACCTTCCCATCGTCTGCACATGGAGTGAATATTAGTGCTTGTAAATGTAGTCTGATAGCTTCACTCCCCCTTCATCCATTATAACTCAACAATCAACTACTTCCGTCCATTCGAGACAGTGGAAGATCTGCCAAAAATCTTGCCAATCGAAAGATCAGAATTCACATAAGCCGGGAAGATCTTAACACTTGCCCCAAATTTTTTACTCCTTGACGACGATCTCTGGCAGTCCTAGCTGCTGCGGTTGGTCCTTGTATACGGATGATTGCTAATCTCTCTAGTATCGACATTGATACTTTTATACTCATCCAGCAATTCGGATTACATGTACTGTTAGAATCTGGTATTCGCTAGATCGAATCGCAAACTGGGATGCGAGCAGCTTAGGATTGACAATCCAAGCTTGATTTTGCGGTTTTGTCGATATATCCCGGTTGTTATTCATTCAGACACTGGTATTCAAGCCTTATACTTTCCCCTTCCTTTATTTGCGTTTTCTATTTCACCATCTAGCATACAGCGTATGCTCAGACAACGGAGAAGACCCCCAATTCTTCTGTTTTACTTTGCAAATATCAGAAGCAAAGATGATGGAGGGAGATCCCAGAGAACTTTTGTAAGTGCTCAACTTTCGCATCTGCAGCATTTCCTAGTGGTCATGTTAGGAAAGGAGCAATCAGGATAAGGTGTCTAGAATCTGTTAGACACGTTGGGACTGCATTGCTAATTTACTTTTTTATTTGTGAAAGTAGTCGGTGCCGACGAGCAGAAAAGTATGGCGTAGTACATGAGTTCGAATTATATACAAGCCATACGTTCACCATCAGGCTGAGGGACAAAATTATCAGGTATGTTGTGACCTCACTTTGTGAGATGGGCATGTAACTGACCAGACTCAGGCTGCACGGTACCCACGCAAGATGGCCATAAACAATGATTTACGCTAATAGACGTGGTCTTTACAATATCTAATGCAGAATGGCGAATATGCTTTCGCAGTCGGCCCGAGAAGAAGAGACACGGTATCCGGTCAAACAAGCGTCGTTTTCCAGAACGCAAGGTTCTTAAGTGACACATAACACATCAGGGCTCTTGGATCTCCCCCGAACCACCATTGCACTTTGATAAAAGGCCTCCCAGATACCAGTCGCGAATAGCGCAGCTCCATTTTTTCGAAGAGACGCAATCACCTCCATCCTCAAGCCTCTTTGAGAGCACATAGTGTTGTGCACATTACTCATACTCTGCTCAGAGCATTTTAAAATGGCTTACAGAAGACACCACACTTGGGGCTGGCCAATCTCTGAATTTCCTTGACCATTAACGCAATGCTATTGGCGGTCTGTTTATTCCAACAGCCGTTTGTAGCGGCAGACAACCAGCAAGACGCTAATACGTGGGTAAACAATAGATAGATTTTCTGGATGTCGAGCTTGACTATATATATTACATTATGGGATGTTTGGCAAAGAAATTATGCATTTATAATGCTATGCGAGGAACCTGTATTATCCGTTATTATCACTTCAAGACACAGCAAAATAAGGAGGTATTCTTATTGAATAAGAATAGATAGTATAGAACTTAAAGTCAGTAAGATATACTAGCTCTAGAGATTCTTCTCCGTACTTGAGACGAATCAAGGTGGTGAGAATTCAAAGTCGACAAAGCCCCATCCTAATGAGGAAATGAGTATAGATCACGTGATCTATACGTTTTCACGTGCATTGAGAATGGATTGGATCTCTGTTCCGACACCCCAGTTAGTGCTACAGCAATATCAAAATCAATTGTCGTGGATATGCATTAATGGAAGAAAGCATAGCATAGAGCACATGTGCATCAGTTAAAGTGAGTCCACGTTGAAACCGAGGTTACCGCTTGAGTTTAGCTGATCGACAGAGCCGATGCCGATATAGGAGGCGATTCCTGACCACCATCTTCTTTTCTTGTTTATTCCGGACAACATTACATCCCAAGAAGCAGTCGTCTAAGGACAGACACTCTTTAATCATTTAAAACCATTTCACTGGACGCAACACGGTGACACGAAGACCGGAATCCATCCACCATCCAGAGACCGAATTGCAGACGAGAGAGCGAATATAGTAGTACTCCAACTGGAAGACATCATTATGGCTTCAAACGGGAACAAGGACTACATCATAAAGCACATGAACGCGGACCACCAGGACTCATTGGTGCTCTATCTCCAGGCATACTGCCACGTTTCCGCCGGCGATGCCAAATCCGCTCAACTGGAAGATATCAGTCTCTCAGACCTAGCCATCTCAGCCGATGGCGTTCGCTACAGCGTCCCCTTTGACCCGCCAATGAAGAGCTTCTCCGACACTCGTTCCCGCGTGGTGGCCATGTACAAGGATTCCCTGCAGCGCCTGGGACTGTCAGAGTTCGCCATCAAAGAGTATCGAGCACCCCAGGGCTTTCAAATCGTCATCTTCGTGACGTGTCTGGCTACGTATGTTGGATTCGTCCAGCGCAGCAACTTCCTACCCGGGTCGATTATTTACGAGTCGCTGGGGCTTGAGAAGGTCCCCACGTTTACGCAGTTTTGCTACGATATTCAGCCGTTGTTGTTCCCTGCTATGGTCGGAATTCATGTGTTAGAATCGGGATTGTTGGCGTTTTTGCGATTGCGACCTCATAGAGTGCCCTTGTTCTCGGGGCTATGGTTCGCGTGGATGGCCTCGACGTTTATTGAGGGTTTCGGGGCGTTTCAGCGGATCAGGGGGATGGTCAAGGAAGAGGAAACGAAGCGGGAAAATCGCAAGTGATCGCATTAGGGGAATATGGTTAAACCGATTGGGTCTGTAATGTTAGTTATCTCCATAATAACGGCCAATGATGAGAATTAATTAAGAAAGTACCCCGTAGTAATAACTTATCTTATCGGTTTAGTCAAACGAGTCACGTGGTGCGCTAGTCTAAAAGTGGACTAGTCCGCACATCGGGTAGGGCAACTCTTCGACAAGCGAGCCACACTGCGAAATTCACGACTGTCGACGACAAGCACTCCAACACCCCGACCACCCAACGACATTTGCCGCTACGATCCTGGTGAAGGGCTGCAGGATTAGAGGTGAGTTCTATTTTATTTCCTGTGGCTGCCGGTTTTATTGCTTTGTTCTGCTGGTTTTGGAATCCCGTTGTGTGGCCGTCGAGAAGAGGTTTTCGGTTGTTCGATTTGCGCCGTGGTCCTTCGTTAGCGAGATAGGGTGGGAAACAAGGCACATCTCTTGCGTTTCTTCTTCGTCTGCTCGATAGAGAACTTGTCTACGCGATCGTTTTACCTGTGCAATTGATCAGTCCATACCCGAGGAGGAACGAAAAAAAGATATCGGTTATCGAGACTCGGCGGGATTGGAATCAGCAGCATCAGAACAGAAGCCCGCTGTCACTACGTTTTATTTTACTGTCCGGTTTCACATCGCTAACGATTATTCTTCCCGACGAAAAGAAATAGTCCCCTCCATCAAACGCCAACATGGGTATTTCTCGCGACTCGCGTCACAAACGCTCGGCCACCGGTGCGAAGCGCGCCTTCTACCGCAAGAAGAGGTATGCCAGAAACCGATTCGTTCACGTTTGAAGTGGAGGGACTTTGGAAGCAAAGTGGAAGTGAACATATTCTTACCGGTGACCAACCTACAGAGCGTTCGACAAGGGTCGCCAGCCCTCCAACACCCGTCTTGGTAACAAGAGAATCCACCTTGTCCGTACCCGTGGTGGTAACCAGAAGTTCCGTGCCCTCCGTCTCGAGTCCGGCAACTTCTCGTGGGGATCTGAGGGCGTTTCCCGCAAGACCCGTGTCATTGGTGTCGTGTACCACCCTTCGAACAACGAACTGATCCGTACCAACACCCTCACCAAGTCGGCCATCGTCCAGATTGACGCCGCCCCCTTCAGACAATGGTACGAGGCTCACTACGGCCAGCCCATCGGCCGGAGACGCCAGGCCAAGACTGAGACCACCGAGGAGGAGAAGAAGAGCAACAGCGTCCAGAAGAAGCAGTCTGCTCGCTTCGCTGACCACGGCAAGGTCGAGCCCACCATCGAGAGACAGTTCGAGTCCAGCCGTCTGTACGCCGTTGTTGCCTCGCGCCCCGGCCAGAGCGGTCGCTGTGACGGATACATCCTGGAGGGTGATGAGCTTGCTTTCTACCAGCGTGCGATCAGAAAGTAAAAAAGTGGATATGGAAATGGTCGTTGTAAAAGGGTGGTTTCGGAGTTTCAGCAATTTTTTCCAGAAAATTTTATGGTCTGGGCATCCGTGTCTGTAGAGCTCTGAGCTGTCAATTCAATGGGAATGATCCTAGTTTTTTACGTTTAAAAGGCAAAAAAATTTGGAAAAGGTCTATGGACGGTTAATTGCATGCCCATACTCTTGGGCTTTCCATTTGTTCTAGTATGAATTCATTGTTTTACGCGCCACGTGAAATCTGCGTTCATAGAATAGACACCTGACTGCCTGAAAGTGACCCCAATAAAACGCACCTAGCCCTCGTCTAGCATATGTACATCAAAGAGGCATCGGCATCTGAAACCCATCCACAAACCCTGGAAACCCATCCAAAAAATCTTCCAGTGCTGATAAATCCACATCAACCTGATTCTCAAAGTCTAAAATTACCGTATCCCCCAAATTATCGCCTTCAGCCTCAACGGAATTAATCTTCTCCACTAAATCACTACAACTAGCGAGACAATGGTCCGCAATGTCCCATGAGAAATTAAAACGATGGGAATGTAGTGTGTTTATCATCTCTCTCGCTATTCTTAGTGGTGCGTTACGACTAGTTGTGGTTGAAGTTCTCTTTCGAAGACCACTGCGTAGGAGGAATGTCGTGGCTGAGGTTAGCGAGAATGCGTTAACGGGGATCCAGAAGCCCCGGAAATGGGACACATCTAGTTCCTGGATTAGATTAACGATATCCTCGGCTGCTCTCTGTGCTTGCAAATAAAACGGCGAAGTAGTTGCATCTTCTTCGACGTGAACAGCGGCGTCTTTAGTATCGAGGTCGAGCTGGATACGTCGAAGGAGGAGTTTAACTGCTAGATAAGCCAGTCGGAAATTAGCTGCTCCTGGTGCATTCAGATGCGTGCCGCGAAGTACCAGCCGTCGGATATCATCTGGTAATGACTCTTCCCATTTGCTAAGTATGTGTTCAAAGTATGTAGCGGATTGCATTTCGGGTGGGTATGGGTTGTTGATTTTGGAAACTTGGTAGATGTGTTCGAGGTAGCGGCCTAGGACGTCGGTTAGGGTCGTTAAAACAATGAATATAGAGGATGCTGCTTTTTGGTCTGGTGATGTATTTGAATCGCAGAGGTCTTCTAGTTTGGGGAAAGGAACATCATGCTGGGCGCGGTTGATTTGGGGTGGTGTTCCGTATGCTAAGCTGCACCTATATAGAATGAGCACGATGGAGATATGATGACAAGCAGCGGTACATACCAAGAATCATGCACATTAACCAACCACCAGATCCGAATCCGAAACCTCTTCTCCAGTAGTGATATATTCCAATTTGAAGGATCACGATTGAGACCTAATGCATTGCACAAAGCAACCGCTGTACCAATCATCCCTCCATTACCGAACATCGAGGTACTCGGTCTACCGCAGACATTAAGAATAATCGCCATAACCGTTGAAATTCCCGGGGACAGGAATAACTCTGAGTGCAGGGCCTCATTGGCTTGGTTCCAGATGAAACGGACATCGGGTGGGTGGAGGGAGCGTAATTTGAGGGAGCTTTCCCAGTAGATTAACGCGTTGGCATATAAGTTGCAGAGAAGCGCTGGCGAGATCTTTTCTTTGTGTGTGCGGTAGACATTTCGAAAGGATGTTTCGTTGAATACCGGGAAACATATGTTTGCGTTTTGGAAGAATCTACAGCATATATATCAACGACCGACCCAGTATTATCGACTCATTGATCACCTACAAGTCGACGATATCCTCCACACCCGGCTCGAGATATTTCTCAATATATTCACACTTTGTTGCTGCTAGGGTTTGCTTCGTGTTCATACCCAATGGTCGTCTTGAGACGGTGTTGAACAGCACTGGCTTGATGGCCCTTCCGGAATCGAAACTCGGTCGGATCAGACATCTTCTACGAGCACCTGGGATGGTAGATAGGTAGCTCTCCAGGACGTCATTGTCATTTGCAACTGCTGGACTGACTATATGAGAGCTATCATCCCCAGTCTCGGCCACGATGCCCATAAAGTTGGAGAACACGCCTTCGGGTCTAGTCTCATGCTCTGTCGCCCCAGGGAGTCTCTCTGATGTATTCGCAATGTGAGTAGCTGCACCCGCAATTTGTTGAAACCCCTGCGGACTGTGATTGAAGCTCGAAGTAGACCCCCGTATTTGGCTAGTCGATCCTGACGCCGGGTTATTTCCACCATCCTGCCTCGTCTTGGCCGCCAGCCTCCGCGGTGTACGATTCCGCTGCGCAATCTCATCAGTTGCCCGAGGATAAACACATTCAGTTCCATGCAGTTGGCAGGTAACACATGGGCCTGAGGAACCCGCGATCTTGCATCGGGACTTGCGTTTTCGGCAGGAGTTGCAAGCTGGCTGTAGTCGAGATCGGTATGGTCTTGTGCTTTTGCTCGTCTGAGTATTGTCTGGGGTCTCCATTACAATATTTGTTTGACTTATTGGAGGAATTGTGGAGAATAGGTGTTATCACTTGTAATTACTCCATGGAGATGAGACCCCGCGGATGTTGATAGAAAGGCTTGACGCCGATTGGACAGAATATCCGCGGGAGTATGCCCTAACATTACCATTTGTGGATAACACGTGATTGTTCGGTCATCATCATGATCAGAAAGAAACTAGGCAGTCGTCGAACGTAAAAGAACCCGCATCTTTTTTCATTTAGAACTTTCTCCATCACTCGAAACTAACACAGGAGAAACTCACGCAGGTTACTTTAAATCAACCGCCAAGATGCAGGACATCCACCCAGTTGACCTCTACAGAATCCACTCTGACGATAGGGCCATCTACACCAACGCAAACGATGTCATCAAACACGTCGAATCAAAACTAAAGGAATACGTGACAGAAGGAGGCGCCCAGTATATTGCCATTTCAAATATTACCAACAAGTCTTTCCAGGAGTTCAACAAAAAGCGCGAGCAAATCCGTCCTCACACTCCAAGAGTCCGCTTTTTCAAAGAGCAAAAAGCAATGATAATCAAGTTCAGAGACAACATGCATGCTACTATTGAGGGCATGCTGCATAACGTCTTCTTGACTAGACTTAAAGAGCTTGGGGTCGAAGAAGAGATGCTCATGTCAGTGGGCGCGGCGACTCAGTCTCTGCCGGAGATGGAGATACAGCCGGACCTGTCGTATCTCCCGTATCAAACGAGGACGCTTAATGAATGTCCTTCTTTTGTGGTTGGAGTTGGTGATATGGATTGTTTGCATATGCTACAGTTGGATATGCGTTTGTGGTTGGAGGATTCGTGTGGTAAGACCAGGGTTGCGCTCTTGATGGCCATCTGCACGGAGAGCAAAGAACTTCTGTTCGAATTGTGGCAGTCGGAGCATAATAAGGTAGAGTGCGTGCAGCATATCAGAGTCAACGAGACAGCCAACGAAGCTACGGATGCTCCTTTGACTCTCCGACTGGGGCTGCTTTTTGATGAAATGCCTGTTCTTCCAGATTTGACACTCGAGTCGAGCATCTCGCTTTATGCGCAGGATCTTGGTAAGTTTGAAAAGGATATCTTTGGCTCTATGGTAGTGAATCGACAGAAGTAGGTAAACAGTGAATGCAGTCCAGCTTCTTCGTTTCCTCTCAACCACACTTGTTTAGTCGGCTATAAACCGCAACCACATATATTTACTTAGGTCCCTATCTTGGTCTTGTTTGGGTGCTATATCCTACTAAATCTTTAACAACTCCTTATGAGACGAGGGCACGAAGATCTCTCATCTACAGCAACAGGCGAGTTGTATGGAAACGAAAACTTACAATATGTTTTCACTCGCTACACCCATCATCCTTCTGCTTTCTGAAAATTTCCTGGGCCGGCTCCAAAGGTTATGGTACTCACAGATGGCTACATAAAATTAACTGGAACGTCATATGGTTGATGATTGAACAGTTGTTATAGAGGGAGCATATATGAAAGTAGGTTATAATTTTCAATAAAAACGGCGGCACAGGTAAATTCTTACTAGCGCAAAATCTACAAATAATGCCGACATCTGTATGGACTGCCGGGTTTTAATTGAATATTACCCAGAACGCTGACGGTGTAGCATCTCCCCATAGTTCGATTAGCGCGATAAAACCAATTATACGCTGCTAATCAAATAAAACGCGCTGGTTGATATGAATGGAATTGTTGTTGCAGGTATCGTTGTTAAAATCCCCAGCTATCTGGAGTGATAGCCAAAAAGAACTGCCAATGGCCTAAGAGACAGATCGTCATCACTTGCTCATCGGTATGGAAACTGGTTGCTCCAGCAAGAGGTGCTATCGTCGTCTTGTCTGACAGGCATTTTAAACGAGGGATCTTAGAGCAGATTCTAAGAATCCTGCGTGGGGCCGACTATGGCTTTTGGTCTCGAATTTTGCCTTCATCTTAAAATGTGAAACTCACAATGAAGTCTATCAAGGAGTCTCCCAAGAAACTGCGATGTTTTGCCTCGCAACAAAAACATGATTCAATAGCATGAGTACTTAGAGTAAATTCTACAATAATATCCCCTAGGATGCAGCCAGCAGCTGGCCCTGGAGTACGCGGGCAGTGTCCCCATGTTCTAGCTCAAATCCCACAGCCACTTAGGTGCTCATCATCCTTCCTTCAACACATTATAAATTGTTTTGATGTTTCTCAGTAAACTATGGCTGAGATCGAAGGAAAATATTCCGCGGAGGTTGACCTAATGTGCACAACGATTGGCTGAGACTTCCGCGGAAACCCTAACGTTGCTCCGGGGAAGAGATGGACAAAAGCGATTGCTATTGACTGATAGGGGGATTAAATAATGTATCTGTCAGAAAATTTGTATAAATATTTGTGCCCCAGTTCCTGTTAGAGTAGTATTTCCACCACTTCCTTTTCCCAGACCGTCCACATTACTTGACTGCAAGGCATACACCATGGCCACATCAGGCGCCACTACATTCTTCTCCAGAGCAGATAAATACCTAATGAGCACCGGGGTCCCTTACTCCCCCGTCATAATCACCAAAGCCAGAGGAACCCACCTCTACGATGCCAATAATCGCCAAATCCTCGACTTCACATCAGGCCAAATGAGCTCACTCCTAGGCCATTCCCATCCCGAAATCGTCAAAGTCATCCAGGAGCATGCTGCTGAGCTCGACCATCTTCTCAGCAACATGATAACGAATCCTGTTGTCGATCTGGCGGAACGACTCGCTCGCTTACTTCCAGCACCGCTTGGGAAATCGTTCTTTCTTAGCACGGGATCCGAGTCTACGGAGGCAGCTATTAAAATGGCTAAATGCTATACCGGCAATTTTGAAATTGTCGCATTCGCAGCAAGCTACCACGGCCTAACACAAGGCGCTGGGTCTGCGACCTACTCCACTGGTCGAAGAAAAGGCGGGCCCACCATGCCGGGTCAACTTGCATTCCCAGCACCTTATGCCTATCGCTCCCCCTTCCACAAAGCAGACGGCTCGTATGATTGGGAGACAGAGCTAGAGTTTGGCTGGTCAATGATTGACAGGCAGAGCGTGGGCTCGCTGGCTGCGTTTATCATGGAGCCTATCCTTTCCACTGGTGGCGTCCTGGACTTTCCACCGGGATATCTGCAGCGCATGAGTCTTGAGTGCAAGAAGCGCGGTATGCTTCTTATCATGGATGAAGCGCAGACTGGGGTCGGTCGTACAGGATATATGTTTGCCTTTGAGCATGATGGTGTTGTTCCAGATATTCTTGCCCTCTCTAAGACCCTGGGATGTGGGCTGCCACTTTCCTCTGTCAGTACTACTGCGGAAATTGAGCGTGGCTGTAATGAGGCCGGTTTCTTATGGCTCACGACTCATCTCAACGATCCCTTGCTCGCGACGGTGGGAAACAAAGTCCTGGAGATCGTGGAACGGGATGATATCTGCGAACGCGCTTCAAAGCACGGGGACCAATTACGTCGTGGTCTCTCAGAGCTTCAGGAGAAGTACTGGTGTATTGGCGACGTGCGTGGTCGAGGTCTGTTGCAGGGTATTGAGATCATCTCTGATCCCCAAACCAGGGCTCCTGGGACACAACTTGGACAGGCGGTTTCAGAGCAGGCCATGGCGAGGGGGCTCTCGTGTAATATTGTCAATCTGCCCGGTATGGGTGGTGTTTTCCGTTTGGCGCCGCCGGTTACTGTTTCTGCGGAGGAGATTGAGGAGGGTTTGGGGATATTGGATGAGGCTTTTGCACACCTTTTGAGTGCGACGACTACTTAGCCAGCAGATAGAAATAGAACAGCAGATTTAAAGTTACAAAATAGGAAATTTTTATAGATTGTTACATGGTTGGTATAACATCACGTGGATTATGTGTCATCTGTGTTCCACCAACTCAACTCCTCACACTTTCACCCTCAATAAGTCAATCTCAATCTTGTCGTCTTTTTAAATCCATGCTTAATTTCTACTCGAGAATACCTCTGCTCACCAGGCACACCTCTCCTATCAATACGCTACCCGCATACTCCCACCCCACTATCGCTATCGCTATCGATACCGGTATCACTATCAGCAAACGACCGCAACAACACCTTCCTACACCTACAACACCTATAACACAGAACACACACCCATCATGACCTCCCAAACGAAAAAAACCCGCATCCTCCTCCTCTCCGACACCCACACCAGCCCCCCAAACTCCTCACACTCAATCACATCCTCCGCCTACTGCTCCCCACTCCCAAAAGCCGACATCCTCCTCCACGCCGGCGACATCACCAAAGTCGGCTACAAACGTGAACACGAAGAAATGCTGTCGATGTTCAAAGATGTAGATGCAGAGCTGAAGCTCGTTATCGCGGGGAATCATGACATCACGCTTGACGAGGAGTACTACAATAAAGTCGGGTATTTGAGGCATAAGCGGAAGTTGGGGTATACAGCTGCGCTGGACAGCAAAGGAGAGGAAGAGGGAGTCAATGGACAACTCGAAAACCCCGCCGAAATCAAAGCCCTCTACACAAATCCCGACGCTGTCGCCGCCGGAATCAGATACCTAGAAGAGGGTCTTTACACGTTCACACTATCAAACGGCGCACGCCTCACAGTATACGCATCACCCTACACACCCGAATTCTGCCAATGGGCGTTCCCCTACGAACGCCATATCGACCGGTACAACTCCCAGTCTCCTGTATCTGTTCGACAATTCGGTGTTCAGGCGCCGAATCCCGTGCCCGATTATCCGGGTGTGGATATTATGCTTACACATGGCCCGCCGTATGGGATTTTTGATGAGGTGGCCCCGAGTGGGAGCCATGTGGGTTGTGAGAATTTGTTGAAGGCGACGATGCGCGCGAAACCTAGGGTGCATGTGTTTGGACACATCCATGAAGCGTACGGTGGTGGAAGGATGGATTGGGGGACGAAGAAGATGGAAAGAATTCATGGGGATCCGGAGGATATGCTGGAGAAGAAGTGTTTGCATGTTGATGCTAGTGAGGGTGGAGGGAAGGGGTTGAAGTTTGGGGAGGAGACGCTCTTTGTCAACGCGAGTGTGGTGACAATTAGGTATCATGCGGTTAATGCGCCTTGGTTGGTGGATTTGGATTTGCCGATTGAGGGACAATAGTATTACTACGGGGTAGAATAACTAGATAGCTGCGCATCATAGCTCGGCATATGTATAATGCATGAATTGAATAATTTACAGGAATCCAAAGACTAAAAGAAATCAAACTAGTGAAACACAAAAGAAACGGCTGCGATCAGCGCCACAATTTCAAAAGAGATACAATGTCCAAGCATTGGGGAAGGAGATTTTCGTCATAGCAGACAGAAGAAACACATTAGAAGAGGAAAGATAGAAAGGAATGTCATCCATGACAAGATAAAGCGCCACAATGCAAAAGACAAACACAGAGTGATAAATGCATGTAATAAACCAAACCAGAACCAACGCTGACGGGAATTGGTGATGTCCAGACATTAAACAATAAACAATAGAAGAGACGAGGAAAAAGTGATATGTTAAAAGGAAAAGATATTTTCATAGGAAAAAAAAAAAGGGAGACCTCACTCTTCATGGACCAAGCCACCATGAGTATCTGCCTTGAAATCAAGACGACTGTTCTTCCGTCCAACTCCCCTGAGCAGACTAAATCGCTTCATTACGGAGTCCCGAACACCGCCACCGGTATGCGGTGCACCGTTAGGCGAAGTCGGGCTCTTGGGACTCTTGGTCGAGTTGACACTTTGTTGCCCCGTTGCCGGCCGTGGCGACTCTCTCACGGAGGGAATTGTGCTCCAACCAGCGTGCGGGCTAATAGGCGACTTGGGACCTCCATTTTGTGGAGCTACAGGCTGAATGCGAATGTCATGCGACGGCTTAGCCACTGTATCCCGAGAGGCGCTTCTCGAAGATTGCTTCCTGTGCTTATGTGCATCGTCGGTAGTAATGCTGGCCGCGATTGACAACGCTGAGCCATGGTTGTACGGCTTGTCAACGCCAAAGAAGCTCCGGCGCTTAGAGTGAGTCTCCCGGGAATGGCTAGTCGTCCGGCTGTTGATCGTAGCGGTCTCATTGTCGGGCTCGCCATTTTCTTCCGCGTGCTCAGTCAAAGTACCATTAGGTCTGCCCTCGAGCGCCTGCCTCGTCTCAGCGACCGCTGTGGAAACGGAGCCATTCGCTCCATGGTGGGATCGCTTGAACGGGTTCATGCTGCCGATCCGATGACTGACAGATTGCCTTGTCGAGTGCTTGCGGCTGTGGCCAATCCGAGATGATCGGATCAACTCTTGTTCGGGGCTAACCCGCCCTGCTGGCTGCTGCTGACGGGAATCCGTGGGGGTCGGAGATTGGTGCTGAGACGGTAATGGTGATGGTTCCGGAGCAGTGGCCGGAGCAAGAGATGCAATTTCCGATGAGAAGGACTCTTCAAAGCGACGCATCAACTCTGCTTGAGTCGCCTGGTACGCTGGACGACCGTACAATGACAGAGCGTGCTTGATGGCCAAGGCATGATCGAGAAGCGCCACGGCCAAAGCACTTTCTAAGGGATCGACGGGCTTAGGAGTCTCTACAGTCTCGTCTTCTTCAGTGGACTCGTCTTCCTCTCTATCGCCGCCTTCTTCGTCCTTCTTGAAAGTTTCGGGAAGTAATTGGCGATACAGTGCCACACAGCTAGGCGATGAGCTGCTGACTTCGAGCAACTGCTGCAGTGCCTCTGTCAGGTTTGTCAAGCTAGGGTCTTCACCGGCCGCCGCCTTCCGTGTCAATAATGACAGCTCTTGTGTTTTGCGCCATGTCCGCTCCAGTGCGGTCTGCAAGGGCGACAACGCGATCTCCTCAATGGAGACGATTTCACTCCTGCGCAGGATGTTGGGGAAGGGCTCTGCAGTCGAGAAGATAGCCTTCTCAACCCATTGCTCCTCAACATTTGCACTGTTAACATGTCTCTTCAAGGTAGATGAGAAGCGGCACGGTTCAGAGATCACCAGGTGCTCCCTAACAGACTGAGGAACCTTAGTCCGTTGGTAGACAGGATGGTTCATATCACGCTGAGGACTGACAGGAGTAATCTGCAAGAACTGACCCTCATAATCGCGAATATCACCCGAAGATACAACCTGCGCTGTTGGGTGTTCCCGTTGCATCCGATCGATGAACGTCGCCATCCGCTCGGTCGGGAGACACTCGAAGATGTATTCCTTGTCTCGTAATGTAGGCGCAAACCCGAGACCCTTGTAGACGACGCGGAAGTACCTACTAAATAGTTTGTCCTCCTTTGCGATGTACTCGTGAATCTTGGCCATGGAGCCCTGTGCCCGAGAGAGTTTGGCAAAGTCCATCGTTATGTACTCGTATTGCTGCGCCAACTCCTTGTAGCAAACAAGAGCATGTGCCCAAGCCTTAGCATCCTCAAAGTGCTGGATAATGGAGAAGTACAGCGATTCCTTTCGCTCGAACGAGCTCTGCTCAGGGAAGGCAGGGTTGAGGATTTCCGGAACGTATTTGTTGGGGTCCCAATCGTACAGATCGGCGTGGAATTGAAGAGCCAAACCGGCCTCAGTGAAGTAGCCTGCAGTCGCCTGCGCATTGGCAAGTTCATGGACGTAACGGATGAAGATGTCCTCTCGGCCCATGTCCTTCATGTACTCCATCAATCTCAGCGTATTGAAGCTTTCCGTCACGGAACCGCTCTGGGAGGCAATAAACAAATCCAGCAGCTCATCAACAGTCACTATGAGACCCTTGACCGCATTCGACAGATCTTCGTCAAACTTCTCACAACCCTCAAAGTGGCCGAGCAGCTCGCTAACGAACAGTTTCTGGAGAATGCTTTCATTCATGTGCTTGGTCTTGAAGAGGCTGTCCAGACTCGAGATGATCTCTGTCTCGATAATAGACAAGTCCTGGTTCAGATCCCATTCACTCAGGATCATCGATCGCAAGAGCTCGACCGCGACATGGCGTAGACCTTCGTGGACGCTAAGGCAGAGCTCCATGATAGGGTAGATGAGGTTGGGAACGTATTGAACCTGGTAGCCACCAAGCTTCCTGAGGCCGTATCGTTCTCTTTCTTCATCTGTCGTTTCCCAGCCGATCGCTTCCCAGCTCGAATGCAAAAGATCTGCACCTTGTTCTCGAACATCGCCAGCAATCTTCCACACAGCACGCCGTTTCTGTTCGGGGAAGGTTTCTAGGGCCAAGGCATCACTGGAAACAACCTTTAGCAGCGTCATGAAGAAGCATTCCCACAATTTAGTGTCGAAGGTATCAGCATCATCCGGCGCTGGCAGGAATTTGTCGACCATCATCGAACCTAAATGTTCCAGACTCTTCAATGTGGCACGGTGATTGTACACGTGCATACTAAGCCAGCTCTCGGGGTATGCTTCACAATCCAATATCGAATTGTGCGCCTCGAATGCCTGAGCAAGGAATGTAGAAAGTTCCAAGTCCTTGAGCGCCAGCGGCTTCGGGTTCGAGATCTTGGCCGTGGCCGCCATGACGGCTGCCAACTCCACAAGAGCCTCATCGAATTTTTGCTTGATCTTGCATGTTTTGACTTGGAACGGGAAAGTCTTGCTGAAGAGCAAGGACAAGTATTCGGTCTCTTCCACACCGTCGGGGATAATAGAGCAATACGACGCAAAGATTCTAGGCATGAACTCGTACAATTGTGGATTCGGCTGTGTCAACAGCTGCGCAACAATTGCGCAACACAAGCGGACTTGATCCCGATATAGATCAGAAACATGTCCAATTGCACCCCAGTACGGAGCCAGCCAGCTGATACAGCAGGAGATCAAACTCTCTCGTTCCTGCCCCGAAGCGAATATCTCGAACTGGGTGTAGTGTTGAATCAGGACTAGCTTGTAGAGGATAAGCATACCCGTAACATCCTTGCACGAGTCCATGAAGCTAAGAGCAAGCATGAAAATCTCATCTTTGGGCAGCACTTTGGAAAGCTCGGGCAGCCATGTGTGGAAGTGCTGAACGATGAGCGTCTTGCTTCCAACCATAGCTGGTGACGGGTTCTTCATCAGTGACTCGAGCGATCGGAATATTGTGTGGATATCGTGATTGAAAGTCGACCCGACCTTGGTGATCCCAATGCCTTCTTCCTTGGCCTGCTGCTGCTGTCGAGCGTTGATGATGAACTTGAGCACATGCCGTCCGACCTTGAATGTGGAACGCAGATTCCGGGACTGTTCAGCATCCGAGTTGGCACGGAGGAGACGCAGGTAGCTGCGAATGAGGCATGGTGTGACGAATGGGAAATTGAACTGGTTGTCGGCGTAGTGGTCGACCAATGGTCCTAAGTTGAACCGGCGGTCATGGACGATACCAAGTACCATCACAAGGTCATGGAATATCAAATCTTCGTATTCCTCGTTCCCTGCATTTTCAACCAAGATACCGAAAAGAGAATCGAAAACACCACTGAGTTGCTTGACAATCTCCATTTCAGGCACGAAAAGCACCCTCCGGAGGGTATCTAGGAGGTCGTCCACGGGTCGTTCTCTCCAGTTCAGAAGGCTCAGAATCGCCTGGTCTTGGGAATACTCGGTGCTGCACAGGTAGGTCTCTAAACGCAAGGACGACATGGGCCCAGTAATCGCTTCATCCTTGGTCGATTCATTCTTCCCGAGTGCATTCCATGGAAGAGACAGGTAAGCACCCTTCCCGTTCTCAACATTTGACGTGTGTTTGTCATAGGCGTGGAGGACCAGAGAATGCGGGCCGTCCCGCATGAACGCTTGATTGTCCCACAGCGGCATCCACGCCAATGCAAACGGAAATTCGGGTGCATCGGCAATGCTCATAACAAGATGCGACCCAGGTATCTGATCGGAAGGAATGTTGAGCCGGATGGTCTGATTCCAAGGCGTGCCACGATCGGCCACGATCGTGCGCCATGCCGTGTGTGCGTTGTTGCTGGAGGAAGAGGGGTAGACGCATCGATCAACCCGCGCTCCTGATGCTGTCCGCACTTCCAGGGTCAATTGCAAGTTACGGAGGCCTGTATTTATAGGGACTGGCACCTGGCCGGCATGAGGGTGTGACAGAAGCGCTTCAGAAGGGAATGCGGCCTGGGTGAGGGTCACATAGATATCAGACCGCGGTGTAGTCGGGGCCTGAGAAAATCCCATTCGTCTTGTTTGCACAACATTATGCATGATAGTAGGGTTCCTCCGGACCAGGTCATCCGCGTCGGTACTGACGAACGGGTGCAAATTGAGATGAAGTCTCGCTGCCCGTTGAGCCCGCATGTACTTCCCACTGGGGCTGGGTAACAGCGTGCGGATCAGATCATCGAAACCTTCGGATAGTCCTTCTTCTTCGCCATCCCGGAGCGGCGACCAGATGTTGACGACCACATGCTCAGCCTCCTTTTCTTGCCGAAGGACCTGAGAGACCTCCAAGAGCCCAACACCAATCGTGCGAATAGCCGTAGTGTCCTTCGCCGGCTGGGTCGCGGATCGGTCCTTGCTGCTGGACGTGCTTCCCGCCGATTGTGGAGGGAGTTTCGGGCTCTCCTTGGGTGGGTCTACACCAGGAATTCCCTTTGGTTTGTGCGACCAGATGATGCTGCGTCGCGTTTTCAGACTGCCTTTCACTGAGTGGTTGATTCCCTGAGGTGGCTTGCTAGCTGCCCCCGAGGATGACGACTCATCTTTGGACATAGAAGAACGAGGTTGGTATGGGATGCCGCTGAAAGTGGATGGCGTCTCCGGTGCGCGGACGGAAATGACCAAGTAAAGCTTATTACCATTAGCAGCCGCATCACCAAGGTCCGTGGCACAAAGTTCGGTAAAGAGAGTCTTGAGTTTGGTGCTTTGGCCCATGCTGGCGAACTTCTCCGGGGACGGGATGTCCAAAGAATACGTCTCCGACAGAGGTTTCAGCACACTGGCATCCGATGACTTGGAATACAGCTGTGCCACCAACGTGACGGGACCTGGCGAATGGCCCGAGACGGCATTGACCTCCAGCAGCAGATGGTGCAGAGCAGCCGTATCCGAATGGTGCATTGGACTGCTCTCCAGCATGCACATCTCCGATTGTAGCTTCGCCAGATGCACAGCTGAATCCTCGCCCGTCAAAAGACGACCTCTTTGCAGGGGATCTCTGACCACAATTTCTCCGCTCAACATTTTGTTTCCACGCGCCAATTTCCAGACCATTTCATTTCGCAGCGCCTCCTTCTCCTGCCAAGTAAGCACATTGTGGAGTAGTTGTCGTCGGGCAAAATCAAGTTCGCGAACAAGACTCGATAGCTCCTCGACAGAATTGTACTTCTGTGCCAGGAGCAATTCGTGTAGATTTGTTGAATGCCATTCGCGGAGACATGAAGCAATTTCGTCGACCAGCGGCTCGGATATCGATGTGGGTGTTTCGTCGCCAATTTTGAGCATAGGTACAGGGGCAGCGGGTTTGGGCGCATCAGGATCGCGGGGAAGGGGGGTATACGGTAGCGGGGAGCCCTTCCAGGTGCTGCTCGCCGAACGCGGACTCCCCTGACTATCGTCTTCCAGCTTGGTGATAAAGATTTGTGAGGGTTTTCCTTTCTTTGCGATCACCACATTCGATACCTCGCCGGTCATCACTTGGTCGTCATCGTTCGAGCTTAGCAGGCTATCTCTCTGTCCTTTCTCCCGGGTACCGTTCGCTTGCTGCTGTTCTTGCTGCTGCTGCTGTAGCTGCTGTAGCTGCTGCAGCTGCTGTTCCACATTCATCTTGTGCTCTCCATTGAGTCGCGGACTGGGCAGATCATTGTCATCAAGAACTTCCCGGATCTCAACACAATTGCGCGGAAAGATGCCGGAAAAGACTCTAGCCTCAAGTGTCTGCCCTTTGGTACTGGTCAAACCAGCCAACAAGGACGGCGGAGCGACCAGATAACCACGACACCATTCTCCATCAACACCTCCGCGCTCAATTATGTAGAGTTCATCGCCCAGTTCCAGGGGTAAATCGGCGGGTGTGGAAGGTTGAAAGGGGTATATAGCGACAGCGAATGCGATTCGGGGTAAAGGCCGCCAGGGCATATTCTGCGACTATATTCGTAGACCCTCGCAGGGTGTCTGTTACGGTTCGATATAAGGAATGGAAAGAAGTAGGAGGGATTCCGTGGGCCGTAGGAGCTAGGAGTGTAGGAGAAACGAACGGGCGGTTGAACTGAAAATTGAGACAAGCTGAGGGGTATCGAACAAGGCGCTACATGCAGGAAGATCGGGTTCGTTTCGTGTCGCGGAAGAACGGAGGGGAGGTTGCGAGTCAGAAACTGGAGAATAATAGTAACGAGCTAGATCATGGTCAGTATTAGTGAGAAGACCAAACCATTGGAGACCCAGAACGCCAGCAAAGGCCTCGCTGTCCTCACAGCGTCTTTAGCAGCTTCACTATCACCGTCGCAGAGCCCCTTAGGAGCGGGTGGTGGAGACTGCGAAGAACTCGTGGAGAAAGCAGGAGAACAGAAAAAAGGAGAGGAACATACCGACTGAATGTACAAGGAGAGACAAAGAAAGTGAAAGATACGAAGAAAAGAGGATAGAAGGTGAAGATCAAAAGACG
Source organism: Aspergillus pseudoglaucus (assembly GCA_039880875.1). NCBI lineage: Eukaryota > Fungi > Ascomycota > Eurotiomycetes > Eurotiales > Aspergillaceae > Aspergillus > Aspergillus pseudoglaucus. Next base: position 874,802 of record JBDODC010000005.1, on the reverse strand, counting down.
AAAGAAATGGAGAGAAGAAGAGAAGAAGAGAAGAAGAGAGAGAAAGTAAAGGGAAAGGAGGAGAGACGAATGGGAACGGGAACAGAATGGAAGACAGCGAAAACCCCCAACCCAAATACTGTACTAACAAATTGGAATTCCAACGGTCGATTCGGGGACTAGAAACGGTTTTATATTTAGCCCATCCTGTGCCTCTATTTATCGTTCTATTGTTCTGTCCAGATTAAGTGTGCAACATTGATTGTATGCTGGCCAGCATCAACCAACCATTTGTTACCACCAAACTTCCATACAATTCGGATGCACTTCGATGCAGCCACGTTCCTCTCCTGTACAGATTATCCCTTGGTTTCTTTTTCTCTATTGTTTTTTCTGATCTATCGATTCCGACTCCAAATGGTATTTATATCACAGGACTAGTATTCTGAGGGCATATATGATCCGCACTGACCAGCAGCTGCCCCTGAACCACCACGGGCAAATCACTGTCCCCCATCGTCCAGAACAGGAGCAATAACAAAGTAGTTTATGAGATCCTCTTTGCAGATCCAAATGTTCTTTGTCTTGATTGGTGTAGAACCTTGTTTTTGTCACACGAGCTCTGTTTGGGATACGGTCCTATACTTACAGTGTACAAATGCATCCAATAACCCCAGTCATGTCCAATGCGCCCAATGAATGTATCATAATGCCTTCACTTTCAAACAAAAAAATTAGATAAGGGAGAAAGAAAAAAAAGAATTATAAAAACTATGTCCGTCGGAACATGGCAATCGCATCTTCCTTGCGCCAGTCCTGCTCCAGCTGGCCCTCGTACACCGTCTCCAGCAGCCGTCGCGTGCGGTCATGTGCATCTTCATACCGGCGCTCGCACTCCCCAAATACCTTCAGTACCAGATTGCGGCTGAGTCCCGGGTCGTCTGCATCACCAAAATGTTTCTCTACACGCTTCTTGAGCAATTCAATACCGCGTCGGATTTCCTTTGTGTCGTAGGTCGCCAGGACCTTCTTCGCCACAGAGCGCGTGTGACTAGGCCGGTTCGCAATGTCTGTGCTGGTCGCCATCAATCCCTCTGCAGTTTCCACGAATTCCAGCAGCTTGCCCAGCGGCCGTCGAATCACTGCGTCCAAGTAGAGCTTCATGTGCTCCGCCATGTCTTGGTGTGCCCGGTCGCGCCATTGTTCCAGCACCAGAAGGTTACGTACATCCACCTCCTCGATGTAGTGGTTCATGTTCTCGATCAGCAAGATGTGATAGTTGAGCGCTTCCTTGTCCTCGGGGTCTCCTCCGGCACCACCCATTGCGGCAGCGCCTGGAGGTCCAGGGGCCTCCTTGGCAATGAACTTCAATGACTCCCACATAGCCCGGTTGATGCGGTTGTACGCCTCGTTGACGCTAACCCGCACATCGCAGAACTCTTGCGATGGGTGCGTCAGCATACTCTCCACCGCCGCAGAGAAGTTGGGGAAGACCCGCATAAATGAAATCACCCCCTTTCGCTTGTTGATCTTCACCTTGGTATCTTCGATGCCACGGATCTGTTCATCCACAAACCGATTGAATAGCCCCACCAAACGGGAATGAAGCTTCTGAAGAGAATGGATAATGAAATCCTGATTCGTATCATCAAGATCAGACATTGATTTCTCCAACGCAAACAGAATACCAATCCCTTGTCTATTGTTTTTGTTAGCTGAATCAATTCACCTTGAAGAACAGAAGCAGGGGAGAGAAGGGTGCTTACAAAGGATCAGCCTGGATGGCCCAATCTACGAGATTTTGCATATCGTTGGGCCAGAAGGAATAAACCTCGTCCATGATGTGTTCAACCTTGCGTGCCATTGCCCGATCGGGATCATGAGACTGTTTGGCGCTAAAGTTCGGGTATCGGCGCTCACCAGGGGCAGCGGAAGCTACCAGATCAGGGAAGTCGACAGTTGAAAGCGAATCCAAATGGAAGAAGTGCACAACGAAACTTTGCTCCTCGCAAATCATATCTAAAGTCTCCTGCAACGTGCCAGCAAAAACTTCACATGGATCCATTTTCCCATGGTGCTTCTCGCCAGAGGCAAGTCGGAGACCTGTTGCAGCCTTGATGGTCTTGCCTCGCTTCACTGTTAATTTCCGCGCAGCCATACCGGTAACACCCTGATTTTCTTTCTCCTTGTCGTGATGAGTGAAGAGGAGTTCCTGCTCTTCCCCGGTGAGTTTTCTCGAAGCCTTCTTCCACGCCTGGATATTGTCGCGGAACTCTCCCTGGTACGGTCCCTTGGCTTGTTGCTCATACAGCTGCATTAGTCCATTCCATTCTGATGTACTGACTTCTCGCGCGAAAAGTGTCAAGGCGTTGTACGCCCACAATTCGCGGCGGAAGGCATCGCGGGCCTTGTCATTGAGTTTCATAGGGTCATTCGGGCTGCCTGCAGCAGCATCAATCCTCTTCTGCTCGGCCACCTTGTAGGCAATACCCATAAACTGTCTAAGTCGCTGCAAGAATGATCGGGATTCAGTGCGATACTCCTCTTTCTTTTCCTTGATGGCGCGCATCTGCCCGATCTCTGTGTCCGCGTACACTCCCACGCTCCCGTGCTGCCCCGCAGCATCGACCAATCGCTGCTTATTCTGCCAAATATCAGAATCAATCGTGTGCATAGCTCTGTACAATGTCGACAAAGCAAGTTCGGTATCCCTCAATCCAGATGGGTTGCTAAGTGACGACTCCTTCAATGACCGCAGCTCGGACGGCGAGATGGAGAGTGTCCGCAACAGGTTTTGTAGTTCGTTTTGTAGAAGCTTCTGGTTAGCCGTTTGGACTTGTAATCCTTGAGATTGCGCCTCGATGTACGACACATCATCATTGAGTGTCTGTCAAACGTTTGTTAGCGAACTGCACATCGTAATGAAGTCCAGGGGGAAAGGATTGCTTACGTTAAGTTCATGCGAGTACAGCGTAAGAAGGCCGTCTAGCTCATCGCACTCTTCGACAGTCTTGTCAATCAGCCTAGCTAGCTGATCAACCTTCCCTTCCTGCTGCTCAAGGTTTCCCAGCCAGCTGGTCGCTTCTACTCGTCCGATCTCACGACGGACATCGGCTTCGAGGTCCTCAATCCGCTTCTCATCACTAAGCCGCCCATTCCAGCCAAGATCGGTCAAAATATCGTCGAAGTCAACGCCACGACCGTCCAATACTTTGGGGTCAATTCCAATCGCCAGGCAATACTTGATCGTGTTGTCCTCACGACGCCGGCGGTTACGGTCATGAGGAGACGGTGATGCTGACCGCGATATTTGATCGACTGGAATTTGTACGGCGGACCGCGAAGTATCTCTGGGCTCTTCTTGCACTTCTATTGTTGGAGTCACTGGCTCTTCGGTAACCGCTTGCGTAATCTCAACGGTCGGTGGTGGTGTTTCTCTCGCCGGCGACAGAGGAGGTGGTGTTCCCTTAGCTGGGGAAACAGGAGGAGGCACCTCGGTCTCCGGTGTTTGAAGTGTTGGGGTTGAAGGAACTTCACTGACTGGGCTCTGGGTGGCTGTGTTGGGCCGGAGCGATGGAGCAGGAACAACACCAGTTATCCCATCTGGCTCCTCCGGATCGCCCCTTTGTTGTTTAGCTGCAGCCATCAATCTCTCACCAGCACCCCCCGGTCTCGGCTTAAAGGCTCCGTATGCAGTGGCAGCTTTCCGGAAAGCGCCTGCCAAATCTTTAGTCTGTTTCTTTTTAATCATTGGACCAAGTCCAGGACGATGCGCCTCAGGATCCTCTTCCAGGGGCTCGGGCTCGGGTTCTGGAGGACCGACTGGTGGAGTTGCTTTTGGAACAGCTTCCTTCGGCTCAGGATCTGCTGGAGGAAGATCGGCTGCTGTCGTCTGCACAGGAATACCTGCTGGCACTGGCTCAAGTGGAGCAATTGGAGGAATATCAGTCGAAACTTTTGGAGACTCGATCTCTCGGGACAATCCGCTTGGTTCTGGAACGGACACTTTATCGCTCGCATCATTGAGAGGTGACTTCTGACCCAGACTGCTCGCAGGACTTGGTGGAATATTTCGAGTCTCTCCTGAAACAGAACCCGGAGTGGTTGGTCGAAGACCATCCGTGCTGCGCTTGATATCTGGTGAACTTGGGATCGACCCTGGGGTTCGAAGATATGGCCTTGCTTCCGGCATTCTTCCATCACGCGACGGGGGAGGCTGAGCGTCGAAATGCGAGCTAGTCAAGCTGCTTTCTTCGGGGTCCCTATATTTCTTCTCCGAATATACTGGCGCTGGTGGTGTTTTAGGTACCCTATCGGCCGCACGGCGCTCAGCACGGGGTGGTGGTTGATCAGGGAAGGCTGGCGGATGACTGAGAGGCGGCGTAGCAACTTTGCCCGATTGGCCGGTAGAAGGTCTTTGCATCTGATCCCTACTCCTCTGAGCTCGTAGTGACTGATCATCGGGTGGCCGCCTAGGCTCTCGAGGTCCATCACGACTAGGAGCTCGAGCCGTGTACGGCGACTGAGGTCGGCTGCTGTGTGAAGACGGCGGGCCCTCCGGGCGTATAGGCGGCGGCACAGGACCCCTTGAAGAACCCGGAGGCCCCGCTGGTGCAGTCCCAACAAGCATCTGGCGTTCGCGGTCATCGAAACCTATAAGATTGGGAACTTTACCACCAGTATACTTTTTGTAAATTTTAACCAGACTGCCGATGAAGAACTCCTTCTCTTTGGAGGTCCGAGCGTGCCAGTAATAAGGTTTTCCAATGGTAACCACGAATCCAACGCTCCCAGCCCATTGTTTGTGCTGCTGCTCTAATGGCGTCGAGGGCATCCAGGCGGAATATGACAGGATCGAAGACAGGTCGTCGAGCATCCACGTCTTTCCTACGGAAAATGACCCGTCGTTATTCTCCCTTCCCTTGTGCATGCGCACTCTGCCCGACTTTCTCACGGCGACAATAATCACGCGAGCCTTCCTATTTTCGGACGGCGAATTCGGGGGAGGAGGAGAGGATGGGTAGGCGGCATCTTCTGTTATGCGCACATGTGTTATGTAGGACTCGACCACTGAGAGAAGGTGTCAGTTTGTCAGATCCAAGTCGCAAAATCATTAGAGAGATCCATAGGCGCAAAGCTGTCTCGATCAATTGCAGGCAATAGACTTTAATCGTCCATCTCCCTTGCAAGGGACAAGTGATATCCTTGGGAGCGCGGGGCAGCAAAGCATGACACCTTGTTATTGCTGAAGGGGGAAGGTATAATGTTATCCACATACAAGTACCATCACTCTCTTTTTTAGCAAAGCAGCTCTGCGTGATTCGTTTCTTCTCGTCTTCGAATTTCTCGGCCCTCGACAGGCTGGCATCTCCGGGTCCACCACTCCGAGGATCACCGACTCGACGCGGTTCTCGATGCGGCGGCGGCATATCGCCTGGAGGGGGTCCCCGGGGGCGCTGACCGTTCATTATTGTAGTTTATCTCTTATATTCCTGGCAGGGCCTGGCTTGTTCAGGAGGTCTCCGCCAAAGACCAAGGGGACATGATCGGAAGAATCGGGAAAACGAGCCTCGCAGACGGGATTTTGAGAAACAATGGGTTACTCCGGTGAGTAAGAGCACCCTGCAGAAGCGATTAAAGGCGAGTAACGCGTGATGGATAAACGGTTGAGGGCTGGTTGAGGGCGTAGACAGAGCAAGAGTTGTCGTCAAGTGTAGATTAGATCATGAGCCACTGCTCCGTACGGAGAATGGGTGGGTTTCTCGATACGGTATAGCGTGGCTGTTCGCCGCATCTTTATTGCATACGGAGTAGTGACACTTTCTCTAAACAGCTGCCTGAGGATTTTATAGACACTGGTATGGTAAGATTGTTATCATGGCTCTCGAGAAGCTACTGCTGCCTGAACTCGGCTGCAACAGGTATTCACGCAAACACTCCCATTCAAATTGCTGTCTTCGTGTGAATTTCCCGCAAGTTGTCATCGCTATTCATCTCCTTCTAAGTGCTGATTACCAAAATCATAATGGGCTCTTCCGCATCTACCCAACAGGAGTGTGCACCGCTATACAGATCAGAGTCTACCCCATTACTCACAGAGGAGCCGATTGAGTCGGCATCAGCACCTGTTAGTCAACGCGGGACGATTTACGATACAGCGACAGTCCTAACTATCTACTGGGAAGAAGGCGAGGGCGAAGGGGCTAAAGCAAATGCGGAACAGGATGAGCAAGTCTTCAAGCACTCGTATAACTATGGTGCTGTTTCACTCCCTCTCTTGAAGAAACACAAGAATCCTACGGCAGAGCTGTTAAGCAAACTCACTGACACGATGGGAAATCTTGATAGGATGAAGCAGAAAATTCTTATCATAAACCATTGCGGCCATGCGCTATCTGGAAACTGGGGAGAGCTTCACTGGTAGCCGAATGGTACTCTATCAAGCCAGTTCATGAATTGGGAAGAGGTACAGCGTAGCCTTCCATACGCTGACAGTGACTGGCTATTCAATCTTAATTGTTGTCATGCGACCGGAATGGTTATCAAAGGACAAGGTTTGGCACGACGATGTGAAATCATAGTGGCTCGCGATGATGTCTGCACGGGAGTCAATCAGTCCTACACGTCTCTTCTTTGCTCAAAATTGATACTCGGCGCAAAGCATGGCGGAATCTCTGTCTTAAATCTATATTTGAATCTCTCGAATCCAGCAATGATGGAGGAACACTCTCTGGAGATCATCCCAGGTCACCAGATTCATTCAGGTGCCAGGGCATACTCGTCCCCGATACGCCTCGTGCCCAGACCAAATGTACGCCGTGACAGTCAAGCGGCGTTTTTATAGCATTGGTAAACTTGATTATGTCTACTGTATATAATCCGAAGACTTGCTTTTATATTTTAATTGCTACTTTCATGTTTGACCTAAACTACACATGCCTTTGATTATATATATCTCCGAAAGAAAAGAAACTTTATTTAACATTCCAACTTAGCTCTCCTTGATGCAGATACACTTAGTCAAAATGAATTCATTTCCGACTATCACCCAACACGTTCCATAGCCAACAGAGTACTCCGTATTTGTACGGAGTACTAGATACTAGAATCCAGGGTGAGTCCTCTATTTATGCCTCAGGCATAAGCAAATAAAAATCAAGGGCACGTGAGCTTTGTGTTAAACTTCTCCAAATAACCAATAAAATAGCAGTATTTGCAGACCGCTTTTACTAGCGCCTTCCGGTTCTTTTTTTTTTTTTTTTGTCTTCACGAAGACGCCGACCAACAGAGCAGAGAGAAGAGCAATCTCAAGTAGAATATCCGACCATGGCAGCGCAGAAGGGCAAGAAGGCTTCAGCTTCGAAGAAGTCTCCCAGCATCAAAAAGGTAATTCTTCGTGAAAGGCATTGGTTGAACTAGAATAGTGAGTACTGACAGTTCTCTGTTAATAGACCTCTCCCCCTCCGCAATTAGTCGCCTCTATCGCTACGTTCTTGTCCGAAAATGGCTTCGAGAGCACGAGTAAGGCTTTCGCCAAAGAGCAGGCGGATAAGTCAATTGCCCAGACCGATTTGAAGAAGGCCCCGTCTTTGCTCGAAGTCTTCCAGAACTGGACCAAGAAATCGGAAGAGTCCTCCAGTTCCAGCTCCAGCTCCAGTTCCAGCTCCAGCTCCAGTTCCAGCTCTAGCTCTAATGGAAGCGACAGCAGCTCCGATGAGTCCAGCGACTCGGACGTCGAAATGGGCGATGCGCAATCCAAGAAGTCTTCCCGCTCGTCGTCTTCCTCTTCCTCTTCTTCTTCCTCTTCTTCCTCGAGCTCCGATAGCGACGCTGATGATGAGGATAATGCCCCGGCCGCTGGTCCCAAGTCAACCGGCGTGAAGCGCAAGGCCGAGTCTAGCTCCGAGTCGGACTCGAATTCCTCGGAATCGGAAAAGGAGGCCCCTAAAGCTAAGAAGGCTAAATTCGAGTCCACCAAGAAGGACTCTTCGTCTTCTGAGTCCTCTGATTCTTCGTCGTCGGAATCAGCCAGCTCCGAAAGCGAGTCGTCGGAGAGTGACAGCGACTCTTCTGAGTCCTCCGATTCCTCTGACTCTGACTCTGACTCTGACTCTGACTCCGACTCCTCCGACTCCTCCGACTCCTCCGACTCCTCTGACTCGTCCGATTCCGACTCCTCCGCATCTTCGAAGAGCCCTGCCAAGAAAGCTGAAAAGAAGACTCTGAAGACTGCTGTCAAGACACCCTTGCCCGCATCAGACTCCAGCTCCAGCGACTCTTCGTCTGATTCTTCTTCCTCTGATGACGACTCTTCGGAAGATGAGTCCTCTGACAGGAAGAAGGATGACAAGTCATCGGAATCGTCAAAATCTTCCGACACCCTCCAAAACTCCGACTCTGACGAGCAGAAGCCCGCCAACAAGGCAGCCGAAATTGCCCAGGAATCTTCTTCATCAAACGCAAGCCCAGCCCCGGGAAAAAATTCTGCTAAGAAGCATACCGGTGCCCGCCAGACCCCTCTCGCTGCCCTAAGCGAGCTGCCACACGATCATCCCTCGAACACGTACTTGTCCTATGCTTATGCAGACAATGCCTACAAAGACCTGTCGGTTACTCGCGGCAAAGGATTCACCAAGGAGAAGAATAAGAAGAAGCGTGGTTCCTACCGCGGTGGTCCTATTGATATCTCCGGAGGAAAGTCCTTCAAGTTCGAGGATTAAGTCAGTCTCTAAACTGATCTATCACCTGAACTATGGTCGTTTTGATGGATTACGAGGGAACTTAGAGGAGTGGCCCAGTTGCACTTTGCGGCATCGTCAGGGTGCATTTCGGGCAGACTTAAGAACCGAAAAGAAAAAGATTTACCGCTTAGATAGACTTGGATCTTTCTCATTCAGGTTTTCATAGTATCGTTCAATTTATCGGCAAGCAAGGCGCAGATGGAGCTGAAGGTGGATTTTATTTTCTTCTATTCATATATTTCATTTTTGTTTTCCCTTTTATGGGTTGTTTCATTTCCTCCTTCTATGGTAACCTACTGCTTGGTCTTTTATTTCAAGTCTAACGGAATCAAAAGTTCATGACATGATTATAGCTGCTATATCAAAACACTGCTGCTCGGCATTATTTGCATGGGATTATAAGTCATATCCTTCATCTAGTCGTAACTCGTGAAACATTCTATCCACATGTCAGCCAACGAACTGCTCCTTATCATAAAGAGCATGGCAAGTACTTACATTCCAGGTCCTCATCTGCAGCCTCAAGACAAATATCCATCATTTTATCAAGAGCCGCTGACCGTTCCTTTACAGTCAAACACCCAATTTCCACCAACTCCATCAAAGCTTCCCCAACCCAGTTCTGACAATTCCAATCCCGATGCTCACGATCATTCCGCACAGGTGTACGGACGCAAGCGTCTTTAATCGAAGTCCTTTCAATGACATCTGGTACACTTGCGACATAGATGAGACCTGCAAGACCCGTGACTTTAGTTGGGTCTATGCCCTCTGCTTCTTCAAAGTCGAACATGCTCGGTGCACCGACTACGTGCATTGCGCTTTGTTGCCCATCGGAAAAAGTGAAGTGCAGCGCTGTGTGTCTGTACATGGCGTAATCGATTGGGTCGCCTCGGTAGACGGCGACGGATATATGGGTTGGCATGGCAAGTCGCGCGTGGTATTATGGAAAATCGCGAATATTTCGTAGGGTTGTTGTGCTCAGCTCAGATACATTCGCTCTTACCACAAATAGACCCTTATCGGTTGATATCATGTGATGATAAGGTAGAGATGACATAAGTCCACATGAGAAATCAACATCTTGAGGCAAGCTATTGGATTGACCAATTCAATCTTTTCTGTACATTTTCTCTTGTGCCCAGAATGCCTATCGCATACGAGGCTCGAGACTCATGAATAGACGTGATGGCTTGGCTACAAGGCGAATTCCTGGCTGTACTTTACGGCTCATTAGCCACTGGCTGATCCCACACTCAGATCTCTATCGAAATTGCTGTGCGAGCATTTGACAAAATCTACGTCTATCCCTCAAGAATATGTATGTTTGCGGATATTTTCTCTTACGCCATTACTTTATCTTTTCAAGAATCTCGCTGACGTCCTACTTCCACTAGATCTACCCATACGTCATTTCTATGCCACCAGCCGGGCAAAAGTCGCAATGCTCACGGAACTACCAGCAGAAATCATCTACAATATTGCGCTGCACCTCCCGACGGTCAGTTGCTTGACCAACCTTGCCCAGACATGTCAACATCTCCATCTACTCATCGCGGCCGAGGACTCGCGGATATTCAAAGCCTTTTTGAATACTCACTTTCCTTGGATAAAGACACCTCCGTTTTGGCGTGACGCTTCCCGTGCTCTGACATCTCGATCGCGAGCCCTCGACAAACATGCAGTGGTAGGTCGTTTCGTGGTTCCGCCACGAGATGCTATCAAAGTCGGTTCTCACCGAGGCACAAGGGCGGACACTCCTACTCTTGGATACCGCCCTGCAATTGATTCATATGAGATCTGGAATGGCGATTTATGGTCAGATCGTAAGGAGGTTCTTGCCTGGGGTGCTGCGGATGAGATTGTCCTTCGTGTCAGACAGACCGGTTCTCACCCGTTTGACAAATGGGTCGTGTTCAATGATCTGGACTATGTTAGCAGTTACGATGATATTTGTGGTCTTCACTTTCTCAAGTCGAATCGTTATCTCCAGGGCCCCGATGATAAAGAGCATCTGATTTTCGGTCGCGTTCGTGGAGAGCTTCATCACCTCTCAATCTCACCGGACGACGCAACCCATGACTACGAGCAGGAATTTGTGACTCATGGAACTGAGCTTGAACGCATTGACCTCAGTGATGGACTAGAACCTATTCTGGCTGCTCACTTTGAGAATGGCTCCATTGCACTTTACCATACTACGACCGACGAGCCTGAGGTCCATCCCTTTGCACGGCTCGGTCACGAGGGCCCCATGAGTAACATTTATTCCAAATTCTTGTCGCCGACTCGGCTAGCAGTAGGCACAGGGCGCCTTGAAAACGCATTGTCCATTTCTACGATCACGCCTGATAATATATTACTATATCGGGAAATCGGCCCCGAATCCCTGGGATTTGAGGAACGCGTCGGTTTAAGCCGGAAGACCAATAAAATCAGTGCAATTGCACCGCTGACTGGGCAAGCTGGAGAGTCGGGCGATATTTTTCTATCTTCATGGGGCGATAGGGCCGTCAGGTATGGTTTTCTTTTTCAGACTCCCACTTCCAGTCCCATACAGGCAGCAACTGACAATACTCAGACTCCACGATCTCCGCACAAGCAAAGCATACGAAGCAATATACAGGGACACAACGGATGGCAACCCCATATATTGTGTCCATCCATTTGGCCATGACCGTTTTGTGGTTGGTGCAGGCGGCGATGCGGTGCTTAAGTTCTTCGATCTCCGTATGCATAACCCTTATAGCTATCTAAATGGAAGATACCCATCATCCTCGCATCCTAGCGACAAGTTCAACGCAGACAACCTGGAGACAGACGGAATTCAAGATTCGCTCAGGTACCCACGGAGGGATTTCTCTCTTTTTCTATCCCATCCACCTCCAGGACTCAAACGTCCAAGCCGCGGACGCTCCCGAGGCAACCACACCTCTTACCGTGGCCCAATCTACACCATGTCTTCGCCATCTGCACTATCACCAACGATCTACGCAGGTGTGGTAGACGGTGTTTTTCGTCTTGACTTTGCATCCTCGGATGACCTTGCCAGCCCATCTCTTCAATGGTACGAGGATAGCCTCGCCTTGGATCTGACTGTAGATCTGAACACCTCATCTTCCGCCCCAGATAGGGTCCTGGAACTCTCGGGATACGAGCGTCCAGAGGCTGATGACCTCACGACTACTTCAAAGTTGAGGACTCAGCAGCCGTTCTGGGCCATTTCGAATGATGATGCTCGGAATGAAGTGGTTACGGGTTGGGATCGGAGATGGGAGAGATTAGATCAAGAAGCTCCTTGGAGGCGTCATGATTAATTGGCTATCCTTTAAGTTTCTCAACCTGCAAATATTGCTCAAATATTTCCAATAGATAGATCTCTAGATAGCTTCATTGTGCTACCACTTATTAAGCCAGTCCTTCCCTTAGCCAAGATTCCATCTTGTAGACTGGTCTCTGTTTGTCCAACTAAGCGCCGCAGAGTCGACGAGTACCGTACCCAGGACGGAGACGGGGTCAGGGATGGACCTAGAGACATCTTCATTGATTGGATGAGTGCTATCGAACTTGAAGGAATGATATTCACGGCAGGGCAGCTGTAAGGGTATAGACAAAAAAATGTAGGGCACGTTGCTAATATCCACACTAATCAGACATAGGTATGTAGTCTATCTAAATGGCCTGCGGCATCCCGTTTTCATTTCACCAGATTCCACGGGCTCGTGGGACCGGGATTGTGGTGTGTTTGGCAATGTACTGTAAGTTGCTTGCTTCGAACAGGTAACAAATACGCCAGAAGCAACTGGATTGACGTTGCTCACAAAGTTGGGGTTAAAATCGATCCATCGACTTGACGACATTATAGCAATCAATGCCATAAGGGTTAACAAACCACGTTGATCCGAAATCCAGAGGAATTTTTTCCTGGTGCTGACTCCACCGATATCAGGAAGGATTTTAGCTCCTTCTCGCAATGCCATATTAGACACGTCGGCTACGTTCTGAATCGCGAGCGAGAAGATGATAAAAAGCACAGAGATAGATGCAGGGCCTTTATTTAGATGGCCGGATTACAGGTATCGTTTTTCTCAAGTTTTGCAAATTCGCAAGGGACGATACCACATTAAAGCTGGATGCTTAGGGCTTAAGATTTGGTTTCTTGAACGATTATGAATTATCTGCTAACTCTACCGTTATGTGAAGATGGAATTAGTGCATGTCATGTAGAAAGATGATTGACAAATTCGCCAATTGGGAAGGAAGCCCGGACGATTTCGTCGAATAGAAAGGTACTCTGATAATCCAAAACTACTACATCTTACCAACTTTTCATATTAGGTTGGCATGATCACCTGTCTTGGTCTTGGTGCTTGGTTTTCTTGCTGTGGCTCCCACTTTGATGTTCACTAGGCAGCTCGCTTACGGTTATTTGGATTCTGATTCTGCTTTATTCAATTTTGAAAGAACGCATAGCACACATCGAAGGCACGCCATCAGAGTGGCAAATCAAATTCATCAGTGGTATGAAGATAGCGTTGCCCTGGGAGGCAGATATGGACGACTGGACTTTGATTGTAACGAAGGCTTCTGGAATCCGAACTTGAAAAGGACCACCAGGCGATGATACAATTCGAGACAGATCTCGAAGAAACGGCGCTCCAAAAGCACCGAACAATGAGTACGTCAAGCAACTGGATCAATAGCTCTACTCTATCAAGACGTGGAACTATCTTTTCCTGGGCTGCCTTCAGAGTCCCAATTCTTACGAGGATAAGATGTACATTGTCACTATCCTCCGGTGAATCTATCGAGAGGCCCAGCCACACATGGTTTAGTGGTCCGAGGTCACTCAGTGGCAGCGACAGAAAGTATCTTTGCGAGACTAGAAGGGGACGAGCCCGGATGGCACAAATGTTAGTGGACGTTTCATGTCCAAGTAGTACAAGAGGCCTTATAACTTGCCTCAGATTTCATCTTTTTGTCCGCAGAATGAACCCATGGAGGCTCAAAATGCCGTCAACACGGAACCACATCTGATCAGGTTCGATGCTATGGATGGAATTACCTGCCAACCAAAGGCAATGGAACTCTAAACCCATCGTGAATTGGTGGCTTCAGATATTGTGCTTTCAGGCGTTACCACCCCGTTGGTCACAGCCTGAAGAATACAGAAAGCTACTTGTATACGCTATCCGTCAAATTAGACGGATGTGTGTTCTCTGGACTATGAAAAGTTACGGCAGCTAGCCAAGAGCATCAAGGCAGGCCTGCACGTCCAAATGGAAGTCGCAAAGTCGAAGACTCGACCAGGTGCTGAAGACTCAATCGAGAATACACGTACATGATTCAACAATTCATCGTACGACAACAGAAGGCATTGCGTGACAAATGTCTCCTGACAAAATGGAAATGTATGTATCGTCTCTGCAAACCGGGATTGATATAAAAAACCATGACCTACAAGAAATGGAAGTTCGGACGGCTTACGCACGAGCCGGTTTTCAGAGGAAGCTCCTCCATTAAAACATCAATACACCAAATGCCCTTACACGAGTTCAACATCGAACGAGTTCTTCAATCAGGTTGATCGGTGCTACAGCCCTGGTCCACAGTTCTAATCAATTTAAGCTCGAAAATAGGTTACACCTCGAGCAAATGGGCAAGACCTGAACGCGTTCTTCTTGTGGCACGCAGGTGCCTCGTCTTTCCCTGTTAATGAAGGATCTGGGACTCATTTGTTTGGGTCGGTTCTCTTTGATAATCGCAAAAAAGGTGATTGTATTCCAGAATTTCCAGAGGAGCTGTCGATTGCGACGGTGCCATCCCAAAGCGGCATTCATACTCAACAAAACCTTACTCTCTTCTCAGAACCTCAACAGCAAATTCCATAATCGGAAGTATGATACATTGCCGGCAGAAGGCATGAACTCCACTGAACCGCAAGACAGTTGTGGATGATGCCTGTGATCGACAGCACCGTGCCATGTCACCTCCTATACATGAACTTTACGATAGATATTCCCCTGAGTGATTGACGCGTACGAAAGGTTCACGGCACGCTTTGAATTACTACCTAAAATAGAGGAGAATAGTTGCTTATCTTTTGGACTATGTTAGGCAAAAGCCATATCGGTCGACCTACGGAAAAGGAGACGCTGTTATCATATGCTACGATACCGATGTCTATGGAGTGCTTCAAAGTACAACGTCCAATAGTTCTTCAATTTTAAACCTAGAATCCATAATCCATAATAAAATCAAAACTGAAAAAGACATAACCACGTGCATGAAGGGGACTCGAAAAAAAGGAAAAAGACAAAAACAAGCCGTATATTCGTTTCGTGTCCAGTCTATTAACTTTGGTATCGGCATTGCAAAAAAAAAAAAAAAAAAAGAAACAGCCCCAAATCTGATAGTCCGTAAACGATAAAAGTAGCGTCTAATCTCTTTCTTTCTTCTTTCTTCTGTGCGTATGAGTGGGGAATACCAAAGGGAGAGGGGTGCAATTGAAAAAGGCAGGCAGAAAACAAAAAAGTAGAAAGAATTGAATACAAAGAAATAGCTTCCCGGTCGAAGGCTTCGCACCCCCGCCGAAAATAGTTAAAAGAGGTGTAAAAAAGCATAAAAACGAAGATAGGGCAAACCAAAGATCTCTAATAAGTAGCATGTACCTGTCGTCTCACCGCGCAGCCAGGAATATCACACAAAATAAAAACGCCAATTTGTACAAGGAAATGTGTCGTGTTGAGTTTCTGTCAGCGTTAAGAGCCAAGTGACAGGCCCTGGAATCGACTGGTCCAGTCACCAGCGGCTGGAGGCATGCGAGGGGAAGCCGCGTAGTCAACGAATCCTGTCTCCATTGGGCCGTAGGCTGTAGGTCCATAGGTAGAGAACGGGTCGGGTTGGCCCTGCATACCGAATCCACCAAGGCCGGCTTCGGGATGGCGAGGGGCCTGGCCGAATGACTGATAGTTATCTGCGTAAGGGTTGCGCAGCATTTCGTTGGCGTGGTCTCGACCATTGCCGTAAGGGCGTGCATCGTGTTGATGACGCCGGTCTGGCTGCGCCTCTTGGTACAGGGGGTTGCTCATGGCACCCGAAGAGGGCAAGCCAACGCCAGGTGGAGTAGCAAAAGACGCAGGGTTGATGGCGGACATCCAGATTCTGGTTTTATAGATCTTGAAAAGATCAGTCACAAGCGAGTTGAAATTGATGTAAGAGTCCGCAAAGTAGTAGAATGTAAGTTTCTTCCAGTCCCTGTTCAATATTAGCAACCCATCGTCTGGGTGAAACAAAAGACAATAGACACTCACATCTGGAACTCAGCATCCAAAATCTCCATATTGAGACGATGCTCTACAACCTTCTGCTGGCAGACCCGCTTGGCTTTCGCCTCGTTTCCTTCTTTGTCGCGAAGCGTCAGAATCTCATGATTCTGAGCTAGTCTCTTAATCAATTTCGGCTTAATGTCAGCAGGTGGCTCCTGGGGGCCCCCGTGGGAGCCATGAGGACCCATGCCACCGATAGCGCTTCTGCCATTCAAACCGGGTAGACTCCCAGACGGATCAACGACATTGGTACCGCCATTCTGGCCCTGGCGAGAGAACATCATCAACCACTTGTAGTGCTCTTCCGCGTACTGCTGCTTGAGCTCACGCGCCTTCTGCAGCGAAACGTTGGCGTGCTGGATAGTTCCCAGATCGGTGCCTCGATCCGCTTCGACGATGACCAGATCGCCCGGCTTCACCTGGAGGCCGGTGTCTTCCTGAATGTAGAAGACATCCGCACGGTGACACTTGAAGGTCACAATGTAGAGAAGCTGGTTCTGGTGGAAATGCGCAAGAGGCGGCTGGTGGCGGCCATAGCTATGGTGGGGGAGGGAATAGGTCGAGTGCAGAGACGTAGGGAGACGCGCCTCGTCGGCCATGCGAAGGCTCTGCTCGTGGGAGAAGTACGAAGCTGCAAATTGACGGGCTTGTAAATGAATTTGTTCCAACCTCATTTCCTCCAACTCCTCGGGATTCAAGTAAGGGACCAATTGGGAAGAGCTCTGGTGGTACTCACGGTTCTGTCTTGGGGCATTCACAAGGGGTCCATCAGCGATATGGGGGTGTTCGTCCTCCGGGTCTCCTAATCCAGTCCTAAAGTTGACGGGCGCTTGCGAATCACCGGCGGCGGAACTGATGGAGGTGTGTCGCATGGGAATATCCGCAAAGGAGTGACGGCGACTCTGGGGTATCTCTGGGATGCTGTCAAAGCCAAGGGAAGTTTGCCAATGAGCCTTTCGAACGTTATCTAGAGCACGGTTTTCCAGGGGAGCAAGCCCTGAAAACTGCTTTTCCAGATTAGCAGAATGTTCGGAGAAGCGCCTCTTCGGGCCGCCAAGGTTGTTGTTGTATCCATGAATGCCACGGAGCTCATCCAGGCCGTGAACGTCTAAATCTGTCTCTTCGGGCACGCTTCCGCGAATAGCATGCAAATTACGAGGTGCGCCACCAACCGCATAGCCGCCATTTGCAGACGCAGTTGATCCGCGACGGTCCCTCATACTGTTGTCGATAGCCGCCTGGCGCAAAAGGGCGTTCTCCCTGGAGAGCTGCTCAATGGTGCGCGCTTGGTTGACAGTATATTTTATGCTTCCATCGGAGCCGTTGGCGCTACCCTCCTCCTCCCCCTCCTCATCATCTTCATCTTCACGGACACGGTCAAGCGTAGCAGGGTCATGGCCCAATTCTCCAAGAAGGCTGGGACGCGATGAACGATGCTGCAAGGCGGACAGCTGGTTGACGCTGTTGCGAGGATGCGCATTAGGATATGGCGCTGCCTGCGCTGCTCCCGACTTGCTGGCCATCTGCGTTAGAAACTCGGGGTCCAGTTGGCCCACTGAGTATGATTGAGACCGATAAGTCTTGGGAGTCGGATGAAGAGGAATGGAAAATGGGATACCCGCGTCCCCAGACGAAGTACGGGCGGTCGGGCTCAGTAGCTCCTCTGCGAGATAAGTATTCGAAGTAGTGGGAGACGGAACAATCTCTGAGAGGCGAGGAGGTGGCTCTTTTCGAGACTCCGAATTCCAAATACCCGTACCCCATGGAAATGAGCTACTTCCAACGTGGTTCCACGCGATCGAGCCACCCAAACCCGGACTCGTGCTCCACACTGCCTGATCAGTTGCGGGGCTAGTTGGGTTGGAAGTTCCCGACGATAGAGGAGCAGTGGTCGTCAAAGAAGACTTGCGGGTAACGTGTGGAGGGACTTCGTTCAACCAGGAGGTGCGGCGACCGGGCTTGGGAATGGACACAGAGGAGGTCGGGGGTTGCGTCTGCTGAGAGTGGTCTCCATCATCGTCTGAAGATGCTAGAGCATCTGAATCGGGGGTTGAGCGTCGAACGCCGGGATAGGCCTTTTCGAGGCGAGCTGTCGCATTGGTGGACGAAGTGGGTGAGGTAGTGGATTTTGGCGCCTGTACAGGCTTGCTGGATGGGGCAGCCATGATGTGACGAGCGAATAAGAATCAAATCCTGTCTGCAGCAGATACCGCCATTAGCAAGTGGATTGGATGAGGGGTCAACTGGATAAAACATGGAGAATCCGCAGGCACTAGCAGTGGTGGGCTAGTTGTTATTTGGCGACCAGGACCAAGACCAGGTCATAAGATTATTTGTAGCCAGTGTCCACAGTAGGAAAGGTGTACAAAAGTAAAATAGATGAAAGAGGGGGAAATGCATAGAATAAAGCATCAAAAGGTAAGAAAATCAGTGTGAACTCACCTTGGATTCTTTTCGTCCTGTGTTTGGAGGGTGTTGACGTCAGAACATGAAAAGTGGAAAAGTATGGGGAACTGCCAAAATGTGGAAGAAAGTGAGTGATGTTTGTTCTCAAGCCAAATGCGGAGAAAGATAGCACCACAACAGACATTCACTGCTGATCAGGCTGCAGAATTAATGCCCCAAAACAAAAACAGAAAGCAAACAGATTAAAGATGAGGTCTATTGGGCCACAAAGCCCTGGTTCTAACATGCAAAGGCAAGGGTCGAGAGAGCTTTCGCATATGGTGTCAGTTCAAAACATAGAATAGTAGGGTATCAACATATGGTGGAATTGGGCGCATAGATGTAAAGGAGTGAGAACTGGCGTGGCAATGAGGGCGCTGGAGGAATGAAACTATAAACCATGCCACCACACTGTGGCGAACATGCACCCCTCAATGAGAGTGACTCTGGGCCAGCCGGGCAGGGGAAGAAAGGATAGGTAAACTGGGTAGCTTTTGCGTCGATCAAAGAGAAGAAAGGAATGGGAGAACCGCCCGAGCTCTTTTATTGGTAGTCTGGTTCCATGGATGCAATCAAGCGGCAATGTGAATTGAATGAACAGATGCAATGGAAAAAAAAAAAAAAAAGCCAGATATAATGCAAAAATGGAAAACGGCTTATACATACCTGAGTTGATACAAAGAAGGCGCACGGAATAAGTTGTCAGATAGACAACTAAGTCATAAAGTGTACAAAGATAGAGATGATATCACGGGTGTTCCTAAACAAACGTAGAGCAGTATAGTAATGGTGTAGGTTCGTAATCGCGTCTATATTAGCATATTCCAATCGGTCAGTTATCTGTCGTCGATAGAACTACCCTGGAATACTCTCAGGAGACTCACCAGTCTAAATGAAACTTTTATTAGGTCTATATCCCAAGTAATCGCAAAAGAGAAGAAGTTCGTCGTTTCCCATAAAAATCGCAAGAAGAATTTGGGGTGAAGAAGCGACCAGGCTTCCGTTTTAACAGAGGTATTCGAGGTAGTGGTTGTCGCGTGAAAGGCGAGATGGGATGAGTTGGTGATAGGGACTGGACCGGATTGTTTTCGATGATCGTCTTTATATCGAATATCCGGTATACCAATCGTCTGTTGCCTTATCTCATTCAACGAAGACAAGTTATCTATCGAGTTTGACTATGCGCCGTAGCCGGACTTGTAGAGAACGGATAGTGTGACCACGGGAATAGTTAGATGACGTTGAGAAGATATTGGGCTTGGTGGACTGATTAATGGGACGAGGGTCAACCCTCAAAAGCAACGCATCTTGAGACGCAAAAAATCTAAGAAAAAGAAAAGGAAAGAAAAATTCAAGAGTAGTAGAAGAAAAAGAAGACAAAGAAAAAGATGGAAAGAGACCGTCGACGGAGGAAAATATGGTCTTGTTGAGAGGGAGTGCGGAGTTGGAGTGAGCGGCGGCGCAGCAGCTCTTTCGCTGGGTCCGATCGGGAGTGGTGGTTGGGTAGTACTGGTACTGTACGTAACCGTACTCCGTACTTGCAGATGATGAAAATCCGTTAATGGAGCACAGGGAGGAAAGCGTAGCCTATAAGTATAAAGCGATGGGGAAGAGTCGACGAGACGTTGTACGAGACAAAAGAGTTCGTTCACGAAGAGGAGACACAATGAGCCACGGGTCAAGCGAGGCAAATGTGGTTAGAACCTGAGTTACTTGTACTCTTGCACAATATAGACACTGAGAGTTGTTAGAAGAACAGAAACCTATGTCGAACTCTGCAGGTAATTTGTTAAATAATTATTTTCTGGCCTGTACATGAACGTCATGCCATCGGTCTGTACTTTTGCCTCCTTACTACCACTAGTTCCATGCACTTAGTACCACCGTGTGCCACGCCGTATCCGTACCGTACGTGACCGTATATTACCAAATTGCGGGGAAAGCTCTAGTGCAGCTGACTCATCAGCCCAGCCCAGTCCAGCCTTTTTCCTTTACTTCCCTTTACAACAACCTTTTCTATTGGATACAGTCGGGACACATCATCCCCAATTGTATTGAATCCAAATATAACTTCGTGATAGTCGCCATTGCGGACCCATGGTCACCAGCTTGTTGCTTTCTGTATCGGAGTACTATGGTACTAGTAGCACGGGATCTACCCAGGACGCTTGTAACGTCGGTAGCCACTGTCCACGGATCGCCCCGGGCAAGCAGTTGTGACGTTGTGTGGACAAGTTGCATTGGCTCAATAGGCGGGGGAAAAAGACTCTTTGGAACGACTGCGGTTGATGTATCAATGAACCCTGGTCTTAATGCACGCGATTATAATGATTGTTTGCTATCAGAGTTGGTTCCGAGTCTCTTCTGATTTTACCCTTACCCCTCTTCTCTGCACCGGTTCTTCATGCACTCCCTGGCGAATGGCCCGCGCCCCGGCATTCTATGCACATAATACAAGTAGCATAACTGGGTATGACAATTTATTCCTTCAATATAGTAAAACTGGTCTGGTGATTTTTCTATCCGATTAAACAAAAACCTCGCGTGGTATATACTCTTCATATATGAAACAAAAAAAAAAACGAAAAAAAGAGAGAAAATCAAGCAACCGTATCCAAACTACCCTTGCCCACTGTACCCGCAGTCGCCTCCGCCCCCTTCTGCTGGCGCAGCTTCTCCTCAAACCGCGCAAATTCATGCATCGAGATCTCTTCCTCCTGGTCCATGACCTGCTCAACGCCCTGGACTTCCTCGATCTGCAATTTGTTAGCCTAAATTCATCCATATCCATCGGGAAGCAAACATACGTAGTGCATAAGCATCGACTCAATGCCATTCTTCAACGTCACAGTGCTCGAGTCGCACGTCCGGCATGCACCCCGCAACTTCAGCATGACAATTCCATCCTCAAAGCCCCGGAGCTCAATGTCGCCTCCGTCTTCTTGGATCGCAGGTCGAATCCGAGTCTCCAAAAGCTCCTTAATCATGCTGACAACCTCTTCTTCATCCTCATTGTAGGCCAGCGACTCCTCGCCACCGCCTTCCTGACCTTGTTCAGCAGCGCTCTTTTCTATAGTGTTGACGATCGGTTCGCCGGAGGTCACGGTTTGTGTGATCATGCTGAACACCTCCGGCTTGATGTGCGCCCAGTTCGCATCGCTCGCCTTGGTCACTGTGATAAAATCATTTCCATAGAAAACGGACGAGACGCCATCAACATTAAGCAAATGTGCCGCCAGCGGGGAGGGATGAGGAGGTGCAACCGTCGACCGAGGAGAGAGATATTCGATAAATGTAGTCGGGAAACCTTCGGGAAGAATGGGGTGGTTGGGAATGAATTTCAATGCCTAGCAGCGTCATGAATTAGAAACAGTTCTCATGGTTCGGATCAAAGCTGACAACTTACATCCGGGTTAGGTGTGTTTTCCGTCTGAATAAAGATGGTGCGCTTGCTAGTCGGCGAGGGTCCGTTAACCCGGGAATGAGCAGCAGGCTGGTGGCGAGGACGCAGCGCTGGTCTGCGTCGGGTCTCAGAGGAAGTCATCGCAGGCAATCGTGCCGACTGATGAACGGCTCTGTAGGAACCCAATGCAGGGCTTCTAACCGACCGGGAAGTGACCTCTGTGGCGTTCCACGGGGCCGCCAGTCTGGTGCTGAAGATTGTCCGCCTGAGCATGATTCCAGACGCTGAGTTCATTGACATCTTGATTGTATTAGATTAATGTACAAAACACAATGTTGACAAAGTAGTTGTTTTGAGGCGAGAGTTGGACGAGTTTTAGGATATTTTTTGCCCTGCCCGGACTCTGACGCAATAAATCCCACGTGAGTGGCTATTCCGCGGAAATCAATGCTGACAAATGCACTCACCAATCAGATCAATGCTATTTACTACTGCGAGTTCAACTCATCTCAACTTGTTTTGAACTTGCGAGTCCTCGCTTGTATCCCGGAGTAAAAATGTTATCATTCTTTATGAATATAAACATATATATATATATAAACTGGTACCCTCTCACTCTTACTCTCAGGTGCACAGCACAACCCATACACGTTTGCGTGCTTAATTCCTTCCCTCCATCCATCTTACATCGCAGTAAATCGAGGCCATTCAATAGCCATCACCTGATCAGATGATGAATTTCCGGTCCACCTCTATCTAACCAGAACTGGTGCCTCTGGTTCTCGACCTGCGCACCCTGGCCAAGAAAAATAAAATATGGCAGTACATGGACCCTCCATGAAAAAGCTAGAAGAACTCCCTGTAATCGAACAATTCTACTTCAATCAAGCGATTACGAAAGTGATGCAGATATGGACTTTGAGTACGAAACCGATGCTTTTTTTCTGGAAGGAAAGGATATAGGGGGAGTAAATCTGATATTGGGTGACTACAAGAGTATCGGTCGCTATATTAACGCTTCAGTTGCGCCAGAGCAGCAGTACCTTTATCTAGTGGAAAAGGTCCGTACACTCCAGGCTCAAGACGCTCTCTGCCCATTTCAAAGTTACTCCCCACGTCCGGGCTCGTCAGCTTCATCGGCGCTGGTACAATAACCTTATCCGCACGCCTTGGCCATAAGACATCGCCGAATGGTTGATCGAGTGGCAGTCACCCCTTGATGAGGTGCATGGCGCGGGGGAACTTTCGCTAGAAGCAAAGCGTAATTCAAACCGAGAGGCGATATTCTGCTTCACAGATGCTATCACGCCTATCGATACATTTTATGCTACACGCCTTGCAGCCAGCCTTACCATCCGTGACGTACTCAGGGATTATGGCAGACGCCATGAGTACCAGCTGCAGGAAGCGCGTTATACCTCGATACTCCATTCGAGAGGAATTTTCTTTGATGATCAAGAAGCAGAATAGAGAGTCTGGTCATGATAGTGATATGTGATAGAAGCATTCTTAGGCTTGGGAGTTGCATCGGTTTAGCAAAGATCTATAATGAGGGTGTGTTGACTATGGGGTACAATATCTAGATTTCGATAAACTATTATTATTTTAATGATGAAATATATTATAAAAGTGGCCATAGCATCCACAATCTATTGTTCTCTGAATTATGTGCAGATACGGTAGCTGGTATAGACGACTCCGCGCTTAACATTGAACCATCCCGGCGAAGGACATCTTTCGATAAAAAGCAAAAGAAGAAATCCCATCAACACAAACCAAACTGATTGGCAGTTTATCCGCCCATAGTTTGGAGACTACAGTTTTCCGTCAAGCACAAGCCATGTGGAGCTAACCCTGTTTAGACACAGAGTGCGAGCTGTCAATCTCCATCTCCACCCACGCCAGCACCATGTATAAAGCCACTCCAAACGCCTATCAAAACAACTTCGATCCATATTAAGTCCCATTAAGTAAGCAAAGCAAGTGTCTCACCACCAGTCACATCCTGTTAACACCGCTCATCAACTTGCTCAGGCGGAGTAGGCGACCTCCTCTTCTGCGACAACCGATACTGTGGCCATACCATATCTTTCAGAAACACGCCGATCGCGAATCCCACCTGTGGCAAATACATAAATACCGCCTGGCACCATTTTATCTTCTCGCTCGACTGCTCGACTTGGAAGAATTGTGTGCTTTGGCTGAAGGGCGCTAAGAGCATTTGTCCGCCTAGTGCTTTCATGTTTGGTTGCAGGCAGTATGCTGCGGCGCGGCAGACTTCTGTCGCATAGACAGAAGTTAGGGCGATGAAGTCGACTCGGTTCTGTGTGTCAGTTGAGGGAGGGGTTAAGGTTTCGGCTGATTCGATGGACGGATAACATGAGGATGTGGAGGCAGAGTTTCTGGATTGACTGGGACCAGGGCCGAGGAAGTCGAACAATTGGTTGATCAATGGGTAAAGCAAGACAAGGGTTGTCCAATATATCAGGTGCGATTCGGCACACGTGAGCGACGGGAAGTTGAGAGGCTGAGGAAAGAAGTCTTTTGGGACAGCTGTTCTGAATGTTTTCAGGATACTAGCATCTTTCGAAAGCGGAGATGGTACTCCAAGTCTGTCCTGCATCCAGATACAAGTATTGTGCAGTTTGTCCTCGAGCGACAGACACAAGTGCAACAGGTGCTCCCCTAATCGTCGAGAACCTCTAACTACATACCCCTGGTCGAGAAAAGTGTCTACTTCTTCGATGAGAGCCGTGCATTCGATCAATATGTCGAGGAATATATCGATGGGCTCGGGTGCAAGCGCGTTCTTGTCTCCCGGTTCACTGGACCGAGTCGGGATGTTATAGCGCCATGGGGATTGCCGTTTCCCAATCGCATCGCACAGCTACAACGTTCAGCCGTCGACCCGCAAACAGTGATAACAATACTCACAATGACAAATCTGAGCTGACGGAGGAATAGGTTTTCAGCAACGGCTTCTTTACTTCGCCCGCTGCACTGCTGTATCAAGGCGTTACTTCCCTGAACATGCGCAAGCCATGCAGGGAATCCAGATGGAGAACAGTTGATCAACTGGTTCACACATTAACTACCAACCCTTATCGAGAACCCGCGTACGCGTCACTTACTTCATATACCTGAAAAATTATCGTGGTATATAACAGGTCCTTTCCCAAACCCTTACCTATCATGATCCTCCCATGGAGAATTTCCATTGCTTGGCTGTAAAGCTTGGTGCTGTACTGCAGTAACCGGTCATCATGATTATTCTTTGCGACGAACGCCGAGGAAAGCGAAATGACTGCTCTGTCCAGAAGCGGACTGCCACCGACCAAATCCGGGAGAGTCTCATAGAGACTCTTTCTCGTCTTTAACAATTGCGCCGGCGGCAGGAAACTGTTGATGAAAGACGCCAACAATTGAGATCGAACCTCGAGACGGGCATTGAATCGAGGGACCTGCTCCACAGGATCGATCGCAACCATTGCTCCAGCAGGCCTGTAATTTTGTGCGATGTCCTTTCTCTTTGGCTGCTGGGCCTTTCGTGAATCGTTGACCGCAGAGGCAGACTTGTGGACGAAGACCCTCTGCCTTTCATAACCGGTGCAGGTATGCCCATTCTTGACGCACCGAAGACATTCAGGCTTGGCCTCATCGCACTATATATCTCGTCAATTGTAAGCGCATCCTGAAGACCGGCATCGTCGCATATAAATCCGTAGTCCAAGGAACAGCTCACCTTGACTTTCCTCCGCCGGCAGGTATTACACCCGGTTGATTTGAACGGAATACCACCCATAATCCGAACGGTGGAGATCTATCATTATTCCACGCCCCATAAAATCATGTCAACAAGCCAAAAACATCACTTAATTGATCCCTGTCGCTGTATGTTTTACCCCGTAGTTCCTCTCGACCTCGATTGGTGAGTGGTGGCGAACGTTTGCGATCTTTCACGTGACGTAATCGCAAAGATTCCTCCTTTGGGCGGGAGCCGAGATATGGACCTTATTTTTGGCTTGGCACAATGTCTCAACGATGAGTTTTGTTAAGACTGAATACTACGTAGCTCGCTGGTTTTGCTGATTTTTTTCGACGTTTATGAGTTGCAAAGTCTGAGGGTCGAGGGTTTATCACAAAAGCAGCAGCGCATCTTCAAGTTTTTTTTTTTTTTTTGTTTTCACGAACCAGCACTCTACGGTTATATCAGTGCTCGACATCAAAATGGCAATTATTTGTGAAGTTTGCTCCTCTGACCAATCCAAATATCGATGCCCTACCTGCGGGCTTATGAGGTACGTCTTCTTTCCAATTCTGCGAAAACCTTACCAGAGTACTTTGGGGCATCTCTAACTTGACCAGTTGCTCGCTTGGCTGTACACAGTCGCACAAGATTTACTGTACACCCAAACCACAGGAACAGACCCCATCGAATAACGACAACCCCCCTCAACCCGAAACAGACGCGAACAGCCCTGCAACCTCAAAGAAGCAAAATAACGACCGTCCCGACCCAGCGGCAGTGCTCAAATCACCAGACCTCGAACCTCTCCTCAACCACTATCCCGAACTCCGTGCCCAATTGCGCGATATGTACAAGACCTCATTAGAGGAGGAATGGGTTGAGCTACAATACAAACCCCAGGCAGGTAGAGGGGGGCGCGGGAATGCAAGAGGAGGAAGGGGCGGATATCGCAATCGGGGACCTTGGACCCGGGAAAAGGGATTTAATCGAGGTCTAGGAAAAGTGAGGAAATATAGGGAACAATGCGAGGCTGGGTTGGTGATTGGGAAGGACGCGGAAGGGTTTATGCGATTTGTCGCGCTGGTCAATGGCAGTGGCAATGGTGATGATCCGCTGTCCCAAGAACCGGCGTGATGGAACTGGATTGGGAAAATGGATACCCTTGGGATATTTTGTTTCTTTTTACAGTGTTCCGATCACCACGTGGCTGATGGAGAGCTTTGCTGCGCAATTTTTCAGGTACGGAGTGACCGATGGCAAAGGCAAGCTGCGACAGCTTTGCTGCGGATTTACGTTATATGTGGGTTTACTGGGCGGTGGCAACATCTGATGAAGCTACAGAAGATGTGCTCTAAAGATGATCATTGGTAAAGCTTCAAAGTAAAGCTTTATTTCGAACACTGGCCACAACAACAAAGACCGGCAAAGCCCACAAAAGAAAAATAGGGAAACAAAAACGTGGGTCAAGGCAGTGTCTACGGAAATGAACAGAGGCCACGATGCATCTTCAAGCCCCGAATTTCGGGTCCAGATCCAGAACCTCTCAAATCCAAGCCGGGCAGTCCGCTGTCAATTGACTCAAATTCAGTTCTTTTCAAGCTGAGCTCTCTGTGCCGGCTTGTATTCCCCGGCCCACTCTGGCATTAGAGTGTTTTCTTTGTTCGGAAATATGGGTTCGGGATCTGGATAGAATTCGTCCACTAAAAAAGAAAATAAAAGGCCCAATTCCGGCCAGCCCATGTCTTTGGAGATTTCGGCTAGATTTTAGACAGCAATCACGACAGCGGTGTGCTCCGTCGAGGATTCCCCGAATAAGACTAGAGACGCTGCACTCCGTACTCAGGGCAAAGGATTCTGACTTGTTAGTCGTGTGATAGGTTGTCTGATTTGGAATCGCCAAAACACTCCAGGATTTTTGTACAGTCAGTAGTACTATTGCATCCTGTGTTCAGAGATGCAGCGGCCAACCCGAACTGGTCTGAGTGACCTGCTCCCTGTACAAGCATGTACATACTCTTAACTATGTATGCCTATGCCAGTCCGTTAATCGGAACGAATGTGATTGGGAGACTATTTAGACGAGAACTTTTTTCTTTTCATTCTTATTTGCTGCTCGGAAGAAAATGGAGTTTTTTTTAAAAAAAAAAGAGAAAAAAAAACATCCGCAAAGGATTCTCCAAATGGGTGAGCCAAAAAAACAAAAGTAAAGAAAAATTCAGGTTCATCGTCAGCTCTCAACAAGCAAACATCTCTGCCAATGATTATGAGTATATAAATCGGAAAAGACGGAGTTATGGTGTCCAAAGTGAGTAAAGGCACGCAAGACAGTCGGGTTTTTTGTGTGGACAGTGAAATATGCAACCAGTCTCGTCTAGATGCACGTACCAAGTAGCGAGGATGGAGCATCACTGGAGTACAACATACGGACTGAGGGAAAAAAGAGAATGCTTGACGACCAAGAAACTCTGGCCGATCTCAAGCCAAAGCTCAATCATGGTTGTTCTCAGCCTGCTCCGTACAGATTTACTACATACTAGGATGTTAGGCTTAACTATTGTAGTTATGGTTGGTAAAGGGCGGCGGGGTATTATCATAAGGAGAATTCCCTCCTTCGTATCTTTACTGGTAGCCATATGAATATCTTTCCTTATTCTCTCTTTTTCTTTTTCTTCTTTTCTTTTAACATTTGTTTTTGCTCCACGCGAAGATCCGTAGCGGCGGACACACCGTGGGGATAACAAGGACTAGTAAGTAGCTGTTATTACAGAGCAGTATTTCTATTTGCGTTTCTTTATATTTCACTTATTTGCTGTTATTATTACATTATCAACCATTATATTTACTGCATATTTGCCGTTGCGGAGTGCAGTGCCGGAACAGCGTCCAGAGTACATTTTCGCTTCCGACTCAGTGAGACTTCAATCTTCCCGCTTGTCTCGCTCAATTGCGGCTCATTGCTGACCTTAACTTTGTTTCATTTTCTGTCAGTTTATCCCGTCGGACTTCTTTCAGATTCAATCAAAGAATCCCCGGCAAAGAAAGAAATCAAAGGCCGAGTCGCGGGGACCGTTTATCTTACAAAGTTGCGGCTCAGAACCACTACTACCACCACCACTACGATCCTCTCACCTCTTCGACTCTCCCACCTTGGAAATTTCTTAGGCGACAATGGATAAGCCGGTCGGGTCTCAATATCTCACCTAGTCAAGTCATCACTTGCGCCCTCCCGATTTTGTTCGCCGCTCGATTTCGTTCCCATTGATTCCCCTGGCGTCGCACTGTCCATCTGTTCCGCGCAGACTACTCTATACCACCAATCGTTTATTGCCAGCACCTACCACCCTCTCTCTCTCTCTCTCTCTCTCTCTCTCTCTCTCTCTCTCTCTCTCTCTCCCTCCCCTACTCGCCACAGTCATCCCTCCCCCTGGGCTATCTCCCAAGCATGACTTTTCAGCAGATGCGGAGAGAACGTGCTTCCAGCGACAAATCCCAGGGTCTGCCATCTGTTTCCGTTCCGCAACGTCCTAGTTTACCCAGCAGAACCAATTCCGCTCCGGTTGGGGCGTTATTTCAACTGGATTCTTCTTCGAAAATGACATCGATGTCGACTAAGGACGCCGGCTTGAAGAAACTCGTACGGCAACAGACCGTCCCGGAGGAGGAAATGTTGTCTACTACTGGGAGCCCCACCGCGATCCCGCAGCGTGTGAGCGACGAGGTATGGTTTACTTGGACCGAAGGAGTATAATCCGGGGACCTAGGCTAATCATGATAATTCGGGGTAATACAGTCATTGGTAAAGCCGGATCTTCCCCATGTGACAATTGCCGTAGCCGGTTGTGACGGGGCGGGCAAGACAACATTCATCACCAGTGCGCTAGATATGAGGCAGCCGTTCAAGGGCCGACAGACAACGAAGAAGATGTCATTGGATGGGTCCGTCTACCTGGTTCGCGTGTTGGAGCTATCAACCACTGAGATCACGCCTGATCCTAAGGGCCCTGTCTGGCCTCGCTTTGGCAGTGATCTGTCACCTCCTACAATAGATGGTGTACTCGTCCTACATGATATCACTCAGCCATCGACTTTCCCGGAAACTGCGAAACTATTAGGTGCGTCTTTATTACCGTTATCTGTCTACTCCGGCAGAGTGTTGCACATTGTCCACCGTTTGAGTCAACAAAGAGTGATGTGGCTGATTGATGGTTCATTTTGCCTTCGCAGATTCCGTGGCTGCCTCCTCACTTCCGTTTGTAGTGCTTGCCAGCAAGAGCGACGTTGTTCCAACTCATAATGGAGTCCGCGACCCTGTCCTTGAACGATACGAAATCCACAAAGCAACGCCAGAATCGCCGCGATCGCAAAAAATGTGTATAGCATTGGTGTTGCGATCTGTTGTCAACAATAAATGTGGTAAGTGCTGTTCTTTCGCGCGGTTTATGCGATCTGGACCACACTGCTTGCTTTTTTTTTTTTTTTTTCCCTCTTTCTTTTCCCCTTATTATCTACGGCTTCGCACGCAATACATCATGTCTTTTCCCTATTAAGCAGCTCCTCACGCTGGTTGTGAACCTTGGAGCAATCACCCCTTTTTGGCGGTCTACCCATGGTCGCGCTAATCCGCGGCACCAAGCCCATCTGCGCACCGCGGCCCTTTTGACTCGCCCGCCGATCAAACGTGGTGGCATGTGCCCGACATTAAAAGCCTTTTGATCCCCGTAGCCTCAGGGATTCGATCATAGTGCTGACGGTTCTTTTCACGTTGATTTAGACATTGCGCTCTCGCATAACGGCCAAGCTAACAAAGCTGTCACCGGGAACTCGTCGCAAACTTCCTTACAAGCCAATCCTCCTATCGCGCACGGATTTCCTCATCACGCTCGTGCGAATCAAGAACCAGCCGCTGGCGGCCCAACAACTACTAGTTCTACTGCTCCAGCTCAAGGAGTAGACGGAAGCGGTGAGATCCGCAGGCCCACAGACCAGCCGAATACTAGCAGTGGTGCTACAAGTACCGGTGCCACCTCGAACGTCTCTTCAAATAATGTGCATGGCTTATCCAGGTACGCCCGGAGCCTTTCAAACCCTATGCGACCACAAACTCCGCCCTCTGGGACACTATTGAATCCACGCGACCCCTTAGCTTCAAATGGGAGTTCGCCCAGCAAGGATCTCAATCGGCAACAGCGACTACATACCGAGTGGCGGAACAGTGGTGGCTCGGATGCCTTCGACAACTTCTTGGCCATGGAAGAGGAGATTGATGGACCGCGAAGCGCTCCGCCTAGCCCTGACGGGAGCAGAGACAAGACCAACGACGGGACCCCAAGCGATGTCGGTTATACATTCGATGAGCTCGTTGATCGCCTAGTTTCGCAACCGGTATCAAGGCAGGACTCGAAATTCGCGGCCATATTTTTGTGTCTTTACCGCAAATTTGCGGCCCCCGCACAGCTTCTCAACGCACTGATTAAGCGATTCGACCAGAACGAGAAGAACAATACCGACCAACTCTCGCGCATTGCCGATCAGCTCCAGCTGCTAAATGTCATGGCTCAATGGGTGTCAGAGTACCCAGGGGATTTGGCGCACCCACGCACCAGGAAGCGGATAGTAGACTTTGTTTCGACACTGGAGCGCAGCCATTTCTACATGTTTGCTGCGAAAGAGGTTAGCTCATATCTCGAAATACCGGCGGAAGACGACGACGTGGGTTGGCCGTTCTCGGACAGAGATATTGAAGAGTTGAATATCCCGGATACCCCGTTGGTTAGCTCGGGTCGGAACTCGCCATCGACTTTCCACGGCGGACCAGCACCTACCCCGCAGGAGGAGGAAGAGGAGGAGGAAGATCCCATCTACAACCTCAGCGCAGTAGATTTGAGTGAGGGGTTAACGGACCCATCAATGAAGCTATCCGGACCACCGTCGAGCTCGTCACTGGTTGAGAAGCCCGGCAGCATCATGAGCCAATCTTTCACGCTTTTGAGTACCGAGGCTGCACAAAAAGAAGCTCACCATTTGGAACTCTCGCCGATGATCCCGATGTCCAAGATCGTATGGCGGCAATTCATGGATTTCTCAGACGAAGACGTTGCGCGGGAGTTGACAAGACTCGACTGGGTTATGTTCAATTCATTCCGGCCACGCGACCTTGTGCGCCATGTTAGCATTTCGGGGCCGGATAAGGATAAGATCAAGAGTCTGCAGAATGTCAATCGGATGATCAAGCAGTTCAACCATTTGGCTTTCTTTGTTGCGAGCATGATTTTGCTTCGCGACAAGCCTAAGCATCGGGCGAGGGCGCTGGAGCGGTTCATGAACATTGCATTGGTGAGCTTTCTTTTCTACTTTGACACTAATAAATATTGACCGGTCAGAAACTACGCCGTCTAAACAATTACAACTCTCTTGGAGCAGTAATAGCCGGAATCAACGGTACACCAGTCCACCGACTCTCGCAAACCCGCGACCAAGTTCCCGTCCAAGTTCAAAAGGATTTCATGAGGCTGGTTATCCTCATGGGAACCCAGAAAAGCCACTTTGCCTATCGATTGGCATGGGACAACTCATTCTCCGAACGAATTCCGTTTCTGCCATTGCACCGTCGCGATCTCGTCTCAGCCGAAGAAGGGAATAAGACCTTCATCGGCGAATGCAAGTCGCGGATTAACTGGAAGAAATTCGAAGTTATGGGTGAAGTTGTGCTGTGTATTCAACGGAGTCAGAAGACGCCTTACTCCCAGATGCACCGGTACGATGACATCCAGCGGTTGATTCTGGATATCAAGCTGGCTGGTGATGAAGAGGTATATTCCCTCTTTCCCTCTTCTTCTCTGACTTCGACACTAACGAGTATAGGAGCTGTATGCGCGCAGCATGCATGTCGAACCATCAGCCGGCGGTGAAACCGGACGCAAGAAGTTCGGCTGGCTACGCTCGTAGCCTCTTCCTTTCCCCCTTGCCCTACCGTTTTTTTACATTTCCGCCTTATCTACCCCAGCGGTATTTTCTCTATCATATTTTACTTATTTCGACGAAAAGTTGGAGCGACGGCGACGGGTTTTGTTTCAGTTTCACATGTCTATACCATACAGTTGTGATGCCGATATGATTTTTGACGCGATGGGATGGGATTTATGCTCTTGGATTGGGAGGTGATAGTGTTTTAGCGATTGTACTTTGTACATATGGAATACATAATAATCAGCATTACCTTGGTAGACAAGTAGGTCTATGGAGTATGGACTAAAGGGTATATATCACGTGATACCCACCTCCGATCATTCTCCGCCCTTCAACGATCCCTCCGCCCTCTTCACCTCATCTCTCTCCAAACAAAAGCCAAAAGAAAAAAGCCAAAAAGAAAAGAGGAGAGAAAAAAAAAAAACCACCAAAATGCCCCTAACTCCACACGCCCGATCAACCTACCGCGCCCTCCTCCGCGAACACCCGCGCCGCTCCCTCCCAAAATCCACCACAACACCCCTCCACGCCCGTCTCCGCGACCACTTCCGGACCACCGCGGCCACCCCCCAATTCACAAACGTCGCGACAAACCCAAACACAAGCGAGACGGAAGAATGGGAGAAGATGAAGGGCAGGGTGCAGGAGGCGGAGCAGTTGGCGGTTTATGTGAGGGCGCAGAGGACGTATAAGGCATTAGTGGAGAGGTATAATCCGGGGATGGGGATGGATGAGGAGGAGAGGATCAGGCTTACGGCTAGGAGGGTGGGGTGGGATTTACCGGTCGTTGGTGGGGATGGGGGGAAGGAGTGAGCGAATTGTGATGGACGGGTTGGGTTGATGGATTGTTTGAGGATACTGTCTACAGGGTACAGAGTACCAGGTGTCTAAAAGTACGACTGATGCTTTGGGTTGGATACCTCTTTTATGGTTTTGTATTATATTATGTTCTTGTCAATTAATATGGGTTCTTTGATGATATATTTGCATGCGAAAGAGCAGATATATCTTGGAGTACGGACATGAAGGAATGCATTGTTTCCCATTCATAATTTTCGGCCATCAATATCTGCTATCTAATGATGTAGGTTGGCATTGATTATGTGAGTATGCCTTGACTGTCCCGATTTGATTGCAGATAGCCAGTTCTTGTTAACTGTGGGTTCGGCTTGCTTGTTTGCTTGGTCCGATGACTGCAGATATTGCATCGCGTGGGATTTGGCTTGACTGACTTGACGGTATCAAAACCGGATCGTCTACATTTGCCAAGCTGATGGTGAGTGCTCCTTTTTGTGGTTGGAATGGATATGGACTCGAGAGAATCCACTGTCTGATAGCTAAAACCAAGCAGAATGGCTTAACCAGAAGTCAACTGAACCTGCTCCATCTGCCTCATAAGCGTCGAACTGCTCTCCTCATCCTCCATCCCCACCCCAACTTCAATAGCAGTCTTGGGTCGATTCTTATTAAGCCCCTCCAGCAACGAACAAGCCTTGCAAATCTTTTGGCTCGAAATGTACCCGCACCGCTCGCACTTGCCCATAGACTGCGCCTTGACCTGCTTCGGTGTCCGGCTCTTATCGGGGTTCTTGGCCTTTTTCTTCGGTGCTGCCGCTGGGAGCTGGATTTCGGTTTCGCGAGATGCTGCGGTGTCGTCTTCTGCGAGTTTCTTTTCCATCTCTGCCATTTCGCCGCCGCTGGAACGCCCGTTTTGGCTACCGCAGCCTCCGGGAGTATCATCCTCTGTAGCTACAGCTGCGGCAGCGGATTTTTTGGTCCCACCATTAACCTCCGGAGGAACAAGCAGCGCCATATCCTCCCCACTCTTTACAATATCCAAAATCGAACTGGGCCTAATCTTCTCCAAATCCTTAATCAACGTCCTCGCACTCCCCCGGAACGCCTCGGGCGAGTAAATACACTCCGTACTGAAATAATCCAACTTCTTATGATGCGCATACAGCACAATCTCCTTCTCATAAGCGTACTTCAGCGGCTTGCTGCGCTTGATATCCGACGCCCCAGAGTCCGTAACGATACTCGTGCCCCGCGATAATCTCGGCAGATCACCACGCAACAGGTTCATCATGACCGTCTCCGCAACGTCATCCGCATTATGCCCCGTCACGACATGCTTGATGCCCAGTCTCGCGGCACCGCGGTCTAGCGCTTGTCGCCGGAAGACACCGCAGTACGTGCAGTTGCCCTTCTTGCCGACCTGTGCGACAACCTGGTCCATTGTCCACCCGTATAACTCCCCGTACCCAACGATCTCGAGTGGCATGTCATACTGCACTGCGTTGCGTTTCACGGTCTCCAAACTATCATCCCGGTACCCTTTGATCCCCTCATCGATCGACAACAGACATAACTGTAACCCGTAATCATAGCGCTCGTTCAGGGTCTTCATAACAGAGGCGAGAACTGTGCTGTCTTTTCCGCCCGATGCGCCGATGGCGACTCGTTCGTTGCGGTGGAAGAGGGAGGATGAGGTTATGGTTTCGTGGACTTCGGTTTCGAAGATGGTCAGGAAGCAGGTTTTGCAGAGTTTCTGGCGGTTTTTGGGCCGTATTATTACGGCGCGTGTCGTATCGCAGTTGGCGCAGAGGCTAGGTGGCATTTTGATCTGTATTTGTGGTTGGAATAATGTTCAGAGTGAGTAAAAATTCTGGGGAAGATAAAAAGATAAAAGATGACCCCGCTGTTGTGCCTGCATAGGTTGTGCTTACTCAGCATGAAGTTTTGTGCAATGGCAGCGTAGCAATAGTAAGACATTCAAATATACATTTTCTGTTCATTTTGCTATTACATTACTAAATACTACAGCGCCCAGGCCATCGATGCATAATATACATGACAAAATTTATCAATGAACTATCCTCAACATAACAACTCATGATCACTCATAAGCTGGTGCAATCGCATTACAGCTTCATCTGCAACAAGTTTTTAATCATCTCCCGACCGGTAATCCGCGAAGTTGCCCACAATGTCGGGAAGTCAAGGGTGCTCGAGAAGGTGTCCGCGTATCCGAAGAACAGCATGGGCGGGATCCATCCACGGGCGTACTCAAGCGCAAAGCACGACTCGTCCATCTTGTACTGCTTGACCTCGCCGCGGCGCAGGTGGTGCACTGTACCCTGCGGGTAGACCTCGGGCTCGTAGGATCCGGGGACGTAGGCGAGCTGGGTGCCCTGGAGGATGTTGAAGTAGTCATCGGCGGTGTGACGGCCGGTGTGACCTTCGGTGCCGATGGCGGTACCGAAGACGATCAGGTATTCGGTGATACCTATTGGGATTGGTTAGTGATGGTGATCCAAGGACGCGCGGGTTTGGTTCCAGGGCCTTGGGATTTGTTGTCCATGGAACCGGACCAACACACAACAACAGGGGCAAACGAAAGAAGAAACTTACTGGCATGGATAATGTACATGGCACCCATAGCACCGCCGGCATTGTTAAAAACCCACTCCTCTTCCTTGTTCACGAACTGGCTGGGAACCTTCTGGTCCAGCTCAGAGACGATGTAGTTGACAACTGAGCGAGTGTCATTTCCGTGAGCTGCAATGGCGCGCTGGGAGACTTCGTGCAATTGACCGGGCTCGAATATGTAGAATTGCTCAAGACGGGCGTTGAGGTAGGAGTATAGAGCTGAAAAGAGAGCCAGGAAGATGGCGAGGATGCTCAGACAGCGCAAGGAAAGGCAGCGGCAGGACTTGCCTGCACTGTTTTGCGAACGAGAAGATTTGGGCATTCTCTCGGTATTCAGGAATTGAGTTGAATTGAAGTCCAGAATATGGTAAAGGAGAGGAGAGATGAAGGAGGTAAAAAAGAAAAACAGAAGATCTGTTATTGTTGAGGCGGCAAGAAACTCGGTAAGAAAATCATCCGCTCAGGCCACTTGATTGGTGGTCAGCTCTCAACTAACATCTCAACCATTGCCATTTCAACTGCCAGCTCATTGAATTGCTGTTGTTCACAATGTCTTTGAGAATTCATCTCTATACGGATGTCAAGCTGAAATAGAGATCGATAGAGATAGAGATGAGACGAGCCGAGGCCATGCCCCAGGCTATGATCCAGGTTATGGAGCCACCGAAGACAAGCTCCTGATTTCTACCTTATAAGATGCAGATCAATATTCCAGAAGTGCTAATGAGAGCTGAGGACCTCTATGGACCACGGTTAATTCATAGATGAATTCGGACCAACAACTGCTCTCGGTTAGTGTGAAACACGAGAGTCCGCACCCAAGCCAGATAATATATTGCACTATATTGGCAGCTTCAAAGCAAACAATGTAGGGAACGCGACAAT
Organism: Aspergillus pseudoglaucus; assembly: GCA_039880875.1. Taxonomy (NCBI): domain Eukaryota; kingdom Fungi; phylum Ascomycota; class Eurotiomycetes; order Eurotiales; family Aspergillaceae; genus Aspergillus; species Aspergillus pseudoglaucus. The sequence goes on along the minus strand of JBDODC010000005.1, from coordinate 837,875 downwards.
GTTCGCTGTTTCACCCCGTGTCATGATGGGTCGGTTATATTGGATAGTCTCGGGTTGATTGATAGCGAAATTTGGATGAAGACGGCCGGTTAATATACCTGGTCTTGATGAGCTCTTTGAAAAGAGATATAAAACGCTCTCCTAGACGCCCATCTTCTTCACAAATTCGGTCATCCACAAGCAGGTTCTTGTATCGTCATTCTTCATCCACTGTCAAAATGAAGTCCATTGCCGCTCTTACATCTCTCCTTTCGCTCACCACGGCGGCCGTCATCCCCAACGCCCTTACCCGCCGGGCTGATCTCTGCGACCAGTATGCCCAGTCGAACGAAGGCGACTTCATCCTGTACAACAACGCCTGGGGCAAGGACAACGCCGACAGTGGTTCGCAGTGTACGGGGCTGGACTCCGCCAACGGCGACACCATTTCCTGGCACGCAACTTGGTCGTGGGAAGGCGGCGACGGCTCCGTGAAAAGCTTCCCCAATGCGGCTTATCAGTTTGACGCAAAGACGCTCGATAGCGTGTCGAGCATGACCACCAAGTGGGAGTGGAGGTAGGCAGGCAATAAGAAACAGGGGTTTGAGAGAAAAAGCTGACAAGAATAGCTACACCGGCTCTGACCTCGTGGCTGATGTCGCCTATGACATGTTCCTCTCCTCGTCTGCCGACGGCGACGCTGAGTATGAAATCATGGTCTGGCTGGCTGCCCTGGGCGGCGCGGGCCCCATCTCCTCGACCGGCCAGTCCGTCGCGACCACCACTATTGGCGGCGTCTCATTCGACCTGTGGTCGGGCAAGAACGGCAACATGCAAGTGTACAGCTTTGTTGCCTCGTCGGAGGCCCAGAGCTTCTCGGGTGACTTGCTGGACTTCTTCCAGTACCTGGAGCAGAACCAGGGACTGCAGTCGAGCCTGTACCTGACGGACGTGCAGGCAGGCACGGAGCCATTCACGGGCTCAGACGCAGAGTTCACGACATCCACTTACTCAGTGACTGTCGCTTGAATGGCTCCTGCCTAAATATTCATGGCGATCGTTTGGCTGATACGGAGGGTGGAATGTGAGAGTATGAAACTTGTATATACATCGTACGGTACTTTGTACAGAGTACCGCCACCCTAATGCAATAAAGTTTAATGAAGAACGGACAGCCATTGGTGAGATGGTCGTCTCACGAGTCGCCTGTTGAAAAACACTTCTTTTGCGTGCTGGCCACTAGATCATGCCAGGTGATGTCAATGCGAAACAGTCGACGCGCCGACCTCTAATCTCGGTCCGTTGCGGCCGATCGATGAATCGGACCGCTGGGTACAGAATACATAGAAGAATGTTGAGCCATGACGTCCTCTGTTATTGGGTAGAGAGTAGCTCGAATTAGAAGTAGGCCAGGCGCCGGAAGGCCGGAATAGTACGCGCTGGAGACACGGCGCTTAGTTGCACGAATGAGACAAATATAGATCAGTCGAGCAGTATGGAGTATTCTTCTGTCTGGGTAATGGCAGAGAGCAATTGAGGGAGCAGGGTGAGTCGCGTCCTTGGGGCGTTGGAGGGAGGAATGTATAGCCTGGATATTTACTCCTGATACAGGTATAGGATAGGAGGGGAAGGTGTATAGAGTATTGGTATTATTGCATCAAGCATAGATTAGAGCATTCATAATGCTAGAATGAAGCGATTGAAGTCATATATCCGCATTTAGCGACTGTACATAATGGGTGGCGGGAGTATCTTGATACTACTCGGTATAGTACTCTATACAGAGTACTCCGTACACAGGGATACATTCCAGCGCCAATTCCCCCTTCCCCCATCCATGCCTCCGCGGCGATTTTGTGTCGCCAGCCAGGCGCTGTCCTTGCAGCCTCTCCAGCCGCCCTGCGATGCGCCCGCGTCGCTGTAAAGGAATGTCTGTCTTATAAGAGCATCCATGCATTCACTTTGGTCTCTCTGTTCGGTTCTTTTTCTAGTATATTAATCGTTGTGGTTATACATACCCCTCTTTTCTCTGTTTGCCCTCGCTCTTTACACGCATTTACGCTGCTTACAATTTGCCTGCTTACGGCTTTCCATCGCTTCGATTTTATAGCCAGATTCTCAGACTGAATCGTCTATTTCCTGCTGGTTGGGAACGATAAAGAAATCATTTATTGATTGAGAATCCGACAAAGCAAATTGTGCTGACAGCCCCAAACAACACGCTTAGCAGCACGTCTGACTTATACAATCACTGCAAAAGTGATACATCACTCTGTCGAGCTATCTATTTTGTCGTGTTATTGGCATATTTATCATTCCACGCCCATGGCCCAACAACAACAACCGTATACTTCAACCACCACCATGGATCCCAAACCTACCTTAAACTTGCTTAACCAAGCGGCCCTCAACGAATTCGTCAAGCTGCCTGTCTCCCGGGACATGGTATGCCATCTCGCCCGTCACGCATCACAGGTCATCCGCTGCGAATCACCACCAGCCAGCCCCCAGCAACCAACACCCCCCAGCACACCCCCGACAGACGATGCCCTGGACAACAGCGGCAGACCCCCACTGCCCCCAGTGGAAACATTCATCGCCTCCATCGTCACTCGCTCCCAGGTCCAGGTGCCAACCCTCATGGCATCCCTTGTCTTCCTGGAGCGTCTGCGCTCACGCCTACCACCCGTCGCCAAGGGCATGCGCTGCACCGTGCACCGCATCTTCCTGGCCAGTCTGATCCTGGCCGCGAAGAACCTCAACGACTCAAGCCCCAAGAACAAGCACTGGGCGAGGTACACGGTCGTCAAGGGGTACGAGGGATTCGGGTTCTCATTGCCCGAAGTCAACCTTATGGAGAGGCAGTTGCTCTTCTTGCTTGATTGGGAGACTCGTGTTACAGAGGATGAACTGTTCACGCACCTGGAGCCGTTCTTGGGTCCTATTCGTCGCCGGTTCCAGATCCAGGAACATGAGAAGAAGAAGAGACAGCAGGAGCTGTACAGACAATCGCGTCTGCAGCTCTCGCCTGAAAATCTTCGTCGTCATCAGAGTCCATCTGCACCGTCCCGCCATGGAAGTCTCCGCCGACAGCCTGAGCACTCGCCCACTCCTGCCTCGCGGCACTCTATGATTGCAACGCCGTACACACACCGGCGTGCAAACCGCTCCATCTCGCCTCCATCCATCAAGGACGTGCCATCCCTGTCCCGCGCAGAGACATTCACATCTCTCAGCTCCTGCGCTTCCAGCATGACTACTTCCTCGCGGGGTACACCGGCATCAATCAGCTCTTCCAACGGCGTCGACGAAGTCATGGTCGCAGATGGCGGCAACAGTCCCCGCCTTTGCACCGCTAACTACATGACCATGCCCGTGAAGGCAGATGTCAAGACGCACTCTCACACCCATCCGCACCCTCTTTCAAGCGATGGCGTGAGCAACAAGAAGATGCGCCTTGGCCACCACTCTGGGGGATCAGGTCTTGTTGCGAGATTCCTGGCGTCGGCTTCGTATATGGGCGGGAGGATTGGGAGGACTTAGGTTCTGTTTCTGTTTTCTTTTGTGTCGGTCTTTTGCTACTGAGCTGGTCTCGTGCTTTTGTTTTTTGATGATTTTTCTGATCTGGTTCGATCTGATTTTATGATCTATAATACCCTATTTCCTATTTTTTCATTTTGACTTGAAAATTTGGTTCATGCATTGACGGCGTTGAGTTGGTGGATGGATGTTGTTTTGGTTATGATTGATTCCCTGGATGTCAGTCGATTCTGCTATACGCTATATGCTATGTTACGCCTCGCTATGCCTTTCTTTTCATTTACTCTCTTTTGTTCCTCTGTCAAACTCATGAAATCCACCAGTATGTACGGTACGGTCTTAATCGGATGACCCAAAATAACTTGAAAATGATATTTATAGAACGATAGTTTAATATAGATATCTTGAACTTAAATTTCTCGACATTCCAAGTATGCGAGGTGACCACATAGACTTTTTAATACAGTAAGGACAGCATTCCGATGCATGGTTGGGTGTGCGCCACTGTTACAGAACAGAATGGAGTTTCAGTACAGCCACGCGGGTTCTGGTTTGGTTTTCCGAGGCATGTACATCGGGTCTAGACCTGTGGAGGGGTTGGTTGGATGGGGTGTATTCCGTAGAGTAGTGTACGTTCTATGCTGATCGTCGTCGATATGGAAGTAAATTGAAAGACAATGATTAGATGGCCGGCGCCTCCCACGAATCACGCTTGATCTTCATAACAGCAGACTGCTTATGCGGGAAGGTCACCTCGCCTTCTTTGTAGAAGCCTGATTTCTGCAGATAACTTATGACCCTGTTCTTCGTCAGCACTGCTTTGTCCAAAATATGAAAAAAAAAAAAAAAAAAGGGTGGGAGGAGCATACTTCTCATTATCAACCCTCGGCTCTAACAAAACCGTCTCCGTCCTCGAATCCGCCAACCAAGCATAATGCACTAACGAAGTCAACCAAATATTCACCCGGTGGGATCCCCGATACTCCTGCTCCCCGACCAACAAATGAATCCCGCGATCATAGTTACCCAGACCGCCCAGCAACGGTCCCAATCGATCTTCCTTGGCCCAGTAGATCTCAAAGTATCCGAAGGGTTTCCCGTCCCAGCATCCGAAGACCGGGAAGCTGTGGCGCGAGGTGAGGTTGTGGCGCAGGAATTCCTGCTGGTGCTCGATGGGGCCTGCTTCGCCCCATGCGGCATTGACGCGGGGGTCGTTCATCCATTTGTGGAGGATTTCGAGGTCTGTCGGCCCGTCTGTGGGCTGGGGTTGTTGCATGCCGATGGCGGAAGATGAGGAGATGGAGTGGGTGTGGCTGGAGCCGGAGGTAGGGGTGGTTCCTGGTGACACAGACTGGGACTGTTTGGAGGGCGAGAAATAGGGGACTCGGAAGGAGAGGTATTGGCCCACGCTGGGGATGTAGCGGATGTAGACGACTTCGCCTTGGTGTGGGGGCCTGGTGCGAAGTGGATGGCGCACGCCATTCGTGAAGGTGTACTGCGTTGGTGGCGGGGGGAAGTAAGTAGGTAGATGGCTTCCCGAAGTAAACGGTCCCTCTTTTTTCAATCTCGCCTGCTCATCCGTCGTCGGGGAGGAGATTTGCTGCCGTGTAATCGACGCCGGAATCCCCGCCGGCGCAAGCGTAAACAGGAACAATCGCGGATCCAATTGCCAGAAACTCCGTCTGCTCACAAACATATTATCCCACGCTCCAGAGTCCTGGTTCTCATTCGGCTCCAGACCAACAGAGCTATCCTCCGTCGCAATCAGACCCATCCGCTCAAGCTTCTGCAGCAAATTGCGCTTCTTAAAGATCCCCTCGCGCTTGATGTTAATCCGCCAGTCGCCCTTGGGCTTACCCAGCAGCGGGGTCTTCGCGGAGTTCGCCGAGTGCAGATGCAGATCCGGCTCTTGTTCGTGGAAATACCACCATAGCGTGATGTAGAGGAGGAGTGCAATCTGACGCGTCGGAGAACTGGCGGGTTTGAAGTCTTCGCTGGAGGGGTCGACTGTGTATGCGATGTGAAGGCAATCATTGCGGAGGGTGGGGTCTGTGAAGCGGCGCTGGCGGTCTTTTTCTTCCTTTTCAGAGGATTCATCGTCGTCGCGAGTGTAGAGAACAATGGTCCATCCTGGGGGGAGGACGGAGTGGTGGAGAGTCAAGTCGTTGCTTTTGAAGTTGAAGCCGCCGAAGACGGGCGTCACAGTGAAGCTCTGCCCGTTCGGGAGGTAACAGGTGCTGTGGCGCATTTTGAAGTGATTCTCTTGGTTTATTGTAGAGAAATAAAAAGAGAGAAAGTAAAAAGAGACGAGGCGAAGAAGGGTTTTATGCGATGGGAAAAGTGGGATGATGGGCCCCTCCAATATGACTTCGGGATCGGCCAGTGGGGGAGTAATTGGTACTATGCAAGCACGAATTCAAGTCATGCAATTGAAAATTTAGAATTGACCGATCGAACTGAATTATCTATGCCATAACAAAATCAAGAGGCGAAGGTCTGATGTCATGTTCGCCCAGCGTGACAAAATGGGAAAAATTGACGCTATTCCCAGTTACCCTCTTCGTAAACACGCATTATTCATACATTCTAAGGAATACAGACTGAATCACACTCAAAACTCCTCCACCGTAGTTCCTAGGTTTCTTTCACGGGCCAGCTGGATCAAATCGCCTCCCGTCACCAAATCCATCAATCCCAATCCCACACTCTTGTAGATAACATTGCCCCGTTCCAGCCATTCGCGCAGACTCTTGGTGTCGTCCCCGCCGCCAGAGTCCTGACGAGACGCCTCGCGCACCATGAGCAGTTCGCCCAGCTCAACGGCCTGGTGTGGCTTGACGTCCGCCTGGATGAGCTCGCCGGCTTCCTTCAGCGCGGCATCAAGACTGTCAACCACCACGACTCCGCTGCGTTTGGCGTGCTTACGGAAATGGCGATGCGACGTGTGCACTGTCACTTCGTCGCGCAGGATGTCCGGATGTAATTCCGTCATGTGTGCTTTGTACGATCCGATCGCGCTGACGAACCGGCCCTTGCGACGACCTTCATTGGAGGTGAGCAACTCGGCCGGGAACAGAGGCTTGATGGACGGAGTACAGCAGAAAATGGCATCGGCCTTGTTGATGGCATCCCCGACAATGCGAGTATAGTCGCCAAACTCACTACTGACGGCCGAAAACTTGACATCCCCACGCCAGCTCGCGTTCTCTGAAGAGTAAATGTCCCGAAGGAGCTTAGCCGCCCGATCAAACGACCGGTTGATGATGTACACCTTTTTGATCTCAGATCCACGCAGGGTCAGCGCCAGTCGAATGTGCCAGTAAGCCTGCTTGCCGGCCCCGAAAACAGTCAGCGTACGCACCCGGTTCCGCTTGTTGAAGAGCATGAGCGCTGTCAGTGCCGTGCGGAAGGGCGTTAGTTCATGTGCATTAATCAATCCAAACGGCAGACTCTCCTCATCCAGCAACGTCACACTGCCCTGTGGTGAAGTATCGCGGGTACCAACCCCAGGCCACGCTCCCAACGTCTCCGACACATTAGGCGGGATGGGCTGCTGGTTGACAGTTCCCGACTGTATCGATGACCGGATGCTCGGTCCGCTCGACGAAGCATTAGCATCATTCTCGTTGCTACTATCGCCGTCATCTTCATCGTGCGACGATGCAATCGAGTGGTTATCCGTGTCGGACGATTGAGAAGTAGAACCCATGGAGCCTCTACCGGCGCGCGACCGGGACCGTGTCGAGGGCTTTTCGTTTTCGGAAATTTCCAGGCCGGTCTCCACGGCACACCCCGCTTTATCTGCATCGTCTAGTGAAATCAATTTCATCCCGATCGTGTGGCCGGTGCTCGCAGGCATAAACAGTGTCGTGCAGCCATTGGCTCGAGTAATCGCAGTTCTCGGCGGTTGATAGGATGATGAGCAGCCTTGCTCTTGGGATCCGGTACTGTATTCACGCAATGATTCTGCAAGCTTGTGCTGCAGTTCAATGATCTCTTCGCGAGTTAGCGACAACAGCAGAGATCGCAGCTGCGCTTGGGAGAGGATAGTGAGCGGCATAATCCTTGTCAATTGGAATGATAGTAGGTAGAAACGAGAGTGATAGAGTAAGAAAAAAAAAAAAGAAGTGAAGTGTTCGAGAAAGACAGTTGTTCTTCTAGAAGTTGATGGGAGGCGTTCCTTCCCTCTTCTACCACCAGTCAGCGAACAAGCGCAGTCAACAACGGGGCACTTGGCAGCATATATGAATACGCACTCAGTAATTTATCTCGACAGTCTTCTTTCTCCTTTTAGTCAAAGTGGGAGGGTCAAAGACGAATCGGGGAAGAATCCGGCGAGAAAGCAACGAAGACGGCGGTTGAAGCTGCTTATGACGACAGTCAAGCCTTGGCGGACCACAGTAGTCGTTGCCTAAAAGATTCTTAGATGGTGATGGAGTTTATTTACACGAGAGTATCTACAGGAGCATAGTTGCAATATGCAGGTAAGAAAACTCCGATTGGAAGACGCTTGGTCGTTAATGCATGCGGGGGAATCAATAAGAACAAAATGTCAACCTCCATAACACCGGGATATATAAAAACGGGATAAAACAAAACAACTGTATGGCAGAATTAATATCCCCACATGTCACCATCGTCCTTGACTATATCGTCCTCATTTAGAACATGTAGTCCACTCTCCTTGCCCTCTCGTTTCCGCTCTCGTTTCGTCACTATCCGACTGGGCGTCAACGGCGTGACTGGTGTGAATGGCATGTACGGACTGTACGGGGTCGGCATCCCGGTTCTAGGTCCATTGATTTGTTTCGCGGGACGTTCTAGGATCGTTGTCTTGGTGGGTGGGGCGCTTTGCAGACCGTAGGCATCCCGAAACGGTAGACTGCCCTGCGATGGTCCCGCATGACGTGCTGAGTATGCCGCATGGCTTGCAGCCGATAGACTCAGCGGGGGAGGTGCTGGCGTTCGTCTCATGCCTGTCGATTTCGCCGGAGGAGGAGCAGAGACATGGATCGGGGGCGCTGGAGGGGGTGGTGGGTTGTATAGACGAGGCGTCAACGGTGGTTGATCTTCGCCATACGACGTGTTTGTCGTTGGATCTGGCGATGCCAAAGGGGACGAGATGGACAGTTTCCGAAGAGGAAGCCGTGGCGAGCGGATCTTGCCCGAGCCCGCAGACGTGCGTGTGTTCGAGCTAAAAAGAGACAGCGACGAAAGCCTCCGCGATAGTCGAGAATTGCTCGATCGTGGACTGGTAGGTAATTCATTTGCCTGGGAGGGTTCTTCGAGGACCCGCGATGAACGATCCGTGAAGGGGTTGGTCACTACACTCTCCCGTGATTGCAGACTGTAGTTATGGCTGTGACCACCGCTACTACTGCCGCTTTCCTTGGCATGTTCCTTCTGTTCATCATACTCCATCACGGCAGCATACAGCATCTCCATCTGCTCTTGTGCCCGGCGTCGATCGGTTGCGACCACTGTTTCATCAATGGTGGCCACACTGCCATTGTTGGATGGATGATCAAGTGTCCTAGCATTTCTGCCAAGGCTACTCCACGATCGATCGAAACCATTTGGCTGATTTGGACTGGGCAGACTGGGTGAGATCGGAGTAACAGGACTAGGGTCCACGGTTGAAGGAGGTTTGAACGGCTTCATCATTTCCACCTGTAGCGTATAGTTCGACGCGTGCACCGTCCGTCGTAGACGTCTCCCCACAAAGAGCAACAAAGAAAGACTAATCGCAACGAACCCGACGTAAGCCGCGACGAGGCCACCAACCTGAGCAGCAAGAAGAGACCGGTCCAACTCGTAATTATCAGCACGAATAGACTTTATATCCGACGACGCAACAACTCGAGAAGCCAAAAACGCGAGCAACACAAAAATGTGCATTATGGGTCGGTAATCCGCAGAAGAAGAGAGATTAAGTATCACCCCGTAATCTCAACGGGCACAAAAAGCATTGGGAACGAGGCCGCAAATCCCTACGTGAACAGCACACAACATCCTGGAGGGGGGCGCGTATGACGAAAGATATAACCTCCGAGTCACTGTGGGCCGATTGGCCGTGACAATGTGAGAGAACGCATTGCCAGACACTGAGAGAGCCGTCAAGAACAGCTCCGGCGAGTGTCGTTGGTGCAATACGCGCCGGGCTGACGCACGGCACATCCCATCACACATGGGTTTTGGCCACTGAGACGCGGAGGATTTGCTGGTGAGATCGTCGACTGCGATGTTTTCCCTCACTGGTCTCATTTTGGTCTCATCATTAGGATTTGTCTTCTTTAGGCTGTAAAATGAGGACCTATGAATTCCCTGTTCCGGTTAGTTTTGCCGTTTCTGGTATAGCCTCCCAATACGCCGTACTGTAAACGCTGCCAGCCTGGCCTTCCAATTTAAAAGAGCCCTCCCGCATTATTCTGACCTCGTCTCCTCCCAAACCTTTTTCTCTTGCCAAACTCCCTCTCCATATTCTGCAATCACCCATATTCCTGACCATTTGAACTCTGCCACCCACTCCTTTTTTTTTTTTTTTCTTTTGGAAATTGCGGCTGCGCCCTCTTTCCTCGTTTACATTGACCGGTGTTTTGAGCAGATTCTGTCTCCCTCTATTTTTTATATAGTGAATTGGTTCATATTCTCTGCCCCCTATATTATAGTAAAGAACGAATTTACATGAGGTTTCGCTTTTCCGGCCACTCTTAATTACTGGTATCCGCCCTTTTGACTCCCTTATCAAAGGAAATGTCACGGCTCGGTAGCTAGTAGATATTAACGAATTGATATTCCTATCTAAACCAACTAGTAGCCGTCAACGAGAATATCGAATCTGGGGAGGAAAGAAGAAGAGGGATCTATCTACAGGAAGAAAAGGGGTTTTTATCTGTAGGTTGTATGGCTGCGCTTGGTGCTTCCTTTGTTTGCTTGCATGGCGTTTGTCGATATCAGCTATCAGGGCGACGTTGAGGCTCTGAGCCGTCACACTTATACAATTCCATAGTATTCTCATAAGGCGGCAGGCTGTGTTCGACCATAGAAGAAGACGAGACAAATGATAACATAAGAGCATTTGTGAGAGACAGGATGGCTTCTGGTGAAAGAAAGGCGGCAGGCTGTCACAGGCTCAGTTAGGATAACGGAGCATTTATCTATGGGTTCTACCCAAGTACCTATCGACAAGAATGATCAACATGAATGAAGAAAGGAGGATACCGCAATTATCAACAAGGCTAACAAGTCCGCTTCATGTGATTGCCAGCCAACGTAACCAATTTGTCACAGGAAACTGATGCATTTCAAAGAAGTCCTCCGCCACTATTAGATTGATTTTTTGAGGTGTTCAGGTAAACACTCAGATTCCTTGAGGAGCGCATAGTGGTTGTCGCATTTCCAAGCTGAGACGAAGTCGATTAAAATGACCTTCAAACTGCGAATGAGAAAGCTAAATCGATTTATATCACCATGTTGGATCCCCAAACAGTGCAGCCGAGAATGTCTGCTAGCAGGACTCAAGGTCCTGAGGGCCCGCATGTCGTGCATTGGTAATGCATTCCATCAGGAATCCAATGACTCTACCATCTTCAGTTAAATGACCAAGAAATCGGGGGCCAATGTCGTGACCATCAATCTATTGATATGCTGCAGTCTCATTCTCGATATATTGGATCCCCCAGTCAAAGCGGGCGAACTTGGCAGCAACGACAGTGTCGAACATGCGGCATTCTATTTCATAAATGCCGTTCGTAGCTTTTCTCCAACCATAATGTCTATATAATCAACGTAGGTTCCATGCCATGTGTTATTAACACTGGGAAATTCAGACCGACATGCACGCTTAAAGTGCGGCTGACCATCCTTTCCATCATTCCAACCCCCAGCTGGAAGTACCAATTGCTATTAGCTCAGGAAACGAAGAAACATAATTCAATTGTACAATGCATCATAAAAGACCCACATAAGCGTCTACAACACAGATACAAATTTATTTGCCGATCCAAAAAGGTACCAGCTGCAATACCAAAAGGTGTCGCAAGAATGTGCTTTTTCTTTAGAGTTAACGGATTCCCAGTATCTATATAATGGAGGTCGGTACCCTATACCAAAATTCAAGGGAAACAACCGAAACAACGACATCTAGTGACAATGCACCAGAAAATTCTTTGGTCGTCAGTGCTTTACCGGCGGCTGGCGAGGCTGCACTGGCGGACGACTGCGACGCACGTTTCCCTGGAGTATTCTTGTTTACAATCGCTCGGGCCAACCGTTCCTGGAGACTATCGTTCTTTCGCGTATTCGAAGCATTCGAAGAGCCGCGGGAGACTAAGCGGGATCATCGTTAGCTATGCGATGCGATCAGGTACTAGCATAGATAATGAAGTGCATACTCCCATTCTGTCGTCCCTGACGGCCCACCTATTTGGTCCTCGCAGCCACATTCTTCGCCTGCATCTGCTGCAATTGTTTATGTTGTTCCTCTTCGGCCAGGGTCAGGTCCAACTTGGACTCCACGCCGGCCACAGCCTGTTGCAGGAACGAGCCGACTTTCCATTTCCGCTTGGGCCTTGCGAGTTCTGGGGGCTCTGCGGATTCTGCGCCATGGTGTCGGTCCTTTTTCCAATGCTAGCTACCTTAGCAGCAGAATAAAGTTCTCAATGCTCACCAGAGGCAGGTCGGGGAAGTTGAAATTGGTGCGGGTTTGTTGTCAGACTGGTTTGTAAGACGATGGGAGTGAAACAAAAGGAGCATCCAGAGTAGTAATCTAGAGAATACGAGATAAATGGGGCATTAAATGAGCAGAACACATAGTATTAGTAGTTAAGGAAGTGTTGAAAGTAAGGCTGACAAGAGTATCAATCAAGGTAGTAATAATAGCTTGCGCATTTCCGGGTGGTTCTCTTGGCGTACATCCTCTATCTACGAACAAAAATAAAATACACTAGTTACTAAATTATGATTGTTATTACACCAAAGTTGCAGCAGAACTCATTTATTCCCTTCTCTCACTCATCCTCAGCACATAATATCAGTTGCCATCAAGGAGAGCCTTTTTAGTTTTAACGTCGTGGGGTTCGCACTTAGGGGCTGAATCAATGACAGCTGCGGCAACGGTATCAATGGATTCCTCAAGGTGATGGAGGATGGAGACCACGGCTTTAGCAACGGGGGCGAGGGAGAGGATGCTATTGTGGTCCTGACCAATGCGAACGATTTCATACTTGATGAAGTCAAGCTGTTTTTACCTTAGCATACTGTTTCTGATGGAAGGTGGAGGCGTGATGGCTTACAGTGTGGAGAGTTGTGCAAAGGGCTTCTTGCTCAGTCTCGCCCAATGTGCTATCGGGTTCTTTAAGACACTCCTTAAGATTCCTCTCATTGCAGTCCTGACCCATATTAGAGACGATCTTGGTGATCTGTTCAAAGTTCTCGATGACTTGCTGTGGTTGAAATTAGTTCGCTTCTCTTCCGGAGGGGGTTATTCATATTGAGAGAACATACAGGAGCCTTCTGGTCAACATTGGCACTGGAGATATCCTTGACAAGGTCATTGGCCTGGCTAGAGATCTGAGTCATCTTTTCAATGCTCTGGGCCATCTTGTTGGCACTGATATCAGCACTGATGCCCGTGACCAGGGCCAGGGAGGCAATGATGGGAGTGAAACGCATTTTGATTGGGATTATTAGGGGGCAGTACTTTATTTGCTTATAAGCAAGGATTAAAGAAAGAAGTAGAAGTGAGTGCGCTGAAGAGCAGAATGTTGGGAGCAGGGGTTTATATAGGTAAGATAGGGTAGGATTAGCCACTTAGGATCCCAACCCATTGGGCTGGATGGGCGTAGTTGAACATCCAGTCCAATGGCCATCAATGCATTCTTATTGGATGTAATAGAAAGATTGACATTGATAGTTTCATGGCCTAGTGCAGGGGTCCCATTGCAGTCCCCTTATATTGCAACTTCGAGTGGATTCCGGATCAGTCAATTGGAACAGTGTGAAATGACTATGTTAATCTCCTGGGTTTACTGCTACATAATGTACTCCGTACAATCCCATATTCAACACACATGTGAGTCTCATTGCCATTGGTAGATTCGCAGAACGTGCTGTAAACCCCCATTCTGGGCAGAAAAAGCAAAGTAATGCCTGTGCTTGTTCTTTTTTCAATGGTGCTCGGTTAGATCTTGCATTGATATCACTTGGGTAACGTAATCCACAAGCGAGTGGCCACCCTACCGCGTTTCGCGTCATTTTCGTGCACTCTTCCTTCTTTAACGACCCACCATGCCACCAATTCGCTCTCGAAGCTCCAGAAATTCAATAGAGCAAGAGGATAGTGTCTTATTAGCTATCCAGACTATTAAGAAGCAAGAAATTGCCTCAATTCAAGAAGCAGCAAATCAATTCAATGTGCCTCATACAACTCTCCGACGCCGGCTTGCTGGATGTACAAATCGACACGAATCTCGCGCCAATAACCATGAATTGACACAAATAGAAGAGGAGTCGCTTCTAAAATGGATACTCTCAATGGATTCTCGTGGAGCAGCCCCCCTGCCTGCTATTGTACAAGATATGGCCAATCTTCTACTTATGTCGCGTGGAACTACCCCGGTTCAAAGGGTCGGTGAGAATTGGGTCTTTAACTATGTGAAAAGGCACTCAGAGCTTCCAACCTGATTCTCAAGGCGCTATAATTATGAGTGTGCAAAATGCAAATACCCAAGAATCATCCATGGGTGGTTCGATTGTGTGCAACGGATGATACTTCAATATGGCATTGACCCTGATGATATCTACAATTTTGATGGGACTGGTTTTGCAATGAGTTTAACTGCTACTGCAAAAGTAGTAACATGGTCTCAATACTATGGTCGGCGATCAGTGCTACAACCTGGGAATCGTGAATGGAGCGATTGGGAGCCTAAAACACCTTCGAATTTTGTCCAATTACACAAGCAAGCATCCTAGATTAAGGCTTTATTAAGGCACCGTTCAAAGAGCCCACCGAGTCCACTTAATTCTGCTATAAATCAGGTTCTTAAAGCTTGTCAAATCACGATGCAATGGGCTGCTTTTCTTGAGAAAGAAGTGAATTACGCGCTGCAAATGAGAAGCAGAAGCAAAAGTATACTCAGTCTAAAAGGCAAATACTTCATGAAGGTGGTCTCTCAGCTCCAGAGGCTCATGAGCTATTTGTGCAGCCAGAAGCAGCAATAGCTCCAGCAACACCCCCCTGCCCCCCGGCTAAGACAGCCTTCGCAACCTTCGCAGCCGCGTACGAGGGCTTTGCCGAAGTGTGGCTTATGTGGAAATCAGGGACATAGAAGAAATGCATGTCCAGATAGACCTAATTAGCTAGTTTTCTTGATTGAATGGCGTGCTGGTTGGAATAAATGCATCTGAATACTACGGGCGGGTGACTGACCCGCTCGCTTACCAAATACATTATATGCCTGATCTAACCATATATAGAAGGCACGATGTATAGGCATTCCAGCCTGTATTCCCGTAAACAAACCCCCAATCAGAGCACCAGACTTCGTTCTTCTGAGACAGAGTCTACATCAATAACCCTGTTCATCACCTGTCACTCGTTCAAACTGAGTAACTCTGTCATACCTTGTCTCAGAAGCCATTCTCGCCTCGAACTCCATCCCACCTACATTCCACCACCACCAAAATGGGCCACAAAGCCTCCGTCATTCACGGCGTCCGATCAGAAGATTACTACAAGCCCGGCAACGCAATCAACGAAATCTGGATTGGTCACCTCGAACTCATCTCTCGCCTCCCGTTCGGAGACTCCGATATGGGCCAGGCTGGATGGCCGGCGGGCAGTTTTCCCAAAATCCCCTGGCATAATTTTATCATTCCTTTGAAACGCCGGGGGTTCGTTGAGGCAAACGGAAATGATCGATATTCTGAGAGACTGTCGGCGGGGGGTCAATCGGGGGATCGGTTGAGTAGTGGTATTGATCTTGCGTCCCAGGTCATGTCCTTAGTACCGATTTTGGTTATGTTATCCCTCGTCGTCCTTGCGTTTGGTCTTCCGGTGGTTTTGAGACGGTATACCATACCATTCAACCGGGTCCTTGGGGATGGGACAGAGAAGTGCAAGCAGCGCAGGGAAGGGTACGCTATACGGACATGCATCGCTATTATCACCCTTGTTACGGGCTTGTTGCTTTCTCTGCTTGTTTTCCAAGCCCTGGCGGATGTCGGACATCTGGGAATACTTAATGACTCGGTATTGGTATTGGTGCAGGTGGTAGCGGCCGTTGCAGTTGGCGTTGGTTTTTGTTATTCGGTCAAGGGAGCGTATTCGCTTTGGGTGGATTGGAGGGACGTTTCTCGTTGGCTGGGAGAGGACGATATTGTTTCGGAAAGTGTTATGATAGAGGAGAACCTTCCGTTGATTGTGTCTTCTTGGGTAGAACGGCAGCATCGGGCTTGATTGATATTGCTCGGATCCTGTTGACGATTTTATGTCATGATTCATTTCCTATTTCTATGATATCCTTAGCGCAGTGTCTAAATTCCAAATATACAGGTGGAACCAGCCCGATTGCATAAATTATATCGTACAAACCATTCATATATACAATCCATGCCTACCTATTCTTCTTCGAGAACAAATCCCGCCAAAACTCTCTGAACCCATAGCCCTTCGACTGATCCTCATCGTAAACATGAGATGCCTGCGTAGTGCTCAATGAGTCCATGACCGACGATGTCTTCTGATGTACTATCGTCGACGGACCATGAGCCTTCTCCGTTGCCCTGCGTTTGATTTCGTCGGCTAGGGATGGCGCTACATCCGCGAAACAAGAGGACAATTCGCGGTCAAGATTGATATACGGTTTTCGTGCGACTGGTGGTGCTTGGAGATTGTATGAGCGGGCTAGTGCGTTGAGATTCTTCACTGTGACTTCGTGGTATGGGCGTTCGATGGAGAGATAACTATGGTCACGGAGAGGGGGCAAATGTGGTAGATTCTCGTCGCTCTTTTCGGTTTGTATTTCTGGGGTGGAAGAGGAAGGCTCTGTTGCTGTTTCTGCCACGCATTCCAGGCCAGTTTTCTGAAAAGCTTTCTCGATCCTTGCCCTCTCATCCAGTCGTGCCTCTGCGGCAGCATGTGCCCGAGCACGCCTCATCTGATCCTCCAGAGGTCCTCCCTCGCTAGCAATCATTCTCGCAGCATGCCTCCTCCAGTCAGCCCGCAAGCGCTGACGGAATCGGTCAACCTCCTTGGAGAGTTCTTGCTGTTTCTCAATCCACGGCGGAATAATTTCCTGCCTCTGGATCATCTTATTCATGAGGTATTCGGTTGTATCCATGAACGCATTGTTCGCATTATGGTCGACTTCGGTATTAATACCCTTGCCCCGCTTGATGTTCCTAAACTGCCCGCGCGCGATGGCATCTTCGATCCGTTCGTTGGCAAGCGATGCGAAGCCCTGGACGGAAACGGGCATTGGCCGAGCACCTGGCGTGAATCTCTCGCGCAGCTCTTCCCGTATGCTCTCGCGTTCTCTATTTGTAAGTCCAGGGCTCTGGCTTAGATTGAAAATAGCCGTACGCTCTTTGGCTTCTGCAATGCGGACACCAGGCGAGACTTTGCGCTTGGGGCTGATGCGGAGGTCGACGGGATTGGGCTGGGGTATTTTATAAGGAGTACGGATCGGTTTCGGTTTCGCATCGTCTAACATTCGTAGAGTGATGTCGGGGAGTTCCTCTGCTCCAGACCAGGGCGTGGATCCGGCGATGTCTTGAGTTCCTTGTCCTGCGCCCTCCTGTAAACCAGTAAGCAATCATGCCAATTCACCTGTATAGCTCGAAGAAAGACATACCGGCATATCCACAATGGAGTGGGCAGCAGCATACTCATTCTTGAACGTACTCCCAGCAAGTCTCTCCTCGAGCTTTGCTTTTAGATCCTCCGAAAACCCCGCTTCCTGTATATTCTTGCGCGCAGATCGTCCTCCTTCCAGCAATGCGTCCTCTGTCATTTCTGAAAGCCTCCGCACCATAGCGCTCTCTTGCTGGGGTTCATTTTGTGATGATGAACCGTCTTTCTTTTCGCTGTTGCCATCCTGCTTCCGGACGTTCGATGTAGAGAAGCTCTTTAGGACGAAAGTCGTTCGTTGCTGATGTACAGTTCTGCACTTCGCAAGAATTCTTGTTATATTCGACACGGACACATGCTTCGCACTCATATCCACGATACTCCAACGAAAATAAAAACAACGAAGATTCGCTTCTGTCAAACACAGTTCAATAAGTGTACTTATGCTCCGAGCGGCGACCTTATACAACCGCTTATGTCAGCCGCTGACCAAATCTTGGCATCTCCGAAGCCTTTCCGACGCTTTTGATTTGGAAGCTTTTCTCCGGTTGTCTGTAGTTGCTGTCCCTCAACCTTCCTCTCGTTTCCCGTCGAGCCGGACAATAACCGCCAATATGCCTGCCAAGGGTGCCTCGACCCGTCTCAACCCCGTCCGTTTGCAGACGATTCCCCATCTTCGGGTTCGCCGGCCGAATCAACATGAGCAGAATCCCTGCGTGACTGTGATGTCTACGATGCTGAGTACGTCTCGAAATATCGCACCTGCTTGGTGATTGGATTGCACTTGAAGGGGATATATTGCGTTAGGTGGATTAGGGCTGACATGCGACACTAGGCTGCTGGGCTTCGTCAGGGTTCGGCTCGGAGAACTGTGCGGCAATTGAATCGCAATTGAAGAAGTGCATGGATCAACCGGTACGTATTCCTGAATTTGATGGAACATGTCACATTGGGGATAGCTAATTCCACTTTTCCCGGGGAAACAGAAATCGCAGGGCGAGAAGAAGAACACAATCAATTACCACCTTATGAGAATGTACCCGAAGGTTGTCGGGCCCCAGAAGAGGGATGGCAAGCTTGGTTAAACAAGTTGTTTTTTGTTAGATTGCCCCCTGGAACGCACGGTTATACAACGATTGTTCTTGGTTTACTGGATTGTGAGGAGGGGAACGTTCTATTTCCGGAGTTTGGGTTCCCTTTTTTCACGGTATATCAAAAGGTTATGCTCTAGATTTGAGGGCATGTGGGTGTTTGCCATATGCTGGTCTGTACATTATATGTGATATGTTTGAAATTTTCAATTTATGATCTTCAAGAAGTCATTGGTTATCGAGCGTTCTATACCAAGATAGTCCTAATGCTACAGGGGTATGAATCGCAGGACCAGTTTATCTCCCCTTGGTTTCACCGTGTAAGCGTCTGTCTCTTCAATATCTTTATCATTGATCACGACAGTGCTGAAGTTGGTATAAATGGCAGCAACAGCCAGCTTCATTTCTGTAAACAACTGTCAGCATGACCATCACCTCGGACCACAACATATAATAAACCTACCCTGCAAAGCCAGATTACTCCCAATACACATCCTTCCGCCGCTCCCAAAAGCCCAGAACCACCGTTTCCTTTCTTCCAAGTCAACGGATGGATTAGCATCATTGAGCCATCTCTTGGGTACCCACGTTTCCGGTTCCGGAAACACCTCAGGGTTCCGGTGGAGCGAGTACGCTTGGGCATTTATGCGCGTGTTGGGAGGAATATTATAATATCCGGCTAGTGTACAGGTTGGATAAGGGGTCACTCGAGGCTGAATGCCTGGGATCGGTGCGTGAACACGCAGTGTTTCTGTGACGATTGCTTCGAGGAGCGACAAGGAGTCGATGGACTTGGGCGATGGTAACTCTGTGGATATGGGAGATCGAGGATACGTGATCCTAGGATCTAGGGTTAAGAGTTCTTCACGGAGCTCCTTTTGCAGATCAGGTCTTTTGCTGAGTTCCCAGAATAGATATGTCAAGGCCACTGCGCTCGTCTCGAATCCAGCTGTGAGTTGGTCATATAACTCGGCTGCTATGTCAAAGCGTTGCTGCTTGGCGTTGTTTGCATGAGACTCTGGGTCGTATTTCTCGTCTGGTAGATGCTTCGTGATACTCTGCTTCAGCCGTTTGAAGACCACCGGTTCTTCTTCCAACTTGGTGGATCCGACAGTTTGGTCTGCCTTGTCACATAGATCTAAGCACCAGGCATCAAGCCTTTTGTTTGCCTCGTCACACCACTTCGGGATCAAACAAACTCCGAAAGAACGCAACCATGATACAAGATTAGGGATCTCCTGGTAATAGAACTCATACGGCTTCCTGCAAAAATACAGGCGGAGCATCTTACGCCGATAAGCCTCTTCTTTGAGAAAGTTAGTACCATTTGCCAGACCAAAGATATACGCGGAGACGAAATCCATTGCTAGCGCCTGGCCGGTCTCGTGCATGTCTACCGGGGTGTTTGAGACTGCCGCTTCATGAATAAGAGGCAAGAAACGCTTAAACAGCATACTCTCCGAGATTATATGCATATGCGGCGACGACTGCAGGAATGACTTGCTATAGATGTTGGATAGCATCCTTTTACGAAATGAATGCTCTTTGTTGCCAGTCATGGTGAACATGCTGATGGTTCTATGGCGCCCATTAACATCTACCACCGTAGATACGGAGGATTATTTTCCTGATCTTACCCAAATGATCCGAATACCCTCGGGTACCATTCATGCTTCTCAAAAGCGCCGGTATAGACGGACTTGATACCGCCATCGATGCAGTTGATTGAGATCTCTGCTGGTGCCAGTCTGACAATAGGACCGAGTCTTGCGTGGGCCGCATGGATGGTTCGGTTATTCTGGCTCTTGAAACGCTTCCACAGAATCCAAGCAGGCGTTATCGGGGCAGACCAGTGCGCATTTGGAATTTTGGACAATGGAGAGAGGAAGATGGGATATATGATGCCCCTGTAAAAGAGAAGTAGGGACACAGCAACAGCTGCTAACACTGATGCTGGAGAGAGTGCCATTTTTGACCTTGAATGGAACGATTAAGCACTGCCTTCAGGGGTGTATAGCAGTATTTCTATCGCTGAGTGTTGTTTTAGGTAACATTAATATTCAATCCCCGCGACTCCCCGCAGATAAGAGTGGATGACATTACCCATCATAGTAACGTATGAACTCTAAACGAAAACAACAATGTAACTCCTTGTCACGAACTTTGATTGGGTGTAGCAATGGAGAAGTATAGAAAGCTAGATGATCATGTTCCTTAAGCCCTGATAACATTCCCCGGATGTTCCGAGGCTCAAACAACACGTCTGTATTGCCGATTTCAAGAAGTAAGCTAACCAAACCGTACTGGGGATTTGGGAAATCATTCTAATCACTAGAGCCCAAAGACAGCCTTACATGCTCCAGGAGAATTTTAGCAACTCCTAAGTGCTCATGTTTTTTTGCCAGCAATAAAGCACTGTGTCGGAATCCATCCCGAGCGTCCACAAAAGCACCCTTTTGTAGCAATAACCTTACGATGTCTTCATGGCCTCCTCGAGATGCAATCATCAATGGTGTTTCAAATGTTAAATTGCGGGAATCTGGGTATGCGCCATGAGAAAGGAGAGTTTCCATGATCGAAATGTCGCCTTTTAGCGCGGCGCAGCAGATAAGGGGCTGGTGGGGGAAGTAGAACAATTCAGGAGGAATTTTCTGTGGGGTTATCTATCGGCACTTCTCAGATGGCATTTGAGATGACGACTTACAGGTTCATCATCATCAGTTCCTTCTTCCTCTCCATCATCTTCATTGTCTGGGTCTGAACGACTTAAAACGATTGGCTCTGAGTCCGAATTTGAGTGGGCGTAATGGCCCAAGCCTTCTGAGGATTCAGAATAGCGCGGATAGTATTCATCTAGACCTCTAGTTTCTTTGCCATCTTCCCCCCCGACTCCCTTTTCGTCAGGCGATATTATCTGAGCATCAATGAGCGTCATCCTGATAGCGGCTTCCATCGACACCCCACAGCCATCGATATCTGCCCCATACGCAATGAATTTCAATACAGCAGCGTCACTACCGTGCCTGACAGCCAGCCAGGGCCCAAGCCCAAGTGGGTGACGTGCACATTCCCAGTATAGGAAATCATTGAGGATACTGTATAAACGACGATTTGTCTGGGATAGAGCGTTGATGGAGGACTCATCATCAAGTTGTTTACATATGATGAGAAGTAGTTCGGTTGGAAGTTCTGCAAGAGCCATAGCGCCTGGTTTGTCTCAGGTGCACGGGTGAAAAAATATTCAAAGGTGCCGGTAGATGTTTGGTTAGGCTTCCACAGGCAGACAATCGGAAGCACATTTTGGGTAAATTCAGCATCATTTGGATCGCGTATCTGCTTTCTTCTTTGCTGCGTCCTTCTCGGCCTGTATATCTTGATGAATTCCTCCCAAAACAAGCTTCATCGTGGCCTCCGAGACCTCATGCGGACAGCTCGCCATCAATTATTTGATTGTGAGGGCAGAGATGATAGCAGCACGAATGCTTATCTCCACAAATTCCGAATAAATGCCTTAGTTGAAAAAATGGCCTCAGGCAACAAGGGTTGACCCGCCGGGCGGTGGAGACCATTGGCTCGCCTAATCGCTTAGTGTCCCACACACAACTTCGTTGAAAGAGATCTTCTTCTCACAACTTTTCTGCGACAACGACGACAACCGACCGACCTGCCACGCCGACAAGGTACGTTCAAATCCTGTGCTGCTTGATACTGTTTGACTGGCGACATTCATTTTACCGATTGCGACTTGCGAGCGAAGAAATTCGAATTCGTCACGAACGGCTGAATTGAGATACCGGGACAGAAAGCTAACGGTTGGATTTTTTCAAGATGGGTGCCCTCAAATACGTGGAAGAGATTCAGAAGAAGAAGCAGTCCGATGTGATTCGCTTTCTGCTGCGTGTCCGTTGCTGGGAGGTGAGAAGCCCTTCCCTAGTCCCCTAATCCTCGACCATTTAACATCCCGCCGGGTGCTCGTGTGCTATGCCATAGGCTACCTCTTGATCTGTTTTTGTTCGTTACGAATGAAAAGAACGGGGGTTTCTATTGGATGGCTTGATCAATCGTTCCGAAAAGAAAGAGAACACGACGCCCGCGGATAGATGTCAAAGCCCATAAAAAATTCTTTTGTGGCACACGAGTCCTGTGCGGGAGTGCTGGCTTGTTGTGTCTTGCTATACACTCGTTGAACTTTGCTGAGAGTGCATCAATATAGCTCCGTCAACTGAACGCTATCCACCGGGCTTCCCGTCCTTCTCGCCCCGACAAGGCTCGTCGTCTGGGCTACAAGGCCAAGCAGGGCTATGTTGTCTACCGTGCCCGTGTCCGCCGTGGTGGCCGTAAGAGGCCTGTGCCCAAGGGTGCCACCTACGGTATGTTTCCTTGAATTGAATTTTCAAAGTGATGGCAGAAGCTAATGGCCCTATAGGTAAGCCTACCAACATGGGTGTCAACCAGCTCAAGTACCAGCGCGCTCTCCGTGCCACCGCTGAGGAGCGTGTCGGCCGCCGCTGCGCCAACTTGCGTGTCCTGAACTCCTACTGGATCAACCAGGACTCCACCTATAAGTACTACGAGGTTATCCTCGTCGACCCTCAGCACAAGGCTATCCGTCGCGATGCTCGCATCAACTGGATCGCCAAGCCCGTCCACAAGGTTCGTTACTCGCCTGGAAGTTTGCTACAGAATGATACTAATACGTTATTTACAGCACCGCGAGGCTCGTGGTCTCACCTCGACCGGCAAGAAGTCCCGTGGTATCAACAAGGGCCACCTCTTCAACAACACCCGCTCCGGCCGCCGTCACACCTGGAAGCGCCAGAACACCCAGTCTTACTGGAGATACCGTTAAACTTGACCAGGTTGATCAAGGGAACGGTGGTTGGCGTTGGAAAAGCTTTGTTTTCGAGGGTGTGTTTCTATTCAAATCACAACTCGCTGCTATGATCATGTCATGTGGATATCAGGGTGCGAGCCTAATGCAACCATTCTTCTGAATCGGATGTTAGCCAAAAAAGAACAGGGATTCCAATTTTTCTCTATCTTGTTTTATTATAACGAAGTATGACGACTTTTCTTTTTTTCTTCAGTTTGGTTTCTGTTGGATGCAACGTACAGAGTAGTATATCAGGATTGGGCCGTAGAGCACCACGTGACCATGACTGAAGCATTCCATAGGCCCCCAGAGTTGGTCCCATGGGAACAAAAGAAGCATTGTCCAATCCCATAAACTTGAATCTAGAATTCTTGCCCCTGGATTGGCACAGTAGTATCGCTGTCGATTGTCTGCTAGTGACTGCCGCTTAACCCGTTCGGGCAGTGTTGCAGTTTCCACTTTCCGCTGGTTGCGGACTCGTCTCCATCAACCATTTATCCATCTCTATCCATATCTGCTTTTCTACTTCTCTTACTCTCTCCATGTGTGCTTCCGGATTCTTGCCCTCTCACTGTCAGCCAAATCTTTTCGTGAGGCTATACGATCTCTCGTATTACGGTCATTCCTCCGGCAGGAATCGGTTATCGCCCACCTCATCTACAACTTGTCTGCCTTATAACCTGCAGAATTCCAGACACCCACTTCTTTTCTTTACCACTTTTCATCAATATACCACCAGTCCTCTGCATATACCAATCCTCTCGTACAATTACTCGATAGGCTTACCTATATCCCTCCAGCCTGAGCAGCAAATGCGCCTCGATGCCGTCGTCGTTCGCGCGTAATGTCACCACCCCCTCCAACCGTCTCCCCTCCTCATCTACTTCCTCTGCCACGAATCCTGCCATGAGTGCACCACGTGCGATACCTCAAGGCATCCCTATCCTACCGTCACCCGCAGCAAACACTAGCCATGGTACAAGCCCTCTTGCTTCCCCGCCGCATCAACGAGGCCATTCCCGTTCGATAAGCCATCCCTTCAACCATAACCCCTTCTCGGGAATCTCCAAACGGCGCAACCAATCGATCTCGACAAAGGACTTTTTGGATTCCGACGATGACGACGAGGTTACCTTTACGCCTGTTCCGCTTTCTTCCAGTCCCCGGAAACCGCTGCCTCGTCCGCCGCCTGGTGGGGAAGAGTTGACCACGGGAAGGTGCATGACATGTAGTACGATAGTGCGGTGGCCGAATAACCTTAAAACGTTTCGGTGCACGGAGTGTTTGATGGTGAATGATCTTGAGCCGTACAAGGAGTCGGGCGATGCTGGTCCTGGGAAGGATGGGAAACCAGCTGTTCCTAGGAAAGGTAAACTACGTTGTTATCTTGTCTCTCGGTTGGTGGACTGATTTACTTCTCTGTTTAGCACTTCCCTTGTCCCTCGATCGAACAAAAGGCATCATTGATAATTGCGTCTCGAGTTACCTTCGGCGGATTCTGGAGCCCGAGACGAGGGCACCTCCGATTGGAAATCCGAACGGCAGACCTTTGTTTGATAGACAGCAGTCACCAAGCCGGGACCCTGGCCTCTCTCGCCCCCGAGGGCTTACTAGTAATCTGCCAGTAAAACCCAAGGACGGGACGCACGGGTCTAGCTATCCAACCTCCTATCTGTCTCCATTCTCTAGCCATGGGGAGTTTCAACCACGAGGTCGTTCCAACTCAGATGTGCAAAGTGCATCGAAACCAGATCGCTCGCGAGAGGCCAAGGACTACACAAGTCGCCCGTCTGTTTTCAAGCCGCTCGAGGACTATATTATCACTTCGTTCAAAGGCTGTGACTGTCTAAACGCATCCTTCATCACGTCACCATCACAACCACCACCACCACTTTCGCGCCCAGCTGGTGAAAGTGGCCCCGCAAAGCCAGTCCCCGATCCGAACACAGTTCCAAGTCTTCCCCAAGCTCAGGCAGCATTTGAGCCTGATGCAAAGACGCTTCTCGTTGGAGATTTGGCAGAGAATTCGTCTTGGTGGATGCATGACGGCGCTCGAGCTAATGCACCTTCGAAAGAGAAGTCCAGCTCGTATCGACTGGTTAGCTCCAGGACTCCTCGAATCAATTGGGCGGAGGTTTCACAATGGTACCACTTGATCATGACTGCCGGAACGTCATGGGTAGAGCAATGGTCGGTTATGCAACCGACAGAAACAGACGAGGACGATGTCGTGAGGAAGAAAAAGTGGGAATCCATGGATCTGGCCTTTGTCGAACGGGAAGTCTCAGAAGCACGGTATCATCTGCAGAGGACCCTACTCAAGGCCACAGAGAATCTTCTCAAACGACCACGTCGACCATTAAAGAAGGCGGAGGAGACCCGAGTTTTGCTCATACTTTTGGCCAATCCTCTGTTACACACATCTACATCATCGTCAGGACCTACTTCCTACAAGGATGAACGGAGACCGTCTAGCAGCAAAGATACTCAAAGGTTGGGACCTCCTGATCCGAAGCAGTCTTCCAATAAAGACCCGTCCAGGCATCGGAGCAGGGGCCCTGGCCAGCATTCAGGTATCGTAAAACGGATATTGGGCTTGATGGCCAATCTACCCAATGATTGCCATCATTACCTGGTCTCATGGTTCTCACGTTTCTCGGTGGGGCAGTTTGAGAAAATTGTCGAGCTCATAGGCAGTTTTGTCACCTACCGCTTGACCCGTCAACACGGACGTAAGCGTAGTGAGACCGTGAAGAACGACAACAACAATTTGATCCCTAGCTTCTCCAGTCCCAATGGAAATACGCCAGCTGAACTGCACGCTGCTATCAATGGGAGAAATCAAAACAAGTCAGGAAATGATAAGAAAGACCAACCAATGCTGTATGGGGACGATTGGCAGATTCGAGTGGCAGCACGGATTATGTCGTTACTGTTTACAGCGAACCATACGCATCGAAGGCCCGAAAATCAAGATGCGGATAGTGCGAGCAAAAACCAACCTAGTCGCCGTGGCCATATCATTCCCATCAGTTCATTCTACAATACGTTACTGGACTATTCCGATTTGGTGGCGGACTTTGAGGCTTGGGAGACCAAAATGTCCAAGTTCTCGTTTTGCCAGTATCCGTTCTTCCTCAGCATCTGGGCTAAGATTCACATTATGGAGTATGATGCACGTCGCCAGATGGAGGTAAAAGCTCGCGAGGCCTTCTTTAATAGCATTTTGAGCCGAAAAGCTGTCAGTCAGTTTCTAGTACTGAAGGTACGACGGGACTGTCTGGTAGAAGACAGCCTTCGCAGCGTCAGTGAAGTCGTATGGTCAGCTCAAGAGGAGGTAAAGAAAGGACTGCGGATTGAATTCATTGGTGAGGAAGGTGTGGATGCTGGAGGTCTCCGTAAGGAATGGTTTTTACTCCTGGTCCGGGAGGTGTTTGACCCTAACCATGGTATGTCTTTTATTTGTTATTTTATTCTTGGGATATGTTGTCACTGACGCGGTGATAGGGCTCTTCATTTATGACGAGGACTCCAAATACTGCTACTTCAACCCGTGCTGCTTCGAATCATCTGAGCAATTTTTCTTGGTCGGTGTCTTACTGGGACTGGCTATCTACAATTCGACTATCTTAGATGTTCCTCTCCCGCCATTCGCTTTCAAGAGGCTTTTGGCAGGCGCCCCGCAGCCCAGCGGAACAAACCCACCGCCGACCTCAACGCCATCGCGTTCCAGCTATAAGTGTACGTTAGATGATCTAGCGGAATATCGGCCGGCTCTGGCGAGGGGTCTTCGCTCTTTGTTGGATTTCGAAGGTGATGTGGCCGAGACGTTTTGCCACGATTTTATCGCACAAGTTGACCGCTACGGGGAAGCCGTTGAAATCCCTCTCTGCCCTGGAGGTGAGAAGCGACCGGTAACCAATGCGAATCGACGGGAGTTTGTAGACCTCTACGTGCAGTATCTTCTCGACACTGCTGTGACTCGACAGTTCCAGCCTTTCCGGCGCGGATTCTTTACGGTCTGTGGGGGCAATGCGCTCTCCCTCTTCCGGCCCGAGGAGATTGAACTTTTGGTGCGTGGATCAGAAGAACCCTTGGATGTGACTTCACTCCGGGCTGTTGCCACATACGATAACTGGCCAGCAATACAACCGGAATCAGAGCCAGTGGTGCAATGGTTTTGGGAATTCTTTGAACACACGCAACCGCCCGCGCAACGGAAACTCCTATCATTCATCACGGGCAGTGACCGAATCCCGGCTATGGGAGCGACAAGTTTGAACATTCGATTGGCATGTCTGGGAGAAGATTCGCCCCGGTATCCGGTGGCACGGACATGTTTCAATATGCTGGCGTTATACCGGTACCCCACGCGGGAGAAGCTGGAGCGGATGCTGTGGGAAGCAGTTATTTACAGTGAGGGATTTGGACTGAAGTGATGTATTACTAGCCGACAATAGCGATGAGGGAATTTCATTCTTATTCAAACCTTGAGATTGTATGATATGGCATCCCGGTTTGCGTGGTTTTTGTTCTGCGATGCCTCTCGGGCCGGCCCTAAAGCATAAACCTCGGGCGGGATGACGAATTATCAACAGTCCGAGATAAGGCGAAAGGTACGATGTATATTGCATCTGGTGGTTTTTAACATTCTACTCTGAGAAATAAATACATCATGCCATTCTTCCCAATTCCGGGGCTTTCCATTGTGGGGATCAATCAATCACATGGGGTTATCATGCCGTCTGTCTACTTGTTTGTGTAAAGCGGCCCCGGAGTATAGAGCGCCGCGAATGGAGCACAGGATTTTGTACCTGTACCTGTACACAGTACACAATACATGGTCTTATCTTGGTATACGGAAGGAAAGTGTTCAGCTGTTTATCTTGACTGGAGTTACTATGGTTATTTATAGTCTTCTGTATTCCCTGGGTAGATTATATATCTTGTCCCTGGGATACCAATCAATAATCATTTTCTTCGTCTCTCCTAGCTTATTTGTCTTTTGACAGGGTCAATTGGCTGGAAAGCATGGCAGCTGATCTTCCCCTGACTATGAAAGTTCTCAAGTATGGCCTGTCAGGTTAGTTAGTGGTTTGCTGGTATAGGTAACTGACAGTTGCAGATACGAGAAACCAGAAGTGCATAGCATCGTCGAAGCTCCGCTTCCCACACTTCGGGAGAACGATGTCTTGGTGCGTCCCTCTCTCCCAGAAATGTGTGGGCACAGATAGAGCTAACTGTATGCCTGCACAGATCAAAGTCAAAGCTTGCGGCGTCTGCGGCACAGACTTGCACATCCATGAGGGCGAATTCATCGCCAAGTTTCCCGTGATTCCTGGTCAGACTTACCCTTCCCTCTGTAATTTTTCCTAAAGGGCGATATTAATGGATATGAGCAGGCCACGAAACAGTCGGCGAAGTTGCAGCCGTTGGTCCCAACGTCACGGGCTTCGAAATCGGAGACAGAGTTGTTGCTGATAACTCAGAGCTATGTGGTGTGTGCTTTTACTGCCGCCGCGGGGAGGAGTTGTTCTGCGAGAAGTTCCAGGCGCACGGGGTTAATATAGATGGGGGGTTTGCGGAATATTGTGCTTATCCTGGTAGGTCCCTATTCCCTTGGTTTCATGAAAAGAAACGTTGACAGGTAATAAGCTGCGCGAGTCTTCAAGTTTAAGAATCTTTCTGATGTTGATGCGACGCTGCTGGAACCTGCTTCTTGCGCGGCGCACGGGTTGGATAAGATTGCGCCGAAGATGGGCTCGTCTGTGCTCTTGTTTGGAGCTGGCCCCACTGGTCTCGTATGTTCCCTTTCCCTTTTCTATCCTCTTCACATCAGAGCAAGACTAAGATGAACAGATTCTCGCCCAACTCCTCCGCCTAAACGGCGGCTGCCGCGTGGTCGTCGCAGCCCCTGAAGGTCTGAAGATGGATCTGGCCAAGTCACTTAACGCCGGAGACGAGTATATCGCTCTCTCGCGCGAGAACCCCAGCACACAGTTCGAGCAGCTGAAGGCCGATAATCCGTATGGATTTGACATCGTAGTTGAGGCGACGGGGAGCGTCAAGATCCTTGAGGATGCGATTAACTATGTGCGGCGTGGTGGCAAGTTGGTGGTTTATGGGGTTTATAAGGAGAGTGAGAGGGTTGCTTGGAAGCCTAGTAAGATTTGTACGTTCCCTTTCCCCCCATTTTGGAGATTGAGTTTGCTAATGATGCAGTCGGGGATGAAATCACGATCGTGGGCAGCTTCTCGGAGATGAACAAGTTCCCGGCGGCGATTGATTATTTGGATTCGGGCAAGGTCAAGGTGAAGGGGATTGTGAATAAGGTCTTCAAAATTGAGGGGTGGGAGGAATGCTTGAAGGCGATGAAGGATAAGTCTGCTATCAAAGCTGCGATCGTGTTTGATTAGTTAGTCTAGTTTAAAAGTTGGGGTTGAGGCATTCCATAGCAGTAGTAATACAGATCTCCGCTGATATCACCGTCTCCGTCCACTTCACCAACACAGTACATCCACCACCACCAATTAAATAAAATGGTCAAACCACTAACCTTCAAAGGCGACAAGCCCAAAAAACGCAAGCACCGCACCGACGACTCCTCCACCTCCACCCCTAAACCCCCCAAAATCGCCAAAGACTCTGAACAAGCCGCCGAAGACGCGGAAGAAGACACAGAAGACCAAAGCTGGGTCTCAGCAGACACGCCTTCTGACCTCGCCGGTCCAATTGTCCTCATTTTGCCGTCTGAGAAGCCTACATGCGTTGCCAGCGACACGAATGGAAAGGTGTTCGCAAGTGAACTGGAGAATCTGATCGAGGGCGATCCGGCGACGGCGGAGCCGCATGATGTGCGACAGGTCTGGGTTGCGACGAGAGTCGCAGGGATGGAGGGCTTCGGTTTCAAGGGGCATCATGGGAGGTTCGTTACTTTACTCCTGAGATGCATAGGATAAAGGAGACTGACGGTAGCAGATATCTAAGCTGCGACACCCACGGTATCCCCAGCGCAACATCCTCCGCCATCTCCCACCGTGAATCCTTCCTCGTCATCCCCTCCCCCGACCTCCCCGGTACATTTGCGCTGCAAATACACGGCGGCGATCAAGAGTCCTTCCTCTCGATTAGCGAAAGCGACTCCGGGCATAAAGGTGGTGGTGTTGATATCCGCGGCGACACGACCACACTCTCCTTTGAAACGACCATCCGCATCCGCATGCAGGCTCGTTTTAAGCCGCGCATTAAGGCGAACAAGGAGAGTAAGGCGATGGAAAAAATTAGTCAGAAGGAGTTGGAGGGGATTGTGGGGAGGAGGTTGGAGGATTCGGATGTGAAGAGGTTGAGGAGGGCGAGGAAGGAGGGGAATTTCCATGAGGAGGTGCTAGATGTTCGGGTTAAGGGGAAGCATGATAAGTTTGCTTAATTTTCTTCAAGGGACGTGTTGGTTTGAGAGGGTTTGCGGGGCTGTGTCGAACCCATCCTTTTCTTCAATCTACTGGCTTAGGTTAAGCCAGACAGAACGACCGGGACAGGTCCCGTACAGAGCAAGATTGCTCTGTCGACTACGATATCACGCGACTAAGATGATGACCACCGGATTCGAGTCATTACATGAAAGAGCAACTTGTATACAACAAGATACATAACATTGCGAAGGGGTATCATAACACAACCAAATAAACAAATACAAACAGACCAGAATGAGAAAGACTAATTCGTCCTCCGCTGCATATAATCCCGCTGAACCATGACATTAGTCACGGGTATAGGATGTGTCCCCGACGGCAACACGCTCTTCTTGCACAACGGACATAAACTACTATTCTGCGTCAGGAACGTGTCGATGCAATGTGCATCGAAGATATGCCCGCATGGCATCTCTCGTACAATCGACAGTCCAGGCTCGTAGTCATCTAGGCAAATGGCACATGTGGTCTGCGAGTAGCTGAGTCGGTCTACGGAGGGTGTAGTTGATATTGGCTGGTTTATTGTTGTAGTGGTTGTGTTGGTGGTGGTAGTGGTAGTAGTGGCAGGTTGTGGTCGTTGGACATGGGATTCATGATCTACATCAATCTCATATATGTCTTCTGGTTCTTCTTCAATGGTGGTTATCGATCCATGGCCGTCGGTGAAGAATTTCGTGTGGTGCGAGTGCATGTTGTTGGGTAGTAGCGCCTCTGGCGGCGCGTTGACATCAGGAAATGTATATTTCGGGAGCTGGTCCACGATTTCTTGTGGAACTTTCATCTGATTAAGACCGAGGGATTCAAGATCTGCATCGCCAGCTTCAATTCTTCGTCGTAGACGTCGTCGACGTCTTTTCTGCACGATTTGATAGCAAACAAGCAGGAGCATGCTGAGTACTAATATAGTGCCGAGGATAGCGAGGACAAACCCCCAGAGACTGGGCATCTTTTTGCCATTTTTGGCTAGAAAGAGACATGGTTGGACAACATATCAGCTGCCTATATTTCCCTTGCCGTTTTGTGTGTCACTTAGAACGTGGCGGATACGACTTACCCAGGTCAATGAATGTAAAGAGTCGCACGTTCTCATGGTAGTGCTGATGCGGTGCAACGGTGCTACTGTCATTTTCGTGAGGAGAGGTAGAGATCGCATCCCCCGAATACCAGGATAGTCTCTGCATCAGCGTCGCCCCGTCCGGCCCTGGGATCGCATATACCGGATATTCGTTCCGATTTTTCCATTCCTCGCTATCACCCAGAACCCATGTCGGATCATCTGACGACGGGGGATTTTCTTTATCGTCTTGAGTAGGCAAAAAGAATATCAACGCATCAGGTTCATCGCGCCGTGAAGCTTTTAGAAACGAGTGGGTGCATTCGACGGATATCCATGGCGCCAAGGCGATGGAGTGATCTCCAAACGGCGAGACGTCTTCTTTCCGCGTGACATTGGGAGGTACAAATGGCGCAGCTATATCGTTACACGGATCATGGGGGTTGAGGCTGGGAACAAAGAGTAATCCTTGGATCGGGTCATTTTCCGGGGCGTTATGCGTGGAGAGCGTCTGGACATTGCCATTCAGCACAAGACGGAAATCCAGGCTACTCTGTAGTGAGAGTTTTATTTGCTACGTTAGTCTTCGTTCACCACAGAAAATAAAATAGAATAAGTAAACTAAACTCACGTACATTGGTGGATGGTGTCGTATTTGTCGTCCCAGGACCCGCAAAGAGCGTGGCCGCTGTGGTGAGGGAATCGGCAGCTGTATCCATTGTCAGTTTCTGCGATAATGGTATATCGATAAAGGATCTGAGATATTTTGATTATCTCCTAGCTGATGAAGGGATGGAATGACAAGCAAACCATGGCTTCAGGGAAGGGTTCCATACACATAATGATCGAAACCACAACGAGGCAGCAAAACACACAAAACCGCCTTAATTCGCAGGAGTAACGAGAGGACCAGAGTATTAAAGACTCTAGCTAGCAAGCCATGCCGCATCAATCTCCAACGGCGATAAGCTGAAACCCAGCATGACCACTGCTTCCATACCTAGAAATTCGGGAGGAATGCAACACCTTGAAAAGGAAGAACCGTCGAAGAAAGAAGAAGAGAAAGAAAGAGAATGCCTGGCGGACAGGACGCATCCGTCTCTGGACGTCACACGGATAGGGGAATCAGGCTGGCACGAAGCCCTTGTTCGCACCGCAAGGGGATCACACAATGCATGGTTGTATCCGAAAGGAGAACGCCGTTCGCAGAGGGAGTCCAAGGACTGACATTTTCAGCATGCCGTGGCTGAATCCGGTCAAATATAGCGAGATGAACAATAGTATATGCTCCTGGACATGATATGATATGATATATTGCAGCGCATGCAGTCCTGGGCGTATCAGAGTCGCCGTATGTAGGTCTACAGAGGTTAGTATGGGGGTTCTTCAGCGACATTAGAAGCACTCAACGTAGTAATACCACGCAATCTTCACAAGGTGCATTTCCTTGTTTGTTTCAACACAGCCCTGGGAATTTGTCAATAAATAATAGCAGATCTAGAAGCTGACCCCAGATTCACTTATCATCACGTGATGTCACGTGTACTCATCACCAACTCCTCTCTTCCTCTTTGGGCTAACTTTGGCTTCGACCTTGAGTCACATACACTCACTGATCAAATCCATCTTGTACACAGCTGTAACCTGTACCTGTGCTGGGTATTGCAGCTCTGATTTTGACATCCTTCCTCATTCCTCCCTGAATAAGGGTTACATTGCCTTCGCTCCCTGTCTCTACAACATGTGCCTGTAATCTCGACCATTCCACAACACAACACTCCTTCGTTAAGCTCTTTGTTTCTCGGCCCCACCCGTGCCTTCGAATTGCCTTCGAATACCTTCCCGTCCCTTTTTCCTCCCATCCGTAATCGACCCTCATAATGGCGCCCGCGACTAAAGGCAAAGGCAAAGGTCGTGAAGCTCGCCCCTCGCGAAGTCGCAACACGACTCCAAGCTCCAGTTTTAGCGCTGGCCCTACCGCATCGGTCCCTGCACCTAGCTATTACCTCGACAGCGACCTTTCCAAATTACTCATACCTTCGTCGCAATATGCGGAGATCCTCGAGCGGATGGGTGGAGTCGGCCCCATCCCCGACTCCAAGTCGCTAGAATCCTTGGTGGAAGAACTCAAAAATCTCGCACAAATGGCCGATACACGCGGAGATGTTTGCAATGCTGGTATTCGAGAATTGTCTCAGAAGCGAAAGGATGTGCCGGAAGAACCTGAACCGATGGATCACGATGCTGGAGAACGTACGAGGATGAAGCGCGAGGTGGATGACGATGAAGATTTACCGATAAAAGGTGGGAAATTGAAAAAGCGAAAGGAGCGTGGAGGAAGTACCAAGGAAGAGCGCCCATTAAATCATGGTGCGCACGAGGTGGCTCGGCAGGATGGTGCTGAGACGAAGATTGAGGGTGGTGAGTTTACCTTGTGTTTACATTTGTATCCCCTCTGCTATCCACTGCTCATCATATTGTCCTGGATTCTATTCATGTGCATTTTACCCTCGAATTTCGCACTATTATGTATACAGAATGCTAACCTTCTACAGCGGCTTCTCCAGCCTCGAAGAGATCTAAAAATGCCGCTTCAGAGGGCTCCCCTCTTTCTCCTGCTTCACGAACGTCCCCTGACAACGCCGTGACAATCACCACAGATGCCCCCGTGGCAGCTAGCTCGCCTGGCTCTGAGCATAGCGCAGAGTCACATCAGCGCGAACCGGCACCGACAGTCCCCCAGGTTCAGGTCTTCGGTCCAAACCCCATCAAATTCGACGATCCAACCATATACCATATTCGCGACGTAACGCCTGAGATGTCGGATGATGATAAGAAAGAAATATATTCGGTTGCTGTATTCCCACGGAGTGATTTGAGCCATCTGATGGCTGGTACTCCACCGGATAAGGATTTCAGCAATGCTAAGCCGGCCAACCAAGTCAGCGCGAATACCTTTCAGGCATATATCGAACCATTTGTGCGCCCGTTAATGGAAGAAGATATCGCTTGGCTCAAGGAGAGGGTCAGTAATTCCAGCTTTTGCACGCATTCGAAGTTAACAATCAAACAGGGCGACCGTATCACTCCATTTATCATGCCCCCACGTGGAAAGAAACACTATAAAGATATTTGGGCCGAAGAGGACGGATCGATGAACATCGACAGGACCAATGGCGATAGTCTCCCACTGAACCAGGGCCGTGGCAGCATCGACCAGGTTACAGATGAGACTGCAGAAACTGACCAAGTATCCGTGGGACCTATGGTCAGCCGTCTTTATTCCCTTCTACGATATGAGCACCGTGCTCCCGCCGAAGAAAATCTCACAAATGGCGCCGTCAACGGGGAATCATCCGCCAACGGCGCACTGAACGGCGGCGAATCAATGGATCTTGATAACCCAGCCCCCGAACAATCAGAGAACAAACCCTTACCCTCCGCAACCTCCTTCCCCGACGCATCACCAACAGGCTTCAAAGTCCCCGCAGCGAAACTAGACCACGCCCAGCTCGACGAACGCCTCAAAGCAGAACTACGCCATGTAGGCTTCATCGGCCCCGACGACAATCCCGACTACGATGCCCACTATGACGACGACATAGCCCAACGCCTCCGCCTCCTCCAATCTGAACTCAAAAAACAAATCACAATCAACAACGCCCGCAAAGCCCGCATCCTCGACATCGCCCGCGAGCGCATGGCCCACCAAGAGTACACAACCATCCACGACGACCTCGACACCCAAGTTCAGCAAGCATACCTCAAGCGCAGCCGCACACTCGGCAAGAGCAAAAAGGGCTCGCAGGCCAAGAACCGGCCTGGTGCCGGTGGCGCGCACATCGGCGCTGCACGTCCTGCCATCGGAGACGCTGCGAGGACGCTTATGGATCGGAGAAAGCGGTGGGAGGATTGCATTGGGCCTGTTTTTCAAGATTGTAAGACGAGTGTCCCTGGTGTTGGGGAGACGGTTTTTGAGCCTGGGGTTATGGCGGAGTTTGAGAGGGCGGAGATTGAAGGGTGGGATGAGGAGCAGGAGTAGTTGCTTTGTATCCCTTTGTATATTCTTCTTTTTTCGTGTACATATTTTTTTGCCTTTCACTTTGACGATAGATATGATGTACGGAGTATACAAGACGGGAATGGGTTGGCGATGGCGTTGGTGGTTATCTCTTTTAAATACCATACTTTATACAGTTTTATACACTAAGACAATACAAACCATCTATTCAAAAGGATCAGGGTATCTCAATAACTACATAAAACTAACGGTGTATAATCAACACCTCCCCTGGAAACCTCTTCAACCTCGCCATCAAACCCTTCTCACTAACCTCCAGCTCCGTACAAATCTGATCAAAGCAATGCATCCCATCCAAATACCTCGACAAACTCTTTTCATCGATAAAGTCCTCCTCTTCTTCACCATCATCGTATGTGAAACTCCGGTTCCCCTGCGCAGAGGTTCCGTACTGGTACTCGTCGCTTCGTCGGCCGATAAGAGGTTCGCCGTCGCCTGCACTCGTGGCATAAATACTAGGTGTGTTCGCGCCTGTTCCTGGACCTCGTGAGGAGAAGCCACTGTTAGTGCCTGTGCCGGGGAGATGGTGATGGTGATTATGGTGATGGGAATGTTTCGGGAATCCAGTCGCATACGCGTATTTATGAACACGGTACAAGAAACCCTTGATTATCCCGAAAGTAATGAAGCGCCGGATATCAATGTATGCTAGTTGCCGGCTGTGCTGGGCGTACCACTGTTTAACGCTTTGACCCTGTTTCAGACTCGCGTAGAGCTCGACGATAGCGACGCCGTCGACGACATGGTGCGGCTGTAACCTGTCTAAAGCGCTCTCTGTTGGGGTAGATGGGTCGTTGGGGTCGCTGGGAGATTGGGTGTCGTCGCCCATGGGCGGCCAGACCTCGTCGGGGTCGAAGAATCGTCCGCCGGCGGCGGTGATAATGGTACCTGTTACGCTGGCCGTGGTGTCTGAGCTGCCTGGTCGTCTGGTGATGTCACTGCGGGCGCTGGACCAGGGGGCTGCGGGTGCTTGGCCTGGTGTTGTTGGGGAGGGTGCTAATTGTGGTGCGAAGAGGGTGTTCACGTAACGAGCGCATTCGCGCTGCATGTTCTCATCGGAACCGATGCTTGAGCTAAACTGTGCTGTTGGTGCGTAGATAGCGGAGAATGTGAAGATGTCGAGGAGTAAGAGACAGCCGTAGTAGAGTAGGTGTTTGATTGCGCGACAGGTCAGGGAAAAGTCTGTGTCGGCAAGGATGGAGATTATGCGGACGCTGTTGACGCCGTTGATGTAGGGGACGACCTAAATTGTCAGCTTCATTCATTGATAAGGGTACAGCGTACATACTCGCTGCATGGTAAGGTCCCAATTCTCGTCCATGAACGCTTGATACCGCACGGTGAACAGGGGGACCTGCCACGCCTTGACCGACGGAGGAGCAGGATACACCGGAAACAATTTGATATTCAAGGTATTCAAATCGTCTGTATCGCTTCCGTTAGCAACTAAGAACCAACCCGAGGAAGCCGGGGCGCATACCAATCGGAATCATACTCTCGCAGTAATTATTTAAATCTTCCATCAAGGTCTCACAAAGACTATAAACCTTCCCCTCCCCACTCTTTGAATGCTCTCTTGACAAAAACCCACTCTGCTCTTCCAATTCCCGCATCAAATCTGCCAATTTCTGTACCACACTCTTGTACGTGCTGAAATCCTCCTCCTCCGCCAGCACTACACAGAAGTTGAAGATGAACTCATTACGATCGTATCGCTGCGACTTGATACAGATCGGATAGCCGAGAATGCGGTGACCGTTCGTGCAGACCTGAATCAGGTTACCGCAGAGTTCCTGGCGTGGTATCACGAAGAAAGAGATATCGGAGAAGGTCAAGAAGAGGGGTTGTGAGGGCGCGTCGGCGGAGGGGACGATGGCACCGTCGGGGACTTGGTGAACGACTTTGGGGCCTGTAGGAGTCAGTTGGCATATAGCTTTAAGAATTATGGAATGACTTGCCCTCCTGGGTATCGAATTTGCTGTAGAAAATGGCTTTGATCATGGTGCGAAATCGAACTCAAGGTCTGTTATCGTTCCAACGCAAGCTATGGAAAGAATTTCAATATGAATATCATGGTCGCAAGTCCAGCAGAACCATTTGTCACTTCATTATGGCATTTATAACGCCCATTGCGCGAAGTTCTGTAACGAGAAGAAGTTGGTGGGAGTTGCGGGAGATATGCGGGGAGCTCCCGGCGGAGAATCAGTACGGAGATAAGCCATGACAATGGGTCTATGCTTAATTGTACACTGGCGACAGGTTGACAAAAGGAATTAATTAACACTCTCAACAGCATTCTATGCGGTGTTAAAAGTATTGAGCTATAGCTATATTTCACGATAGATCTGAGGATAAAACGAGACAGCCAAACCAAACAAAGAATCGAGAAAGAAGGGGTATTTGTAGGACAGCAATATGCTCAAGGCAAAGAGCCGCACATGTATCCGCAGCCAGAGACCGGATTTGGTAGAATGCAGCAAGGAACACCGGAATGGATCTCATACTAAGAGATTGTAAGAAGCAAAGTAAAGAAAAGAAGGAGAGCACCCTCATATCAAATGACGGCTAGAGAACAGGCGCTGCCCGTTGAATCGCAATAAAAGAGAGATTAGGCTAGGAAAGTAGGAGAGAAGTGGTTATCGGTATCCAGACTCTACCGCGCTCGAGGGTGCACAGAGGTACGTCGAAGGGTTGACCGATCTGACGGATCTGAAAGGATGTAAGAACCCGGATATGGAGATGATGTCGAGGAAATACCGGTCCGACTAGGATGGGCCAGCGGGGAGTGAGGGATGTAAGTCACAAATCTCAGTGGTTGATTTGCTCGAATCGCGTTGATCATGTTGGCGTAGCTACCGCGCTCGCCGGCTTCTTTCAGCCATTGCTCCCAGTCTTCATCGAGCGGAACATTGACCCCTTGTTCTCGCGCTGCCGTCGCTGCCATAAGACGATGGTTCAATTCGACGCCACAGCTTTCCATCTCCTCATCGCTGGATTCATCCTCTGACACATTATGCGACACAGGACAATCCACCCCTCGATCGTCAATTACACCGGTGGTCTCAGTGTCGGTGATGATAACGTCACTTTGGGACTCGGTAATCGATTCAGTGTCCGCGACGGATTCAGCGTCGTCTTCGTAATGGACTTCGATGGATGGGAGGGGACGAGGCGTTGCGGGGCGAATACCGTTGGCCGTGGTGTCTTGAACCTTAACCCCTGCTTCCTTCTCGTAGCGCTCGCGCGCGGATTTGGTACCCTCCCAGCGACACAGAGTAGAGATCTCAGCTTCTGTTAAACGAAGCTCGTCGAAAGTCCGGAACAATCTGCGATGCCAGGGAAACCGACCCAGGCGCATGCGATGGGGGCCATATGAATAATCCAACCCCGGGTACTGAGCCTCAATGCAATCCAACGAGCCATAGAAAGTGGATGTTTCGATACGGACTTCGGGAACTAGGTTGCGAGTAATGTGCGCCGACCATGAAGACGGATCACTGGTGCGAGGGCGAGGAAAGATCGTGTTGTAGACGATCTGGCCAAGGGATGGTTTATGCATGATGGACAAGGCGGAGAACAAGAGGGGAAGAGAGTAGAGAGATGAACGAGAGGGGAGGAACGAATTCAAAAGAAATGGAGAGTGTATGAGGAAGTATTTAGAGAAACAGTACTCCAGAGAAGGCAACTCAGGCCTTTCTGAAGAGAGAAAGAGTGATGGTTAAGGAAGAAGGTGCGGAAAGGGGAGAACGACCGATAGTCAAATCTGGGGAAGTCAGCGGGACAAGCTGAAAAGACAACCACAAAGACCACGGTCTCAGGAGGTTTATTATAGACGGGTCAAATATAGGGAAAAAAAGAAATAATGCCAATAGCTCAGGAATATAAAAAATAAAAAGAAGAAAATAAAAGCCGCTGTGACAGGAAAAGTGAAGCCTCAGCCACTGAATGCCAGCTGAACGACTCGCGATGAAGCACTGGCGAAACACCTGGACCTGGGTATATATTTATAATTGGAATTCAATATTCGCAACGTCAACGGTTATTCAAATTTGCGAGACCAACGTGGTCGCTTTCATACACGCGCAAGAGAGATATCTCACAGGTTCATCGCATGGGGTTCCAGCTGGTTCCTGATGCGAATCGCCAATCTGAAGCAGAAAGAAACACGACAGAAGGACAGATATGGATATTCCAGATGGGATTTATTCAATATATAGCGCAGGATGAGTCGAATGCCGGCCAGCGCATCCCTCACAGCCAGCATGTAAAAAAAAAAAAAAAAAGATAGATGAAAAATCCCACGTCTGCGAATGATGATTGCCGAATGTCTTGTCCTATCAAATAATCCAATGTCTCCGATTCGTGCAGAATGAATATTGGCGGTCCAGCCGCGCTCCCGACTGGCTCTAAAAGTCTCCCGGTTCAGCGCTGGCCGGCGGGTCTAGCGCATGGCCACTTGGTCGTCCGGGCCAGCTGGAAAAAAGATATGAAAAGTGCCATTTCCACTTGTGGATGCCAGCATAGCCCGGGAGGGTCTGAAGTGGGAGGAGGCAAGAAAAAAGTGAGCTGTGTTGGTCAGAATGAAAGCCCAGTCGGATCGTCCTCCGGCCAAAAAAAACTTCGTACTTGTTAGTTGTCAATGGAAATGGCCTGGTTCACCGTTAAATTGTCATCGGAGTAAAGTAGAGCAATAGACTTGTAGCTTGCGGTGAGATCGGCATGTTTGCTTCTCCTCAAGAGACGGTATGTATGTAGCTTTCTGACCTGTCTACAGCTAAGAATTCCCAAAGAGGGAACTTTGAAGCTTTTCCGAGGCGGTCACGTGCCATGTCATCCGCTCTCACCTTTTTTTGAGCCTCATCGTCGTTCATAGTTCATCCGAATTGCATACAGAATACGGTCAGATTATTATTACCAGCTAGGGCCACATTCTACTAGACATATCAGTCACACTGATGTCGACGCTTGATGGCATCGTTCAAAGTAAGAGCCATAATACAAGTCAATGGACTCGAGACTGACCTCTATAGAATTCCCTTATATACAAAGTGAGCTTTACTCCCATATAAAAGTTCAACACAGCTAAACAATCAGTCGACTACTTTCGCAGGAATCCAGACAGGTCACCGCCACTTGCCTGCTTTCTCGGCCATGTACAGTGTGGCCCTCTTCAGGGCCTGGTGTCCCTCGGGGCTCCTTTTATCTATTGCTCTGCAGCTACGAGAGAGGTATGTATGTGGGTGGGCATGCAGTTGATCATTGTTGGCCAACGCAAGCAGCTGCTCTTACGCATCGAGAAATATCCCCACCGTATGAATTTTAACAAGGGCATCTTAGAATCTGGGAGGCTGCATTACAAACATCTATACAAACTACTTGTTGGCTTCTCCAAGATACGTGATGAAGTGTGTCACTAACAAAAGCAGAGATTGATTCCACTAAATACACCAACGGAGATTGGACTCACCCCACGGCTGTCAATCCGTGTCACTCTCTTTGATGCAAACCACTGCACAGGCGCGGTGATATTTCTCATTGAGTGCGATGGAAAGGCTATCCTCTATACCGGTGATATTCGTGGTATGTAATCTTGTCCTCAAATATGATAATAGGATAGCTGTATCTAATCAGAATAGCGGAATCGTGGTGGGTTAACAGCCTTGTGCGGAACCCAATCCTGCTCCCATACACTTTAGGCGGAAAGCGTTTGGACAAGATATACCTCGATACTACCTTTGCTCGTGCAGAGAACCTCGAACAACGCTTTCCATCTAAAGCTGATGGATTGACGGAGCTTCTGCAGAAGGTCTGTCCCTAGCCGGAGGACACCACCTTTTACTTCCGAGCGTGGGCATTTAATTACGAAAAAGTGTAGGTGACACTCAGCGCAGCTCTAGATGTCAAAGTATGTAGGATATCTACTGTGAAGTGGACTAACTAATTTCAAAGATCCATGTGGATCGATACCAACTAGGACTCTATCGATCCGTGAGCCTCGCCCGAGGTGGCAACGTGGTATCGGCTTCGAACTTGGAAATAGGTCCGTCTCAGGGTGTCTTACTAACGAAAAAAACTCGCGGATCCACAGCTGCGAGTGTGACTTGCCCTGCTTCGTTGCCAGGTCTGAGAAAATGGTCTACATAGAGCCAATCGTCGGCCGCTTGCAGGTTGGCTCGCAGTTGCCTGAGGTTTGGATTGGCGGTGGCGCAGGCGATCTCTATCAAGTGCATGAACCTGAGTTACCCGATCAGGCGTTGTTAGAAGAGTTGGGGAAGCTATGTCTCGAACAAATTCATGATAGTCAAGTGCTATCTCAGACTAGAGATGCTCAATTCGAGGCCTTTCGATCAAAGAGCAAGTCAATCTCACTTGATAGCTATGGAATGAAAGACGATACGGATATCCCTCTCGAAAAGTAGATCAGCTCTATGTCTCGTAGCCACAAGGATACACGCTCATCTGCAGGCATGAAAGACAAAGCAGGCATCCAGCTTCACAAACATTATAATAAGTGTTGTCATCCCGCTCCCTTGCATTCCTCGCCAGCTAACTGATACAGCAATTCCCTTACTCCCGCCATTCATCGTACAACGAACTATGCGATCTGGTTTCTGCATTGAAACCCAAAGATGTCTACCCTTGCACAACTGACCCTCTTACCTGGGACGAAACCAGCTCGATTCGGGCCCTTTTCGAACACCTCTGTTCTGGTGATCACTTCTCTCATGACACTCATATGCGGGAGAAATTCGCAAATGACGAGGACCTACTCCATTTGAGAAAAGGAGCATGTTACGATGAAGGATCAAAGCCACCAATTTTCCCAACCAAACATATCACCAAAAATTTCTCATCTTCGTCGGAAAGACTTCTCCATTCGTCCATGGAAACGATCCACGACCCTCATGTTAATACCAATCTCAATCCAAACAAACCCCTCACCATCCCTGAACCAACTGCCGGAACTGGACGAGCCAAGCGCAATGAAATCCGCCGCGCTTGGTCCTTTCTACGCGCCAATATGTCAGACACATCATACCTCGGTCCGCTTCCATCCTCATGGCCGGCAGGGGAAGACGATGCTCTGCAAAGCAAGGGCAAAAACACAAACGAGAACGAAACAACATGATCACAGGAACACATCTTCCACCATCAGCCGCTCCATCTCCATCCCCGTCCGCATCTTATCCACCTCCAAACCCAGGCACCATGGAACTTGACTACACCACTTACCAAACCGAAAGCCAACAAACAGACACTCTCTTCATCCCGGAATCCGCCTTTGCGTCGTTCTCTTTCCAGGATTTAGAACATGATGATAGCCCAGAACCAACAAAGACAGTGGAATTGTCCACTGCACGCAGACGCAGCCGCAAGGCAGCGCTGATGCATCTCCGGGAGATAATGTTCGCTTTTTGCAGGCTTATCTCGACAAGACGAACCCCGACTATCTAGCAGCGCAAGTGGATACGTATGAAGCATGAAGTTTCGTGTCGCTTGTTTCGGCGGGGAATAACCATACTGAGCCAGATATTGAGCTATAACTTCACTACTTTGTGAGGTATGATGATGATAACTTAGATAATGCCTATAATAACGGCCATGATAAACGTTATATTCGTCAACTCATAATATCTGTACTGTACAGTAACCAGACCTACTATACAATATATACTCCGCCCCAGGGACCAAGGGAGTAAAAAACCCCATATACCCATATTATATAACCCACCCAAAAAGAACAAACACCTTTTTCTTTCTCTCCCTCATCCATCAATCAGCTCATCAATAGACATAGAAATCCTGAGTCAACGGCAAACTCTCCGCCGGCTCCGCAACACATGGCACCCCATCCGCCTTCACGACATAACTCTCAGGATCAACATGCATCTTCGGCATAGTGTTGTTGAACTTCATGTCCCGTTTACCGATGGTGCGGCAGTTCTTAACTGCTTCGATGCGCTTGCGGATGTGGTAGGATTGCACGGTGTTGGTGTCGATGGAGGCTTGAGAGACGAAGATTATGGAGGTGCTGGGGAGGAAGGACTGCGTGCATTGTATTGTTAGATGGGTTAGGGTTGACTAGCTGAGGGAATAAGGGAGAACTTACGGCGAATTGAGGGCGCATGATGATGGGTTCGATGGTGGGGATTGAGGCGTTGGGGTCACCCTGCATGTCAAAGTTAACACACATTACAGATATCAGAAAGGAAGGGAAAGGCATACCATCATAGAAGCAGCAATCATCCCACTCTTAAGAATCTGCAGAGGCTTTGTCCCAAAGGAGCTCGGACTCCAAAGCACCAGATCCGCTATCTTACCCACCTCCACACTTCCAATAACGTGCGACATGCCCTGCGCAATCGCCGGGTTAATTGTATACTTGCTAACATACCGCTTCACGCGGAAGTTATCCGCCTCCGTCCCCTCATCTTCCGCTAATCGTCCACGCTGTGCCTTGTTCTTGTGTGCTGTTTGCCAGGTGCGCAGGATGACTTCACCACAGCGGCCCATTGCCTGTGAGTCGGAGGACATCATGCTGATGGCCCCTAGGTCGTGCAGGACGTCTTCGGCGGCGATGGTCTCGGCGCGGATGCGTGATTCAGCAAATGCCACGTCCTCGGGGATATTCTTGGACAGGTGGTGGCAGACCATGAGCATGTCGAGATGTTCGTCGAGGGTGTTCATTGTGAATGGACGGGTGGGATTGGTGCTACTGGGGAGGACGTTGTCGTGTTCCACGACGGAGATGATGTCTGGTGCGTGTCCGCCGCCAGCACCTTCGGTGTGGTAGGTGTGGATGACGCGGTTCTTGAAGGCCTTCACCGTCTCCTCGACGAAGCCGGATTCGTTGAGCGTGTCGGTGTGGATCATGCATTGGACGTCGTACTCGTCGCAGACTTCGAGACAGGTGTCGATGGCTGCTGGCGTAGAGCCCCAGTCTTCGTGGAGTTTGAGGCCGGCTGCACCGGCGCGGATTTGCTCTTCGATGCTTGTTCGGCCGCTGTCGTTTCCTTTACCGGTGATGCCGATGTTGACGGGGAGGCAGTCGGTGGCTTC
Source organism: Aspergillus pseudoglaucus (assembly GCA_039880875.1). Lineage (NCBI taxonomy): Eukaryota > Fungi > Ascomycota > Eurotiomycetes > Eurotiales > Aspergillaceae > Aspergillus > Aspergillus pseudoglaucus. The sequence goes on along the minus strand of JBDODC010000005.1, from coordinate 792,876 downwards.
GATCATCTGGCGCAGGTGCGTTGAGCCTGGTGTGCAGGTTGTTGCGTTCGAGCCTGTGGATGGACCAGTGCCACCACCCAGGAAAGTCGTGATACCCGATGCAAGTGCTTCGTTCGCTTGTTGAGGGCAAATGAAATGGATGTGCGTGTCGATACCGCCTGCAGTCACGATCTTGTTCTCTCCAGCGATCACATCCGTCGAAGCACCCACGACCATCTCTGGATGAACGCCATCCATAATGTCCGGGTTACCAGCCTTGCCAAGTCCGACAATAAACCCATTCTTGATCCCAATATCAGCCTTGTAGATCCCCGTCCAGTCCACGATCAATGCGTTCGTAACCACCGTATCCAAACACTCCGTTTCTGACCGCGCAGAAGCCTGCCCCATACCTTCTCGCAGCGTCTTACCACCACCGAATGAGCACTCCTCGCCGTATGCCGTGAAGTCCTTCTCCACCTTGATCCAAAGGTTCGTCAATCCCAATCGCACCAAGTCACCAGCCGTAGGACCAAACATGCGCGCATACGCCTCCCGTTCCATCATACAAGGCGTCGCCATCAGCGCATTATCTGCCTCGGGCTCAGGCGCATGCGCAAACCCAGCCTCTTGCAACTTTGTCACAATCTCATCTGCGCGACCCAAGTCAACGGTCCCATTAGCGAGGAAGTTACCCCCGCGAATAATCCGGTGTCCACCAATCTCCACCAGCGTAACCGTCTTAGTATCCCCAGGCTCAAACCGCACCGACGTCCCAGCAGGAATATCAAGCCGATACCCATACGCCCTGATCCGATCAAAATGCAGCTGCGGATTGACCTCCACGAAATGGTAATGCGATCCAACCTGCACCGGCCGATCTCCCTTACTCATAACCTTCAACCTTATCCTCCTTCGTTCCTCATTCAGCACAACGCTCATACTCTTCACCGGAATCACAGCCCCCGGCATTTTCTCAGGTACATAGTCTTCCGGGTCGGGATCGGGAAACGTATCCGCCGGCGGGACGGGCAGAAAGCTTCCATACAGCGCTTTTTCCAGATCTCCGTCATCGCTGCTAACCGGGTGATGTACAGTTACGAGGTATGTGCCGGTGGGGAACGTGCCCTCGACTTGGAGTTCGACGAGGGTGGATGTTACAGAGGGGAGGACATGGCGGCGACCTAGCATGGTCTTCCCGATGGACATAAGGTCTGCGACAGAGTAGATGCCATCGCGAATTAACTATATAGTCAATTAGTTACCCTGCAATTCGTGAAACGGTGGAGGGAAGATATTGTACCTCTTGTAGATTAGACGAAATCAAAGCCTACTTGCGCGTACTACTTAGCACCGATTTCGGAGGGGTAGAAAAAAATATTCACGTACCACCGCTTCAGCATGGTTGAGACGGATCCCGCGTGCAAGACGGCGTTGGGCCAGGAATCCCAGATGGGAAATGGTGAGTTTGTCCAGCTGTCATTTTATCAGTATATCAGTATAGACATGTTTAAATGAGAAAGTACAAGTACGAACCTCTTTTGGGATGAGGTGCATCCTTGGCTGGCGTCACGTGGGGTTCCTGTACAGTGAATGCACTCCACAACTATATGCACAGGGGTTTTAGTGGTGTAAATAGAAAGAGACGGCGAAAGAGACAAATAAACTCTTATCTACAAGGATATATACAGCGGACACGGTCTTATATACATACTACTAGTACGAAACTGAAGAATCCACGAGAAAAAAAAGGCTCCACCGAATTTGGCCGATGCGAATTGATAAGGACCTCATCGCCGTTAGTCATTGATAAGAGTTACCAGTTTCCTTTTTGGGACAGGCATCATCAACTTGGTTTCACTGCAAACTACTACTAGTAACTAGTACTACATGCGCCCAGAAACTCCCACGATACAAAGAACACACAAGACGTTGATAAGCAAAAGTACATACAAGCACCCACTAACCAAAGGTTCAATATATCATTGACTTAATTACTCGTCGCCGGCATCGCTCTTTCTCTTCTTCCGAGGACGCTTGGTCTCGGTAGTCTTACGAGTAGAAGCAGGTGCAGGCGTCTCTTGCTCCTTCTCCTTGCGAGCACTGGTGCGCTTCTTTTTCTCGGGGGACTTGGGTGCAACGGGAGACTCCTCGACCGCCTTAGTAGTCTTAGTGGCATCGCTGCGGCGGCGCTGCTTGCTGCTGCGCGGTGGCGACGGCTCTTTGCGGGGCTCGGGGGAAGGAGAAGCCTCGACCTCAGGTTCAGGAGAAGCTTCCTCTTCGTCCTCTTCCTCGTTCTCTTCCTCGTCATCAGATCCGGCTTGAGACGGCTCGGCGGTGGCCTCCTGCTGCAGCTGGGAGCTGGCCGCTTGGTCATGTTCGTGGGCCTTTTGCTCCTTCTGAGCCTTATACTCGTCCATCTGTTGGCGGTACTTCTCGAGATTCTCTAGATAGATTTTCTTCCAAACCTGCGTGCGATCAATTAGCATCATCTTTAATGGTTTGACTCCAACTAAGAGACAACATACAGCTTTCTCGACGTCAGTCATGCTCCCCCAACGACGAGTACCCTCTTCAGCAACATCCTTGGGCTTGACGTTGTCATCGCCAAGCTCCTTCTGGATCTGCGGCCGGTTGTGCTGCATGTACAAGAAGTAAGGAGTCAGGGCCCGCTTAGGGGCGTTAGGGTCGTGATTGCGCTTGCGCTTCTTCTTGTCACCACCGGCCTCGGACTTGGCGCCGGGGCTGGAGGGACGGGTGAGCAGACCATTCTGGTACAGGGCGTTGGTGATGCCACTGTTGATGATGCCCAGGTCGAAATCCTCGGGCTTGCGACCCAAAACAGTGTTGGAGTGATTGATGTAAGCGCGCGACAAGTCCGCAACTGCGGAGCTCAGTTGTGTAAGGCTAACGAGGACCTATTTGGTGATGTTAGTTGTGGTGGTTTATGACGGAGACAGTGGGCCCGGCGATGCGCGAAGTCGTGACGCGAAGTGCGCGAGCTGAACATGGCCAAGTCCAGGAAGGAAATAATATAGAATGCGTTCGCAATGATAAACAGAAAAGAAAGGAAAACAGCAAGCGGGAAGCACGACATGCTGTATGTACACAGTGCATAACCAAACGCAGGTAGAGCCACTGGGCGGAAGACCGCCCAAAGAAAGCTCTGTTTACTGGGGGACACGCGGGAAAAGAAGTTCTTATTTTACCCAAAAACCAGAGAAAAAAGACGAATTGAAAGAAAATAAAAGAAAAACTTACACTGTCGCGAGATCTGGTGAACTCGTCAATGTTGACAGCCACAGTGCCATCCTTGGCCTTGTTATCCTCCTTGGGGGACATTTTGGGGGGTTGTTTAACGAAAAGGTAGCGATGTGGAAGAGGGAAGAAAAGAAGAGGGAGAAGAAATTTTCGGGACTTATTCGTCTTTTAGGGGGCGGCCGCTAAACTGCCGCTAGGGCGCTGGTGGGTTTGGGGTGCGGTCGGCCTGGGCTCTGGGCATTCTTTGATTAAGCTGGGTTAGGACTTGCCCAGCCACCAAGTTTCTCGGGGCAGTTCATACCTAGCTTTAGGCGAGCGTCCACCAATATTCCCCACAGTTTTTTAACTAAGAAGGTGCCCAAGTCTAAAGTAGTCCAGAGTTATAGCAACTACTAATATATTGTGTACCTGTCAGACGAAAGGTTATTGATTGCCTTTGCCATATTGAAAAAGGCTTTCAATCATTAAAAATATCATCACTGCTTCATTGTCTCGCCTTATTTTACTGGGTTATTGTTCATGTTGCCGTGTTGACGAAATATATATCTGCGTCTGAAACCCGCCGGACCACTTATAAACATAGCAACTGATTCTGTTAACAGCAAAAAAGAATCAGCAAGTAAATTATAGGATCTTTCAAGAGGTATCACGCTACGAATATAATTGTACTTGTACATAGAGATCCCATGCGCCACCAGCCCATCCTTAGCGGGGAGCTGCCCGTACTTTGACATAGCTTTCCCCGCGAACGAGTCTGCCGTGGGTGCACTTACCCGGGAGTCCCAGTGGATACAATAGGCTTTAAAAATCATCGCGAAGAATAGATGATTGAAAATGAAGGGATATCAATTGAAATTCTTTCGCATCTAGCGTCATATCGGGTCACTATAGTACAACTTCACGGGCGCATACCCGTCCAAAACAATGCTTTCTTTTTATTTGACAACATCATGCTTCTATGTCACATAACCATGGAACGCAGTCAATTCGCTTAGAACTTGAAGACTTGGTCCTTGCTGTAGCCCAGCTCCTTCAGGACACCATCCAACTCGCCCTGGTCCTTGGGGCTGACCTTGGTACCACTGATGGCCTTGTACAAACCGGGAGGTCCGCAGACGAAGAGCTTGATGTTGCCCTCCTTGGGCTCGGGAAGGACGGTCTTTAGCAAGTCCTTGTTGATGTAGCCCTTGCCGCCGGTCCAGCTCTTGGGAGGATTGTCCAGAACGTAGAAGGCCTTAAAGCGCTGGGGGTAGGTATTCTCCAGATCCTGGAGCTCCTTCTTCAGAAGGATGTCGTCCTCGCTGACATTGCCAAACACTAGAGTAACCTTGGTCTTGTCGTCGGGGTTCTTGAAGATCTGACGAGCCAACTGGTACATGGGAGTGATACCGGTACCACCGGCGATCAAGGCGATGTGGTCGTGCTTATTAGCCTCCCAGGGGTATTTGGGAAGAGGGCCCTTGAATTCCATGCGCTGGCCGACGTTCATGCTGTGGAAGTGCTCCGACATGGGACCGTTGGGGTAAGCCTTGATGACGAGCTCAAGATGGCCGGGTTCCTCTATATAGATTGATTAGTTCAAACCTCATTCAATGTCTGAATGGCTTGACTTACCCTCATCGTTAGTGGGGGTGTAAGGACGGATAACGGGCTTCTCAGCACCCGCAGGCTTGAACTTGGCCAAAAGAGCAGCTGTAGCTCTAGTTAGCATTGATCCTTTGTGAAACCACACAGCAGAACCGGGCTACCCACAAGCAACTTGCAAGCCAGAAATGGCTTCCTTGTCCTCATACTCAAAGCGGAAACGCTTGGTGTTGTGACTCAGAGTTTCAACTTCCGCGAGCTTCAGGTCAACCCATCCTTGGTCACCACCGACGAAAACCTTCTGGCGGGGGGCCTCAGCGGTAGCAGCACCGGTGCTGTAGCGGTAGAATCCAATACCGGCACCCGCGAGACCGACAGTAGCGTAGATGGGAGTCAACGACTTGCCCTTGGGGGCCTCAGTAGAGTACTTGCGGAGACCCTGCGACGAGATTTAGCACGATCCAAGGTCCTCAATTGGAATGCTTCCCGATAAAGAACGGGATAAATAGTTAATAAGAGGAGAAGCTCTTTTACCTGTTTGAAGGGCTGCGAGCACCTGAAAGCCTGACGCGCGAACATTGTGAATGGAATTGATGGTCAATGGGAGGGGAGGTATCAATTAATGAGAGTGAGAAGAAGGAAGAAGAAAGAAGTAGGGATGAAGTTGAACAAATTCCGAGTGCGGGCGGCTCTGGTGCTCGGCGTCCGAAAGGCCGACGGGGACCAATGACGCAATCGGTACCTGGGAAATTCCGCGATATTACTAAACAGGCAAATGAAGTACGATAACTATACGGGCAACTATCTTTGAATGTACAGGAGTACCTGTAGAGAATACGAGGATTGATGGCAAGGTTCGATAAGAGGCATTGTATACCACTGCTTTCTAGCACCAACAAGACGCCAACCTATGGCATGCCGGAGATCCGCCATGAATACTACCCTAGCCGCATATGTTGCAAAGCAGTTAGATAGATAGTAAATGTTTGCTGAAGATATTCGATATGTATATCATTTTGCTCCATAATATACCACGTAAGGCATAGTGCAGACAGGAAAAAGCAAAAAAGGAAAAGCAAATACGGGGCAAAACTGGTAGGCACTCCACAGTAGACGTGACTGCCCACAAGTGTACTCTGATCTGTACTTATCGAGGAACAAAAAAAAAGAAGCTACATCATCATTCAAACATTGTATACACCATGGCCGAGAAAAATCATGAACCGAGAAAAGAAACCCCAAGTTTTGTTTTTTTGTGATATAAACTTGAAAAACCGTCGCTGCAGAGGACTAGAGTGACATCAAAACAATCCTTCCCATTTTCTGAGTGGTAAATACACGCTGTGTTCTCTGCGTGCTTTATGACCTCTTTGCATGCTATGGCTGTATCATTATCGTTCATCCACACACTCCTACTCCAAAAACCCCTAACATCACATTTATGCGAAGGTAGATGGCCGCGAGTAGGCGAAGATCTTCTTGCCAGCAGGCTTGGCGGCGCGGTGAGGCAGAGGGAACTTGAGGTCCTTGGTGAGGAGCTGCTTGATGTAGGGGCGGCGGATGTTCTCGGCGTTGTCGACCTCGATAACCTTGAGGATCTATATTGCGATAACGGGTTAGATAATGTATTCGGGAACAGAGCCGAGAGGGATTCATACGTTGATGGAGCCGAAACGGGCACGGTGACGGGCAGCCATGTCCTGGTAGAGGGCTTCAACGGCGTCGGTACGGCTCATCTCACGGAACTCCTTGTACATGTTGTGGGTACCGGAACGCGAGTCGTAGCGGAGCCAGATACCGAAGTTCTTGACCTTGGTGGGACGCTTCTCGGCGATCTGAGGATGCAGTCAGTGATCATCGCTCTCATCACTTAGAAATCTCGACAAGACATAAACATACCACATTGAGGCTGACGATCTCACCGTTGGCCTTCTTGACCTTGCGGAGCTGGGTCAAGAAGTACCAGAACCGGGACTTGGCCACGACAGGGTTGGGCGCAAAGATGCGCATGCGGTAGAGCTTGGGCGTGGGGTTTGCCTCGGTGGGCAAGTGACGCCCGATGACCTGGTACTCCGTGAGACGCCCTATAAAGTCCAGTCAGTCATTGTTCGTTCGAGACTTGTGGTTTTCCGGTTTAAAACGGATTGATCGATGCGTAGGCTGAGTGCGACGTGATGTAGACGATTTGCGGATCCCCCAATAATTCCAAGTGAAGCGATGAAAAAACTTTTGGTCCAAATGCGATATTATTTCGTTCTCCCAAGCACCCCATAACCAACTGTAAAATCTTCGAAAAACCAAAGTTCCACCTTCCAAGAATTCGTTCAAGAACCCGATATCATCCAAGACACTTTTTTTTTTTGTGGTCGAAACGTGTTCGTCGCAGGGGGACGCATCGCAAGCGATCGAAAGGGAAAAAAGGACGGGACAGGTTGGGGAAATTTCACTTACCCATCTGGACAATCTGAAGTCAGTAACAAATCCTCAATTTCAAAAATAGCAAAGGGTAGCACTTACTTTTGTCGACGCTGTAATGATTAGTCGCGAGAAAGGTGTGCCGGGGACTATGGTTGCCGGAGTTGAGGATTTGTGAACTTGTTGTGGTTAGGGTTGCCGCCCTTCGGCTAAGCGAGTGGAGGACAGCGGCTTTTTTTTGCCCTATTCCCATTTTGGATGCTCAGCCACAGCAGCTGATCACGGACTGTCAAGCCTCATATGCTTATCTAACGATCTTTCCCCGCCTCCACCGCCTTGGACGATTGAAGGTCTCCAGGTCTGTAGCTATTATTGGGGAGACCAGATACAATCGGTGATCTTCGCAAGCAGTCGCGACAATGGCGTCCGTCTTAACCGATTTCAAGGAAGGTCACAAAGAATTATCGGGCCCCCGCCTGGCAGCCTCTCTCACACCGGTCGCACCTCCCGAATACCCTGATCGTCTCCGGTCGTTCTACGCTTGCTCCAACGGCGCGAATCTACATTCAGATCTTCGATACTTTCTTTTCCAAGCCAATGGACCGAAGCTCCCGAAACAAGAACAGAACGCATGGATCGAGATATTTTCAGCCTACTGGAAAGCTGCGGGGGAGATACTGAAGTTCGATGATGGACGCGGTAGCTGGGTGGGAGTATTCAATGCGTGGAATCAGGTATCCAGTGTCTTGGGCCGGGGCTATACGAATGCAGGCATTGAGGCATGGACCATACCGTGCCTGTATATTGTTGGGAAATACGTCCGGACGTTCGCGATTAGAGCAGACGCAGAACTAGCTTCCCAAGACTCGGTTGCATTCAACGACCGTTTCCAAGATGACATCTCGTTTGACTCGGAGAAGAGTGCAAAGCTTGAGGAGGCCGCTCGTGTGATTAACAAGCTGTTCACTATTTGTCTCAATGACAGGTAAGCTACCACTGGGCTACTTGTGTTGCTTTGCTGAGACCCAGATAGGACTCCTAGTATCGAGGAATCGCGAAAATGGGGTGTCTACAACATGATTAGTTTGACATTCAAGACACATTTTAAGGTACGAGATGGCCACGTTACCTATGATGAAACCTTCTGATTTATTTCTGTAGCTCAATTCAATTGGGCTCTGCAAAAGCTTACTCCGCGCCCTGAATGCTTCTTCGGCAGACCTTCCTCCATTGGAAGCTTTCCCTAAATCCCACGTTGTTACTTTCGAATACTACGTCGGAGTGATTCGTTTCTTGGATGAAGATTATGCAGAGGTATACCATACATATACCATACAAGGGCTTGCTTTATGTGGATACACTAATTCTTACAACTCGTTGACAGGCAGAGAAACATCTGGCACATGCGTGGGAACTATGCCATCGGAATGCAGTCAAGAACAAAGAGTCGGTGCCCTTATCTCATCCCTTTGCTGTTTGTTGACTAACTGGTATAGATTGATCTTGATGTACTTGGTGCCTTGTCATATCGTCACGACACATACTCTCCCTAGCGAAGAACTGCTTGCTCCATTTCCTCGTCTCGAGAAATTATTCCGTCCTCTTTGTGACTGCATCAGAAAAGGAGACCTCGGTAACTTTGACGCAGCCATGTCCGCCGGGGAGGATGAGTTTGTCAAAAGACGCATCTACCTACCGCTTGAGAGGGGACGCGACATCGCATTACGGAACCTATTTCGGAAGGTCTTCGTCGCAGGAGGGTTTGAAGAACCGAAAGATGGTCAACCTCCTATGCGACGGACCCGCGTTCCTGTTGCTGAATTCGCAGCAGCTGTAAGGATCGGTACTCATGCAAACGACAGAACCCGCGTCGATATTGATGAGGTTGAGTGTCTCCTGTCGAATCTCATATACAAGGTAAGCTTTGCAGCATCTGATTTACATGCTTTGGCACTGACAATCTGTTAGGGTCTCATGAAGGGCTATATTGCACGTGAACGCGGTATGGTTGTTCTGAGCAAGGGCGGCACTGCATTCCCCGGAACAGGAGTCTAGGGCCTTTGGGACAAGTCCTCCACAGATTTCGCAAGCCGACTTCTGTGCAACTCCACTCGCGACCAGGCATTTGTTTACGCCGAATATACTCACGCGTTACACATAATATGCCTCTATAACTAACGCAGTGACCACTATACACACCATGTTTATATGCCCAGTGCGCTGCATTGAAACCGAAACCGGTGAAATCAATTCCCGTCGATATTCCACCAGCATTGACAGGTCGATATGAGCAGTTCTACCTGATACTGTGCTTCACGGAATACACGACAACTGTCTCTGGTTACCGACGCTTCCTTAAACTATGTAGAGACATGTAGCAGGCTGCTGTCTCTGCTGTTATTAACCAGAACATATCATTATAATGTTAGTTGACAGAGAAGAACGCATATGATACAAGACCTACTATACAAGACATGGCAAAAGAGGTATTAAACATGATCCAACCGGCGAAAGGGGAATAAAAGGACCAAGTATATCAAACAACAACAGTAAGCCACACTAGAACATTAGCATAATTCGAATCAAGAGCAAGACATAACCGTCCATCAACCCTCCTGCTTAGCCATAGCCGAGAGATCATCCTATAACACCATTAGCAAAACCCCAAACCAAAAACACAAGACACGGAGCACAAACCATATGATTACACATTGCAACAAACAAATCAAAAAACAACTTGCCCCCCTCCTCCATCTCCATCTGCATAGTCCCGCTCCTCTTAAACGTCGACCGACTCCGAATAATCAGCGCAAGATAGTGCGCTCGAAGCTTTGACTCGCTATCGGGAGTGTTGGCGTAGGCGTATCGCGCGCTGGTGAGAATCGTGCTGCATTGGATGCCCGTGTGGAGGCCTTGTTTGCGCAGAGCGAGGCGTTTTAGGGGTTCCAGGGCGTATTTTTCTGCGGCGCAGCTGTTTCTTGTTAACTGCCTGGTCCTTCATAGTAGGGTTTAAGTAGGAGGAGAAAGAGGAATTTACTAGACAGCCGTATCCCTCAAAATCATCCCCCTAGCCGCCTTATGAAACATCGTAGCTCCATGGCTCTGTCCCTCACTATCCGTGCCCATATCTTCCAATTCCCACTGTTCCCGTCGCGCATTATGCACTAGCCGAGGTGTATAATCGCCCCTGTACAAATACTCCAGAACACATGACAAAACCTCTGGTTGTTCATCAAGGAGCTCGATCCGTTTCCCTCGTGACGAGATACCGAATTGTTCGCGACAGAAAGTTGCAAAATATGGCGATGCGCAGAGGATGTCTTCGTGGCAGGCAAAGAGGCGCTTTTCGGGGCCGACGCTGAGGGTTATGACTGGGGAGCCTGAGGGGCTGGATGGTGTTAGCACCGTTTGTTTTTAGTGAGAAGTAAGGGTTGGAGGCTGGTTACCTTCGATCTTGTGGACTACTGGGCTTGTGTCGCCTTTCTGGTCGTCTGGACTCTCGCGCTTCGCGGATGGGGTTTCTGGTTCGGGAGCAGGTCTTGCCGGGGCGGTATTTGGAGGTGTTCTCTGGGGGCAGCGGGCGTTTTGTTGAGATCATTTTCTTTTTGCTTGTTACTTTTCTCGAATAACTGCCTTGTGTATGGAGTACTTTTAGAACGAGAGAAAAGAGATGAATAAAGAACAATCTGAAAAGGTCAGGGGCAAAAAGGTTTATCAATAATACTGCTAATTACAAAACAATGTATGTATCCGAAGGCCAGAAAATCCTTGTTCTCGACGGCAGGGAACAGGTGCTTTTGTAAGAAACCCCTCATCGAGTCATAGTTGGAAAACCGAGTCCTTCAAGCAGGTATTGTATACATCACCATTCCCCTCCATATATATGCATGAAGAATTGTGATTAAGCAGTGCAGTGTTCCATGCAGCGATGTATCTCTCGCAGCTGATAAGACGCGTAAAATTGTATTGCACGCGTAAAGTGCATCGCCAAATTGCCGCGTGGTCACGGGTTAACATGGGCCAATAATACGTTTATATTTGTGGTGGAGCGGAGATCAGCGGGCCAATTAGAATGTGAAATTTCTCTCGAAATGATTCCTCATGTGGAAATGTGATGGGTTTCGTTCCGATGGTCGGAATTGACTAGTCATGATCAAGACTTTACAGAAGGTATATGTCAGAAATCTTAAGAAATTCTTCATTATGTGCCCAGTATACTGCTTACATGGCTAGCTTAGGGCCCTTATTCATATCCTATTTGACCACGGCATGTTTTTAATCACCACTGCCCCCACCTCCTTAGTACTTGTAGTTCGAACACGGTTAGCAACGATAATCCCAGTAGGGATAGGAATGAACAGGCAAAGACTCACACTCAAAATATCCTATGTTTACCAACGGTATTAGTAATTAGTTAGCAACAATGATCCCCTTACACGCCTAGACAAGCACCTGAACAGAAAGAGACCGCCTTACTATGCAATCTGCCGAGAGAAGGTCGAGCGCCATGCACCTTCTTGAACAGGGCTTTGGTATCTTCATCATGCTTGGTTGTAGGTATATTTTCAGTGACTGATGGATGGTAGCATGGAGCTGCTGTTCGAGGTGCTAGAGCTGGGTGCAGCTTTTTGTACTTGTAACGGGGCTGGCGTGGGCTATTGGGAACATGAGGAGAGAGGAGTGTGAAGAGGATGGGGGGGAGGGGGGGTTGGCGACGAGAAAAGAAGCAGTTCCTCAGAGCATGGTTAACTGTGACAAACGGAAGCACCCCCATAAGTGCACAGAAAGCAGAGACAAGTAATTTCAGAAGTAATGTTTCCATTATTTACAAATAAGTGATTATATACCCAAGACTCCATCCCAATCCAATACGCCAATCCATAACACCGCAATAGAAATGATGTATCCAGTCTCAAGTGCGAATCGGGAGTCTATACGGTAGCTTCTCCCATGTCCTTGGCATAACTGCAATGTTCTGCTAGTGTAATCAAAACGCAAATCACATAAATATCTTCCGTGCTTCGCGAGGATGGCTCTCGTTCGGACAATAGGGGCATTTGAACCGGCTGCCTTTGCACAGCCGCTTCAGTGACTCTTCTGCAATCACATGTCCGCAAGGCATCATCATCGGTGGGTTTTGGTCAGTAGCTTGCTCTTTTGACACGGGGCAGACGAAGATAGAATGGAAGAGATATGATGGTGGAAGTGGGATTTCGACCTAGAATGATTAGCTGTAACCTTGGACAGAAGAACTTGAGATAAGGTACTCACAGGCAATTCATTTTGCGTTGTCCACTCAGTCCGCTTGGCTTTCATGATTGTCTGCAACTTCAATAACGTCGGAAGAGCAATCGCACCAGCAGTAGTAGCTATATACAAGGGAGAATCTGCCGAAAGGCCCATCAATGAGCAAAACTCGCGCGTGAACGATAAAGAGACGTCGCTCCAGGCGGTCGGGTTGTTGAAAATATTGCGATAAGGAGAACTTTGCAGGTTTGGGCAGAACGCCATTGCTCCTATCAATTGCTGCACTTCCCGCATATATCGAGGCAAGAAGACATGAAACTCGCGCTTGGCATATTCCAGAGCTGCTTGCCGTCCTGCGGAAAGGGGTGCCCCGGGGTATTGTTCGCAGTTGAAGAGCCAGACAAACTGTAGCCGACAGAGCTCGAATTCGAGGTTGCTGCCTCTTGTCTCTAGAGCGTCTCTGTTCTCCCTTGCCCATTCGATAGCTGGCAGCAGGTTCTTGTTTTCCTTCAGCTCATGCAGTATGTAATACATTTTGACGAACTGCTTCCGGACTTGGTCGGACGGGGCTTCGTCAATATCGAGGAGGTTCGTCGCATCATTCGTGGGGTTATATTCCGTCGTTTGTTGTGAGTCCCGGGATTTCGTTTCGGCTAATTCGGAGAGGAATGTTGCAGCAACAGAAAACTGGCCTTCTCGCAGAAGGTGCATTGCGATGGCTCGGTTGATCATGTGTTCTTGGGAGGATAGGGCGTCATGTTCGGTGCTCGGGAGTGGCCTGTCTTTGAAGAACTATAAAATTTAGCGATATTCAGGTCAGAATATCATGTGGCGTCCTTACCCTGTCGAGCGCTTTGCTGTATTTGTTAAGACTGCTATGGCTTTCTTTGAGGCTGTCATTAATAGAATCGAAGGATGATTTGGCAGGATTTTGGAGCTTCGCCATAGTAATTGACGCCTGGGTTGGATCTGATGTACAATTCATTGTCAGCGCATATCACCGGCCTCCAACTCCGAAGGGAACAAACCAGATGCGATCGTATCCCGGGCCGACTGAAGCAAGTCTATCGTGGACTGCACATTCTGAATAGCCTGCGAGCCATTTAGCTTCTTGAGCAGCCGCTCGTGCTCTTTCTGAACGGTGTCCATATCGTTCGGTCGAGAAGGTGTGGGCTTCTTAAACCGATGCGGAGTGACGATAATCAACCGATAATGAGAGCCATATGGAAGCTCCAATATGACTTCAACTGGGAGAATTCAAGAGGATATGAAGACAGTTGGAGTGTGAGTAGCCCGTAGAAGGCCATAAGCGGTCATTAGTGTTCAATTCGGGCAGAGGGACATGCAGCAGCTTCTATCAGCAGACAATGAGAGGGCGGCACATATTCCGGTGATGGCATTACGCCATGTGTCACGTGCAACTTGGGCGGTGGTATGCTACCCCTCATGATGGCCGTTTTGGTACTGCAGAGTGCACGTCTTACGGAGTACAGAACGAGGATTCTTATCTGGAGAGACTGTTTATTAGTTTCTACGAAGTCGACGTGAAGAAGCTGAAGTGGTACTTGGAGATAAGCTGTTTTGTGTTCAGTCCTCCGCCCTATGCATGGGGTAGAGTATTACTCTGGCATCAGATATTTGAACTGTTTACCCAAGTACTTCACGCATAAATGACTACGAGTCATTGGAAACCATGTAAGCCAGTTCTGTTCTACTCTTCTGCCTGTACGACTCCCTCTCCTGGTGAGCAATCGGATGTCCTAAATAGGAATAGCTCACCACTTATCGGCCAATAGTAACCAATTATGAGTCTCGCCTATGCTAGCGCCACTAATATGTCTTGGCACAGGTATAAATAGCCGGCTCCCCCGGACCCGATTTGATTCTTTTTCTTCTTTTCCTCTCCATCCTAGTGCAAGGGTTTTACACATGTCAGTGAGGATTCGTCCGAGACTGTGTTTTTGCTAGTTGAAAACTACCTAGTTTGACCGCTCTGGCTGGTCTTCGGATCGGACAGGAATTTTTGAAACCTTACTGCCCTGACTCCTCGCTTGTCTTTGGAGTTCAGCATCCTTGGTCATGCACTGATGGATGGAGAGCTTGGAAGAAATATCTTCTTTTCACTGCTGTTGCCTCCCATGTCGGAGGCCTGTAGAGAAGAGAACTATAGTCCCATTATCGTCCCATTGTATGCCTATTGTAGGCCTTCCATTAAGAATAGAAATAAAAACGCTTTTTTCTTGCCCTTTTGTCAGATCTTTCGATCTCTTCTCGATGCAGAGCGAGGCTTAGCTGTGTGCCTGAGGCTATGATGAAGACCTTGTCTGTTGCTGGCCAATAACGTCGTCGAGAATACACCGCTCTATCGTTCATCCACTTGGTGACGTCGCCGAGGCGCCGTTCGATCATAGGCATCCTTTTCGTGCCTGCATCGGCTTCTTTGCTTCCATACAACCAGCTCTGAAGGATGACATGACAACTCTTATATCCCTGCTCTCGCTGCTCCAATTTCCTGACTTGTAAAGCCATTCAGTTTATGACCTTTCAGGCCTCGGATATGTCTTGCGTGCCGTGTTATCTGGCAAACAGTACAAGGTGACCCTCAGGAGGGTCAAGGGCACTTGCGCTTCTTTCTCCTTTTTATAGAGCTGGACCTCCCCTTTGAGCGCTGGGTAGGCGGTCTTATCATATTGAGATCACCCCTGGACAAACCTGTTTGAAAAGAAGTATTTCCTATGTGATATTGTGTGTCTACTATGCCGCCACCAACTGCTACGCAGAACAGTGCGCCAACAGCACCCCTTACAGTGAATCCTCGCGAGTCTATCAAATCAACCGTCAGTCCCAAGCACGTCCCGTCTTATCCCAATGGGGACTCCGATGCACCGCCGCTGCCATTGCAGACCCATCAACGACTCGCCTTCACTGATCCGGTCGCCCTCCGTTATCTCGAAGAAGACCCTTCGACGAATGTACTGCACCGGCGAATGACACTGCAAGGCTATGAAGTCTACGTTGTGGAACAATGGGCGTGTTCGAGGATCCATCCGACATTTGTCATTACAACTTATACAGGAGACCCGTCGCACACGGTCGTGGTGGGAATACTAGGTGTTCCGACTGATGAGTCGACTTGGTCCCCTCGTCTGAAACTATATTTCAGTGCTGTGACAAAATGTCATGCGCGGCGAATAGAGACGCCGCTGGGGGCTCTCATGGTTACCGACCTGAGTACCTTTCCGTCGGCCCTCTCGGTGATTCCGGTACCAGATGGGGATTTCAAAAAGCATCGAGATGATTTCATTGTCAATGAGGATTTGAAACGGTTAGGCTGTGCAGGACGCGCAGGCTTGAGATTACAACAACCGCCTCCAGCGACTGAGGCCAAGTTCCACCAACTTTACCGGACGAGTGAGAGAGTGGCTCTATATAGTGCGGTCATGGAGTTGGTCAAGCAATGTCAGATGGCGTTGATGATGTTTGACAAGTTGGCACCGGAATACGTGGATGGGTTGCTCTGCGATGTGACCGAAACAGCGATTAACGATTGGTGGACGGACATTGGGATTGATCTGTATAATATCGAACCTAACGATGGAATCATGGGGCCAACCACTGTGGCCGCTTTGCTGGGAACATTACTAGGTGCTCGGAATCGACTTCACGCTCTTGGCGCGCCGGTCGCAAAGGATGCCTTCGATATTCATAATCTCAAACGAGGAGTTGGGCGATTCCAAAAATCACAAAAGATGAAGAAAACACGAAGGCTGGACCGACAAACCCTGGACAAATTACATCGCGTCACGGCCAAGGCAGCAAACGCAGAGGGATGGACTGACGCTGTCAAGTCAACCATGGCGGAGTTGAGCGGACAAGGAGGGGAGATGGTCATGGGCATGGTGCGAGGACGCGACAAGGCTGGCATTGCCGACATTGAAACACTCGACATTGACAGCTTCCCGCATTTGGTCACAGGCGAAAGAGCCAAATGGTTATGGCGAGGGAAGCCGCGCAAGAGTGGCGTTAATGATGGTTTTTCGAGCGGTCCCCCAGCATCAGACATGATGTT
Organism: Aspergillus pseudoglaucus; assembly: GCA_039880875.1. Taxonomy (NCBI): domain Eukaryota; kingdom Fungi; phylum Ascomycota; class Eurotiomycetes; order Eurotiales; family Aspergillaceae; genus Aspergillus; species Aspergillus pseudoglaucus. The sequence goes on along the minus strand of JBDODC010000005.1, from coordinate 776,321 downwards.
CACAACAGATGATCATGGTCGTTATATCTGGACGACTCGTAGGCGACATTCAAATGAAGATCTCGCGACGGATCGCTCTTTTCCAGCATCGGAGCATTCAATGAAAGCGCCTGAACAAATATGTGTTCCGGACGAGAGGGACCAGAATCTGAGTAAGATGGTCTTCAAGGGTGTCAGTGACAAGGTCTCGGATGCGCGAATAGGTTTTGGCCGGTTTAAGGATGCCGTGGGATTGCCAGGCCTCCGCTCGCATCATCACCGGCTGACAAGGGAGGGGACTGACTTCCTTGGTGATGCTGCCTATCTTCCTCCGATAGACAGCGAGACCGAAGCATCCGAAGTACAGAAGACAGCCATTGATGAGGCCCAGCCCGGGAATGAGCCTGTTCAGGACACAGCTCGTTACGAAGAAGAGCAAGCCGGACCACCGTCTCCGCGACAGCCTTCTGAACCCAACCCCCCAGAGATCACAGTTGAACCAGCCGCGTCAACAAAGGGACTAGACTCACCAGTGAAATCCTCCGATGATGATGGACAGACCTTGATGCCATTTAGAACGCGATCTAGCGATGCGTCGGATGATAGAGGCCAGCAGATACCTCGACAAGTGCTCATGACTCTACGCCGACCCCAAAGCTGTACCGATTTTAGATCAGAGGAAGATTTCAGGCACAAAGATAATTACTTTCCCCGACATCTGTCATTTAGCACTGTTGAGGAGGTTATTCTCGGCTGGGAAAGTGTGGGAGGCAAGCCGTCTGTGAAAGACAAACCCAATACCACTTTCGAAGAAGCGATTTCTCTAGAAGATACACGTGCGTCTGATGCACGCATCTTCTGCTCCAGGGTCTTGGACCTGGACCAAAACACCGTCCCATGGGTCGAAAGACAAGTCGACTCTGTGGATGAAATGAATCGAGTACTTTACGACCGTCATGAAAATATCAATACAGCTTATTTGGAACACCATGGCTATTTCCAGCAAATCCGGGACAAGTCTAGTGACGTCCTTACAGATGAGCACATGTACCTTGCGGATTATATGAAGAGAGTGGAACTTCAGGGCGCCAAACTCGACTATGAGCTGAATGTTCTGGGGTCTAAGGTCGAGGAAGTGGAATCCGGCGTTGAGGAGTTCGAACGGCATATCTTTGAGATGGAAACGCGAGTCAAGACACTAATTCAAGGAGAGGAAGAGAAGCAGAGCAATTCATGGCTCTCATGGTTCGGAAGATTGACTGGGTTCGCAACGCAATGATTCGATACCATTGTTGCCATTTTACTTGTACTTTTAGGACTTTGAAGATGAACGTGTAACATTCTAGTGTACATATATTCCAGAGAATATAACCTTTTTAAAACCCGAGACATGAACCATCAATGATACACAGTGGCTTCCTGCCAGTCAATGGCACCGGAAACCGTCAACCAACCGTACCAATGCAATCCCCAGAGCCGTAATATCATTAAACCACGGATGCTTTTCCTCATCGAACATTCGCCATGCTCTTTTTGCCAGCTGTTCTCTTACATTCCCATACCCATGCCGCCCTGTCTGCCGGCGGCATCGCCCTGCATCTTCTCGCTGACCTTGATATTGACGTCGAAGAACTTGCCGACGCAGCGGTCGAGGCAGACGGATTCACCCTTGTTCAGGTCGCCTTCGCGGTAGTCGTTGGGGATACATTTCTTGGTGCAAGATTCGGTCAAGCTATCCCATGGAGTTAGCATTCTCTCCTCTTTCATACGTATGGGTATTGCAGTTGAGCGCACCGGTTGAACATGTCCGAGACCATCTCGACTTCGGTTTCTGCGGCAGAAATCTTCTCTGCCGAGGACATCTTGGGGGGGCCACCAAAGAGGAAAGACATTGTGACGGGAATATGGTATTCTTGTTATTTGGATAATTCTGAATGATATCGAGTATCGTTCTTCTCGGAGTAAAGGTGGACGGCGGAGTGAGGTCGGCGGGACTGAGGTCCCTCACCGCCTCCGGAAATCTCTATTTCTCCAGTTTCGGCTCGATTTTTCTCTTTCTTTTTCTTTTCCTTTTCTTCCGCACACAACCATATCTCTCCATGTCCGGGATATGACTTGCGTAGTGTTTTCCCTCCCAGATGTATTCGATTCGCCCTCGTTGGGCTTCCCCAAGGTAAGGCGTCACACTTCTTTCTGCTTCTATGTGCAAATCAGTCCGCTATGATGAACACTCCCAAGCAACAGAACCGCTGCAGTGTCATGCCCAAGGGGCAAATGAACGTACTTTAAATCTTACCCTTTTGTTCTCTGACAGGACTGCTTTTTGCTATTTATGCTGCCATCGCTCTTGAGTGAACTGTTGGCTAATAATGATGCTCAGTGCAGGGTTGTCGTCGGTGCTCAATGCCAGCCGTCTTCGTCCCTTGAGGACATTCATAGGTACTAAACTCAATGAAAGAATAAGGAAGAGCAGCAGCAGCAGCAGCAGCACAACAACTACATCTCCAGAACGAGCGTTCAAAGAACGTCTTCAGGAAATCCAAAATGCCTGTCCCGACCCGTATCCCCGTCTAGCATCAGACTCTCGCTCAGTGAGCTGTTCAGAGTTCCGTTCTCGATACAGCCACCTGGTGAATAACCAAACAGTAGAAGAAGACAGCGTTGTCGTGCATGGTAGGCCGGCCTTATCTTGTGATTTATAGTTCCTGTACTTAGATTAGTTAGGTAGGATCCGTACATATAGACTTGCGGGGAGCAGATTGATATTCTTCGATGTCGTTCAGAATGGTCATAAAGTTCAAGTTATGTGCAATAAGCGTCGGCTGGAGACGACGAGCCCGGAGGAGTTTAAGAGGTTTTATCGTCTGCTAAGGCGGGGTGATGCTTTCTGTATGTGCCCTCTCATTCTTCCATCTATGGACAACTGCTGAACGACCATAGCCATAACAGGTATACCCCATCGGACAGGACGAGGCGAATTGACCGTGGTCGCAACGGAAGTACCCCAATTGCTATCTCCTTGTCTTCACGACGTACCCCTAGACGCCAAAGGCCATGAGACCTCTCCCTATGCTCGCCATGTCCAGTTTCTGGCCGACCCCAGCACGGCGGATATCATCAGAGCGCGGTCCGCTATCATCCAGTACCTTCGCCAGTTCTTCCTCGACCAGTCTTTCATGGAAGTTAGTACTCCGATTATTGGCTCAGTCGCAGGCGGAGCTGTCGCCCGTCCTTTCTATACGAATGCCACGGAGTTTCCAGAACGGCCATTGTCTCTCAGAATTGCGCCGGAGCTGTGGTTGAAGCGGATGGTCGTGGGTGGTTTTGATCGGGTGTTTGAGATTGGCCCTTCGTTCCGGAATGAAGGTGCGTTTTGATGCCACAACCTGAAGACAAGAGAGAACACTGACGTCGCAGGACTCGACAAAACACACAACCCCGAGTTCACCACATGCGAATTCTACCACGCCTACGCCAACCTAGAAGACCTTATGTCAACAACGGAGAACCTCCTCTCCGGCATGGCAAAGCACATCAACCAATTCAACTCAAACAACACCCTAAAACCAACAGAAGTCGACTTCACCACCCCCTTCCGCCGAATCGACTTCATAACCGGCATCGAAGAAAGAATCAACCGCAAACTCCCCAACCTCACCTCCCCAGACGCCCTCTCCCAAATTACAAACCTCTTCCATGACCTCTCCCTCTCCGTCCCCGAAAACCCAACCCTCCCTCGCCTCCTCGACGCCCTCTGCAGCATTTACGTCGAACCAGACTGCACAAACCCGACCTTCATCATCAACCCGCCAGAATGCCTCTCTCCACTCTCCAAATCCTTCACCCATCCCACCACGAACCAGCGCGTCGCCGCGCGCGGCGAGCTCTTCATCGAAGGCCGCGAGATGGTGAATACCTACGAGGAGGAAAACTCACCGTTCGAGCAGCGGCGCAAGTTCGAAGAACAGGCAAAGTATAGTAAAGCTGCGGAAGCAGAGGGCGAGGGCGAGATCGATGAGACGTATCTTGAGGCTATGGAGTGGGGCCTGCCGGCTACTGGGGGCTGGGGCTGTGGTGTTGATAGACTTGTTATGCTGTTTACGGGGCCGAAGAAAATTGGGGATGTTTTGACGTTTGGGAATTTGAGGGCTGTTACTAGAAGGCCTGGTGGTGCTGTGTCTGGTGGTGGTTCGGGGGTATAGGATGGGGTTCCGGGATGGTAATGTGCATTTTTATGGGTTGATCCTTGAGATATGTTGTACAAAACTATATTTACGAAGTTCTGTATGTTAAGCTAAACCTTCACTATGCAAGGCTTTGTGATGACGCACGTGATATATACCTACTACAATCAATCTCCCATCACCACCAACTCTTCACAATGACCAGACTCTCTCGTATCCCTAGATCGACCCTCCATAACCCAATTATTCCTCTAAACCATCATATCCATTGTTACCACTATCATTATCGGCAACTAACCACCGCAACCATCTCCAACATCCTTTTTCCAACAATCTTCCTAGGCCTATCTCTAACCCTCTGGACCTACAAATATCTCATGATGATCACTCTCCAGAACAGAATTATATATATGCCGAATATCCCGCCGTGGTCACGGTCCGAGACTATCGTTGATTATGCGGGGCAGTGTCAGCCTGTGCAGTGGAGGGAGGATTCGCTTGTTACGGGTGATGGGGTGAGCATTACGTTAGCTGTTGGAGCAATTCCAAAACATGAGAATGCGAGTGAAGTGGAAGATGGAGAGGAGGATGTGGTGGTTTTGTATTTTCAAGGGTATAGTTCCAATTTTTTTTTTTTTGTTTCTGGTGTTGTCCAGAGCTGATGGTATATAGCAACGCAGCTTCGCTTCCACCAAGATTACCATATCTCTCAAGGGCCATGAAATTAGCAGACAGAGATGGGATGCTCAGTGTTAAGAATGGACCGAAGAAGAACATCACTATCGTGGCAGTTTCATATCGCGGCTACTGGACGTCAACAGGTAGTCCGTCGCAGAAGGGGATTGAACAAGATGCAGATACTGCGCTGTCATGGGTTTTGGAAAGATACTTTCCTCATGGTTCTCTGCGCCGTCGGAAACTGATGATATGGGGACAAAGCATCGGCGCAGGCGTGGCTACTAATCTCACAGCGAACTACCTGCATGATCCGCGTGCGTATCAAGCACAGTCACAACCCGAGTCCCAAAGTGAAAGCGTAGCACTCTCCGGCCTAATACTCGAAACTCCTTTCACAAACATGCGCGATCTTCTCTTTGCCTTCTACCCCCAGAAATGGCACCCATATCGCTACCTAAGCCCATTCGTCCGCTCCCATTGGGACAGTCTCCAATCGACAAAACGCATCGCAGAAAGCCCAGCAGGCCACAGGAGGCCCAAGATTATCATGCTGGAAGCTGGTGCCGATGAAGTGGTCCCGGCGGGTAACGCAGAACAGCTGGAGAGCCATTGCAGGGAGTTGGGGCTGGATGTAGAGCGCAGGGTTATTAGAAATGCGCTGCACTCGTGTGTTCTTGCGAAGAGGGATGGGCAGATCTTAGTTGCGCAGTTTTTGAGAGATGATAGGACATAGTACTTAGTGGTGGTTATCTGTGATACAGGCCGATGATAACCTCGTCGGAGCGGGCCGTTGAAAACAGTCTGCGGGGAAGCCGGCTTCATCTTCTTGTCCTTTTATATCCTTCGTCTGTTGAATATTATTCTTATAATCATACAAGATGGGTTCGAATGATTTATCCCAGGCCCAACCGGTCACCGTGAGTTTGCAAGAACTGATTGATGGTGAGTGTGCAAACTTTTCATCGGTACATTGGACTGGATGCTGACCATTCACAGGCACCGTTTCCTTCGACGCTTTGACAGAGGCATTTGGTCCCTCTTCACTAGGAATAATCATCGTGAAAGACCTCGATGCCAAATTCCAACAACTGCGTTCCGAGGTTCTCTCCAACGCATCCTCCCTCGCCGCTCTCCCTGAGGACGAATTAGGTACCCTTTATTCCACCAATTCATCTAACCCAAAAAAAAACTAACACATACAGAAACCCTCACCAGACCAACAGCAAAATACCTCGTCGGATGGTCCCGCGGAAAAGAAACCCTCCGCTCCGGCCACTTCGACACCCTCAAGGGCTCCTACTACATCAACTGTGCCTTCTACCAAAAACCCTCCCTGCAGTCCGCCCCCGCAGACGGCTTCCCTGATGCATCCGAGTACACGACAGATAACATCTGGCCGGATGCGGAGCAACTACCACGGTTTCGGGAGAGTGTCGAGGAACTGTGTAGATTGATTATTGACGCTGCGGCGCTGGTGGCTAGGGCTTGTGATCGGTATGCGGCGGCGAAGATTGAGGGGTATCAAGGGGGTTATTTGGAAAGGGTTGTTAGGACGAGTTTAACGACGAAGGCGCGGTTGTTACATTACTACCCTTCCAATGTTACTGGCATCAATGACGACCTTGATAAAGATGAAAAAGATGACGACGACGACTGGTGCGCAACACACCTCGACCACGGCTGTCTTACAGGCCTCACCTCAGCCATGTTCCTCAACGAAGTTTCACCCCCACCCCTAATTGAGCTCCCAACCTCCTCTGACCCCCGCGCGGGTCTCTACATCCGCTCGCGAACCGATCAAATCGTCAAAGTCAACATCCCCAAAGACTGTCTTGCGTTCCAGACAGGTGAGGCGTTGCAGTCGATTACGAGGGGGAAATTCCGGGCAGTGCCGCATTTTGTCAAGGGGGCTAAAGGGGGAGAGGGGAGGATTGCGAGGAATACGTTGGCTGTGTTTACGCAGCCGAATTTGGGGGAGGTTGTGGAGGCGGATTCGGGGAAGGTATTTGGGGAGTTTGCGAGGGAGGTTGTTGAGAGGACTTATTGATTTGCTTTGACATTAGGGAACAGCGGATGAATTGATTATTGTATATTGTGAGCTGGTGTATGATATGCTAGGCTGCTATGTTGGTCTTCTCTAGTTTCTATATCCTATGGTCCGCTGATATAGTAGGCCCTACATAATCCCCGAGGCACCGAAAAAAATAGACCACGGAGACATCCGTTCACTGCCCTTGTTTCCTCTGCCCTTTTGATCTGCAATCGATGTATCCTTATGACCACCCTATGGAAATAACGAGTTATTCAATTAGTCACATTTTGCTGGAAATTTGCGGCATAATCCATGCAGCTACGAGGGTTGAAAGATGTTCTTGATGGCTCTTATTCTCGATACGCGCATTCGACGGTGTTGAAATTGTTCAAAGATATTAGGGCGATGTTGACCCTCAGTTTCAGTTGTACTCACGAGCTTATCCAGATCCATTTGCAGGCCTCTCAGGCTGCCTTCGCAACTATCAATATACTCCCACAACTGCCAAAAGTGCCATGATATCTCGTGTTTTGGCTTACATTGGCAAGACAGGTGGTTCTAATCGTGAGGCAGTTTCAGCTTCAGCTTCAGAGACACGGTGAGGAGTTTTTAGTTTTGATGAGGTTGGGTCCGTTTTCTGAGCATTCAGGGTTCATATTTATCCTGATTTTCTTCTGGCCGTGTGACTTCCAGGTAATCCGATTTCTGCATAACCTCAATGTTGGCATCTAGTGATGCACAGTATATCTTCAAGCCATGCCGTTTTATGTTACCTTTTGGTATTACCTGTATAAAGATTCCTTATAGAGGAATATTGTAGACTGGCACAAAGCCTACGGTGTTAATAAAACTATCCTCGGTCTCCTCTGTGAGTTATAGCACCGGGGCCTATGGTCCCTGGGACAGCACCATGCTCGACAACTAGCCAATATCCTACCAGCGGACCCTTCCGAGGGCTTTGAAAGCACGGTACAGACAACCAGTAGCCAGTTTTCAGGCCGAATAGAAGTGCTACCAAGTCCAGACGCCCTAGTAGCAGCGCGATCTCTTTCTCCTGAACTAACAATCTGGTCAGACAGAGCAAGGTTAGAGAATGGCAGATGCGGAGCAGGACTTGCATGGCAAGAACCAGGAGGAGCATGGAAGACCCAGAAATTCTCATTGGGCAAGGGACACGAGGTATTTGACGCAGAGCTTCATGGAGTCATTCTAGCACTCCAGGTAGCATGGAAAGTGGCAGATCAGAGATCGGTCACTATCCTGCTTGACTCCCAAGCCACCATCTCGAGGCTGCGACATACCCAGCCAGGGCCAGGCCAAGCACTGGTGATCCAAGCACATGCTATAGCCAAGAGACTACACACCCAAGGTCGGCAGCCCACTATCCAATGGGTTCCGGGACACGCAGGAGTAGAAGGAAATGAGAGAGCTGACCAGACAGCAAAGCAGGCAGCCAGTAAGCCACCAGGAAGAGATCCAAAAGAGATCTCACTGGCCTTTGCCTGTAGAGCCCGAACAGAAGCTATCACAACACAAAAGCAGAGATGGCTCACTAAGGAGCTTAGCCAACGATCCCAACAAGGTCAACAGATATACAGGCCGCAGAAGAATTGGCGGCTTGACCCAACAGCCGCAGTAGCTCCCAAGCACCTGGCAAGCCGCTATTTCCAACTGAAGTCAGGGCATGCGGCCATTGGAGCATACTTGCATCGGATCCAAGCCCAAGAAGATGCAACCTGTAAATGTTGTGGCCCATTAAGGGAGACAACACACCATCTTCTCTTTGAATGTCGGAGATGGCGACACCAACGAAACAAGTTCTACAGGGATCTGGAGGTGGATGGGGTTATGAGACCCACTGCTGCAGAGGAGCACCCGCAAGGACGACTTCTAGGAGAGCCCAGAGCTACCAGGGCGCTGCTAAAATTACTAGCCAACACGAGTGTAGCCCTGCCCCAGGCACACCTAGAACGGACGGCAGAAAGGGCCCAGAGATATGAAGAATGGGGACTGGAAACATTAGAAGAGGCGAGTAGAACAGGAGAAGGGTAGCAGAAAGGGTAGCCTAAGCTGAGATTCAGACTAGGCCACACCCACCCTGCTCCGGAACACAAGGAGAGCACTGTGCTCAAAAGCCCTGCGCATACAGGCGGTCTGGGGCGAGGAAAAGGATCAGAAAGATTATAGAAGGGGGTGTCGCCTCAGGAACTCATAGGGACAAGAGACCGTAGAATAACTATTAGCCTCGAGTCCATGAATCGTGATCTGTCATAGCTCCAGGACTCGGTATGGACAATAAACTTGATGAAATAAATTAAATAAATAGCATCACATAGCACCAGAACGCTCATATAAAGAACGTCTTGGACAATACTGTAAACGGCCGGAGTAACTGACTTGATTGCTCCATCGCATGTATCTGTTGAGACGAGGTAATACATACAATGGTGGGCTGATATCAATTCCTCTAGTTCAAGGGGTTCAAACGAATTCTGTGAGCTCCCGGTAGAACCGGGTCCGACGAACACAGGCCACATGTGAGGCGGATAAGCGAAAGTAACGATAAAACCCGTCCTGGTAGCAGGTTTCTTGAAGGCTCATATCGTTGACCGGGTTCAGCCATGCAGCGTGCTGTTTGGATAGATCGCACGAGGATTGATATGATGCTCACATAGTAGAGGATCTCTTAACACTTGTGCTTTGCTTCGTATCATAGGTACATCGGCTTCCGGAACTTTTTCTAAGCGTTAATGCATGTGTTGTCATGAGTATCACTAGAAACTGTGCTTACCCATGTGTAGACAATGATCTTTTCTTCCCTTTATTATCCAGCATAGCTGATTCATGCATAACTTCTTGTACATCATCTCAATGGCCTCAATACTTAGCTTGCCTGTCTGAAGTCCGGGCCATAGCTGCTTCTCTAACTGTCTGGTATAAAAACAATCTAGAAGTATTTCGATTTGTCCATTATTTGTCCATTGCTCGGAGGCGCATATGCAGATTCCATCCAGCTAGTATCAGCCATTCCCATTAAGTTTTCACTGATATTCAAGTTATGTACTTATACCTCTGATCGACAAGGCCAGAAATGTTTTCCTCCTCATTTCCCTCCTGTTGTTGTTGGAGCAGCAGCTGTTGCTACTTGCATACGCAAGTTCTCTCAATACAGGGCTGTATTGATGTGTCGGTTATATCTGTTACATTAGCTAGGTACACCACTAGCTTAGAGTGGCGCGACCAGAACGACTTCCTGCTGGCCTCTGGGATATAATAGACCTTAAAAGCACGGGTTTTCAGTCCTAAAGTAGAATTGTATCGTAGAGATTATTGCTAATTAATATCGCTTGTGTAATAAAATTGTAGTTTGGTCATGCTCTTCACTCGACTTCCAAATCCCGTTCGACGCTTCGCTGGTTGGACATTCTTGCCGGAATGCCTTTTTCGCGGAAACGCTGTGGTTCTCGCATGCTGAGGTGCGTCTTTTTTTTTTTTTTTTTGCTGGTAGATATCTTGCCATCTTGCAAATAAGCTGATGATCAATAAGTGATCGAAGTCTGACTGTGTAAAGTGCTATAACCCGACTTCCAGGGGGCGTCTGGATATCTTGGAAAGGGCATGAGAGAAGCAGATGTTAACTATGGGGAAATGTCTAGAGGGACCTTTTCTCCATGGATGAGAATTCACTGGGATTGAATGCTTTTCCCAGAGTAGAGGATAAAGTGAATATACAATATGTACAGTGCGTACTATAACAAGACAACGCTCTATGACAGCCTCCAAAGCATGACAAGAAATCAATGCCTCGACCGCTTCGCCTTCCTCTCATCCCCAGGAACATAACCCCCCTCTCCAGTTTCCTCAGTCCCGCCACGCAAACATTTCATAGAAATAGTAAAACCCTCCTCCCCTGAGGAGGGACTCTCTTGTGCAACTCCCTCATCCGCAGAACTAACCGTATTACTTATATCAGTCGTAGCCCCTAACCCCGTACTAACCAACGAGCTAGTCTTGCGAACCTCCGCAAAGCTAGACCGCGACTTAGCTGACGGCCTCCCTACCTCGCCGGGGAGTTTTGCCTCGCGGTAATCTGCTGGACAGGCTATGCCGTCAATGACTTTGAGGTTTGCACGCCACATCTTAACGTCTCGTGCCTCGCTGTAGTAGCCTACATCTTCGCCGTTGAGGGAGTCGATGGCTAGTGTCTGCGTGCGGAAGTCGCCCCAGAACCATTGTTTGCCTTTGGGGATGCGGTCGTCGGCTTGTCTTGAGTAACCACGCGCCATAATCACGCTGTGCAAGTCATGGTTCATTGAAAGAGAGCCGAAGAGGAGGCGCATGGCGTCTGGCTCGTAGCAGCGACCGAGGATCATGTCCTGGGAGACTTTGGCGGTTTTGCCCGCGTACAGATGGTACCAGTTGCCGTAACCGCCCATGTCGGTGTACTGGAAGGTGTTTGAGATTTCTTGTTCGGATAAGCCGTGGAAGGGTTTTGTGACGTCGACTTCCTTGTGTGCGTGGACGGAGCTTGTTGTGTAGATTTTACCGCTGATGCGGATGCGGTAGTCTTCTGCTAGGTTATCAGATTTGACATCTTCCTCGCAATTTATCAATTCCATTTGGATTTCATCAATGACCATCACGTCCGTTACGCTTGATTCCTGGAGACTATCCGGGTTGCAGCCCTTTGGTTTCAGTCGAACGGCGTCACCGATGATCAAAAGCTCAGCGCCAATGAAGATCCCCCGGCAGTATATTGACGCGTTTGGCCAGGTACCCTTGACATGGTACTTGTCCAGCAAGCTGAACGAGGACATGACCGTCAAAGCATTCTCAATGGATGGATGGAGCTCTTTGCGAGGCATACCCTGCACAAAAAGTTCAAACGAATTAAAAGGCTTGATGCATCGTAGCGGAACGTATTTGGAGTGCAACGAGTAGCTCTTGTCGCTGCTGTTAGGGTCGGGAAAAGTCTCGATGCGGAATCCCGAATAATTCACGGCCCGTTCCTTCGGAGTAGTCTCGACCAGGTCTTGAAGCACGGTATCGTCTTCCGGAACCTGCCCAACGACTCCTGCTCGCCATTCTGGCATCCCCAACCATCGATTCTCCTCGGCAGAAAACATTTCGACGCGATTGTTCTCTGAGTTCCACAATAACACCCCATTAAGCTCACGCGTCCAGAGAACGATTTCACCAGCTCGAGGTATGTAAGACGGCTGCAGATCCAACTTCTCTAGATACTCTTTGAGTCTCTCTCTCTCAGCCCTCCAGTCCATACTGGTCTTCTCCTTGATTTCCTTGTCTAGCTGGCCATTCTCTTTGAGTTCCATTATAGCCAATTTGTAGACGTCGATTGTCCCTTCATCATCTACTACGGGACGAACCGGCTGTCTTACAATTCTAGCAGCTCTAGCCACTGACTTATCCCGAGAGGCTACACCTGATCCTCGAGAAATTAAACTTGGTGCGCGAGTGCTCGTAACCGAGCCTCGAGAGGAAGTCGGACCTGGTAGTATACTACCACGAACTGGCGTGCCTGCTATTCAATAGGAGTCAGTACAAGCACCAAATTTAGCATGATGCGGATATGCTAACCTTCTCGACGAGCTTTCTGCTTCTGCAATCTCTCACAAAGTGCGCATTTACACGGCGTAATCCCTCCCGTCATCAGATAGTAGAAATGGGGAAAGAATTGAATCGTAGACTGGAAATACTGCCCAACCGGATGGCCGTAAAGGAACCTATCATACTGTATCACAGCAGAGAAATGAGAAGCTGGGACATGAGTTCATCTGTAATCAAAACCTACAACGGCTGGATTGACAATGCGAGGTCTCTCGAGAAAGGCGTAGCCTTCTGGTAGTTTGTCTATGGTATAATTCATCCCTGTAGCCAGTCAGCATGGCATTAGAAAAGGGCGAAAAGGGGGGGAAATAGGAAACATACCGTCTTCATACGCCCTCACCTTCTTCAACCAAAGCACAGCAAGCTTCTCGCGATAAGTTTTATCATTGCACATTTTATATTTGGGATCTTTCGGCCATATTGCCGGGTCGCCGTCGCTGAAGGACCGGTCTATGGGGATCACAATAATATTTTCGTCCTCTTCGGATATTGATTCCGGAGCAGACATGCTATGCTTTTAAGCTGTTAAAGTAATTAAAGAAATAAGAAAAAAGAGGGTGGAAGAAAAGTAAAGAAGGGTAAACGGAAAAAGGAAAGGAAAGCTCGCTGGGATTTCCAGAGATCGCGAGCCAGCACGGATCACCGGATCATTGAAGCGACTTGATTCTGGAAAATAGTTTAAAGACCGAAAATTTCTCCAGACTCGTCTTTTGATAGTCGTTTTTGTTAGGAGTTGATTTTGACGCGTTGGAAGTATGGCTTTTGGCGATAATGTTGACTTTCTCATTGCTGGGGATAGTCATGTGACCGTGACAGCGATAACAAGTGAATTGACCATACAAGGCAAGTCGATGTTTGATTGAGGGGATAATGAATTAGAAGAAGAAATTGGAAAATGGATATAATTGCTGTATAATATTGCTGTAATGTAAATGCCAACCACAAAGCAAATAAACTAGTCCTATGTACAAATGTGTTATCCAAAAGATATTACCAGCCCTATGCTTCTGCTGCATTAACTTCCTCCGTCTGATTCTCTTCCTTCGCTTCCTCTCCATATGGCGGTGGAGCAAGCTCTCCATCCTCAACCCAGACTCTATTCAACTCCTTCTCAATATTTTCTCGTCGCTGCTTCCACTCGTCCACCTTGTCGAGACGCTTCCGCAGCTCCTGCAATTCCTTCTCAACGCCTATCTTCTCCTTCTCCGTGCCAATCAGCTCGAATCGCCAGTTCTCTTCTTCTTCCCCGAGACCAAGCGCCAGGTGGTATATATGGTACTTCTTCAAAGACGCACGCGTGGAGATCGTGATCAGAGTGATCCCGCGGTGTTTGGCCTGCTCGTACAGCAAGCCCTCGACATCCGACGAGACAGCTGATGTGCCTTCATCGAGGAACGCGTACCGTGGTTCGTGATAAAGCAGTCTTGCAATTGCCATTCGCTGCTTCTCGCCGCCGCTGAAGACGTCCTTCCACTCCTTGCGAGAGTCCCAGCCACCTTCGCGAGCCGGCAGGTAGCCGAGACGGGCATCGTCCAGAATCGTCTGGAGCTCAGCATCTGTTATGCCACGATCCTGCATGTCGATTGCTGTATGGGGATAAATGACTTGGTCGCGTAAAGTCCCCACGCTGAGATAAGGGCGCTGGGGAAGGAACATGATGCCATCGAGTCCAGAACCTCTGGGACGACTAACCAGCCCACGATATACAGGCCACAAGCCAGCAATGATACGAGGGATAGCGGACTTTCCAACGCCATTAGCACCCGAGATAAGGAGATGGTCGCCAGAGTGAACGATGAACGATAGCGACTCGATGAGTTCGTCACCTCCGCGTGGGTAAAGCGATGGAGCAACGACTGGAACCTGTTCCAACCGAACCCCATCAAAACCGTTGTGAACGGTTCCTTGGGCATCAGCTAGAGAGTAGAGCTCCGCATTAGACCCCCTGGGAGGATAGTAGGCGCTGGAATGAACTCGGTGCAGTGCAGAAACAATGGTATAGACACGGGACGTGTAACCCGCCAATTCTGAAATGTCTTTGATGCTGTACATCATCCGGCCACCGGCATCGGCCAAGGACAGCATCAGACGCTTGTTGGTGATGAATTCTTTCATGCGACCACGTTCCCGACCGGTTGCTGTCGGTACATCGGCCATTTCCATAGCGCCCCCGAGACCACCCCAGGCCGGCAGAAAAACTGGCAAGGAGGACACCAGGTAACCGAAGGCAGACCAAGCGTACTTTAAGATAACATCTTCCAGCATGTTGTACCGAATTCTGAGGCTGTAGATACCCTCCATCCATCGTTGAAGGTCCTTGAAGCTCCGCGTTAAGAATAAGCGTTCTACATCTGCACCACCGTAGAAAGAAATCTCCTCCGAATTCGCGAGCAGTCGAGAATGTAAGCCTCTGAAGTCACCTTCCTTCTTGCCCTCGACAGCCTTGAGTTTTCCAAACGGCGGCGACAGCTTGCGCAGAATTGTGGCTGTACTGAAATAAGCAGCGCCAATTCCACTCAGGGCCAGCGGTCCTAGGGAGCGGTAGAGCTGGTAATTGAAGACACATAGATCCACCAACGGCTTCCCAATAGACGAGTACAGCGTAGCAGCCGCGGAGCAGAAGACCGTCAGATCCTGTGTGATGAACTGGTCCGCGCCCTGGCCAATACCACCATCGAGATTCATCAGTTTGTAATAATTGCTGTTTTCAGTAAGATAAAGGTCATGGATGTATCGCGTTAGACGCGTCCTGAAGGCGATCGCCACCTTGGCCTGGAGGAACTTGATCATAGCATTGGTGTATGATGCAAAAGTCCCAATACCGCACCACTTGAAGATCCCCCAGATAAAGGCACGTCCTTTGCCCGTGACAAGATCGCGCACAATCTCTCCATCCAGCCTTGCGATCAATAACGATAGATACGTTCTTAACAATAGAAACACACCATGACTCATCAAAAGACCGGTTTCCTTACTATTCCACCTGGGAACCATAATACTACCCAGGCTGAGAAACTGATGAAGGAAGGCAAGGTTCAAACCAGGCTTCGTCGTCGGAGGCGGGATCTGACTTGCTGCCTCTCCATCACTGACACGAGCCGACGTCGGTGGGTTTAGAAACAATCTCCGGTGCGCATCGAAAGTCGTCGGTTTTGTCGGATAGATTTTAACCTTGGAGGTCATAGAGCCCCGATAGGGCACATAAATGGTGCGAGAGCCATCCTTACCCCGAATGCCCGAATTCCGACGCAACAGCCGTCTACCCTGGGCGCGGTCCTTGGCCCTTGCCCGGAACCAGTTGTAACCACCATACCCAGACCCGATTATTGATAAGAAGAGCAGAGCTGTGGCAATGAATTTGGTTGTCTTTGTGGAGCGGCGTAACCGGGCTCGAAAGCGCTCCACGTACAGGGTGAAGAGGGTCGCGAGGGGGTCCTGTTTGGACCGGAGTGTGGACTGTGCGGCCATCCTGCTCCCTGCGGTACGGTATATTGTTGAGATGGTTTGAGGCGACTTTACCACAGACTGCCTCTGAGGCAGTTTGCTTGCATCCTTTTAGGTCGGGGCCAGATGGTCGAAGGCCATGAGGGGATGCGCAAAGGGTGATTGTTTGTTATGTCCGCGATACGGCTTGAGAGAACTCTTGTTCATCCAGAAAGCAAGTGATAACAAACGCAGGTAATAATAAGAAGATGAAGGCAGATTAATGCAGATGGTTGTTTGTTGGGCATTGCATGGGATAGACTTGATGATGCTGACATTGTTCATGTGAAGACCTCGGCTCAACTGCGGAGAACTCACGTGCTACATCATGCAGTCATGAGGGCATGTCAGGTTGCATACTACAGCTACTCTCGGATTCCATGTTCAAGACTCAAGGAAAAGAATGTTGGATTTTGAATTACAGCTAAAGCAATTCAGGTGTCTGGTATTGAGCGCTACACTGCTACTTCAACCGCCGAGAGATCAACTCCGTATGTGGTCAGTGATTCTGCAATTCAAACCACTTTTTAATCCCATGGCGCACACTATCGTCCTGAAGTACTCGCTAGATATGGAATTGCTTGGTCCTCTTGACAAATACAAGGATCCCCGAAGCCACATCCATGAATCCCTCTTCCGACCCTTTCAGCTCTGAAAGAGATGCCGCGAGATACTCAAGAAGCTGTTCAGAGAACGGGTCTTGGTCAAGTAGCGGATCAAACCTAAACCCTCCCTTTCTCAGAGTAGAATAAATTTTATGCAGCCAGTCGCTCCGACTGGGAATAGTGTGTCTGACCTTACCCGCCCATGCATACCTGTCCCAAGGAATGCAGATTTCGCCATTGGGCACGGTGAGTTTAAATCTGCCGATGGAGTCCGTCAAAAGACCCATCTTCCAGCGAAATCGAATCTTTGCTGCTCTCTCCGTTACTTTGTCCTCGGACCTGGAGCCGAGTCTATAGTAGCTTCCTAGAGCATCGGTGAAAGCCACGAATGGCGCCTTATTCCCGTCATGGGAACACGCTTAATGTAAGAGATAGGCCATTTTCCTCGTTCACTCCTCAAAGATACTTCTGGTCAACTTGACCGTGCCGTCAGCGTCTTGAATGCAGGCGGCTCAATGGATACTCAAGTCGGGAGCGATATCCATGCTGGTGGGTGCGAGGTTTCTCTGGAGCCGCACGTCTGCTGGCGCAGGGCATGGATGAGAGAAAAAGCTGATTCCATATCTTTTCAAAGTGAGCGAGAGAAAATCCCGTGCGTCCAGACTTAAAGTACACCCTTTGGTCATACGGTCTAAACGTAAATTCTTGATACTTCCAAAGCCAATATACCCGGTCTTTGCATGCGTCCCATAAAGCTTTGCGGAAGGCATTGTAAGTCATGTTCTCTTCATTTTTCCCCTCATAGTCCTCTTGGTTGCTCTTTTTGCCGTTCTCTTCTACATCCAGCGGGTCCGTCGGGCTGGACAGGGCCTTAACTAACGTGCTTACAGACACCGAACCGCAAGCATGTCCAATGCTTTCGGAACTCGGTCAGATATTGGGCATACTCCTACCCTTGGAATCTTTTCCACTACCACCGCCGCGCTAAAATCCAGGCTTACTGTCCAACCCCCCGAATAGCAGGCGGTCAAAATCAAAGAAACTGATGGCCCTGGCTCAAGTGCACTCTTAAGTAAGTAAAACCAACACCCTTTTCTTAGTCCTCATCATTGAGAAGTAGTTGGAAATTCAGGGGTCTATGATGGAAGATCAGAAGTAGCAGAGAAGCATTATCCCGCTTCGCACGTTCGGAGGCCTGTTTAGCTTCGTGGATGAAAGTGTCAAGCATAGGAAACTTGAATGTGGTGGCGGTAAATTCTGCAAATAAGCCCAATTCCCATCGAGCTTCCCGAATTCAAGCTGGAGTCAGGAATACCTAGCCTGATCAGCTCACTACAGGGGATATTTGTACACTTGGAATATAAAACCAAGAGCAGATCTCGTCTGCCACATTTGTACATGACGGCATAGTCGCACAGCGAAATTTAAAAGAGGACACGTGTGTTTCAATTAACTTGTACGGGTCCTAAAAGAGTAATTCAACAGTCTCAGTTTCTTCTGTGGAAAAGATGATGGGCTCAAACATACCACTGCTGCCAATTACTTATCAGCCACTTTTGTACGCTACCAGGGCGCTTCAAGTAACTGAATGCGTAGAAATCAGATATAAATCACCCATCGCCAGCTAGGTTCGTGGCGATGCGTTGCAACCACTATAATCGTGTCATATGACGAATAGCTCCGTACTAGCTACAATAAATGTGCCTCTTTTCTTGCTAATGGCAAAACGGATCACGAGGTAGACTCCCCGTAGATCTAATAAACAGGAACGATGCCGTTACTGACTCGAGCGATATCGCGTCTATAATGACATACCTGCCACATATCACTCGGTCAAACTTCGTGGATCCGCAAAGGCTGAGCTTCTCGCTTCATCGAAACACAATGTAGCTGAGAGCGCACCAGGACAAGTGCTAGAATCTCTCCTTATTTCCCTTCCAGGATCTGTTCGTCTGACACAGCCCGACGCTCGATGATTCCCTGCAGGAACTCCTTTGCTTCGTCTCCGTTGAATATGCCATTGAAGTGGCTACATACCCCAGTGGTAGTATTTATGGCGGCCGCGGTAGCGTGGATCCCGGGTTATGAAATATGAACCCACCACCAAAGAGAGCAGAGCGATATTACGCATCTTGTTCCAGTCCGTCACAGTTGATGTAAGCTGCCAATGTATACCAGTTCCAGAGTATGCAAGTCTCACTGCTTGACATGGAGAGCTTGAATTTGGTAAGAATAGTGTCTGTAAGTGAGCCTATTTCCTATCAAAGTCAGGGATGGTGGCTGAAATTTGCGTGGGCTCATCTCCTCCTCATGGCAACCAAAGCGACATTGAGCCCCATATCCCGGTCGCCAGGGCACATCTAGTGCAATAAATGGGCCATGTCTGCTGTAAGATCTTGATTTATCTTCTGGGTCATGATCTCGACTATCTTATAAGCACTGGTAGTTGCCTATGAGCTTGTGCCTTTAGTGATACTTGAATTCAATTGCAAGGGTCTCGAACCGGACTATGTATTGTTGGCGAAATGATTCCAACTTTTCTCAAGATTGAGAGAGCTCCTGGTTCATTCTCACTAGAAAACTGCCATTCGTCGTTCGCAGCACTGAAGGTAAATCCTTGCCGCGAATGTCCGACAACGACCATGATTTGACAAATATCTAGCCATAGCGCCCATTGCATTTGCTGTTGCAGTTATCACTGCGGTTGCATTCAGGTATAGGCCAGCCCGTTCCGAGTAACATGTAGTCGTAGTCGAACAAAGTGGCACCATCGGTTTTAATGGTCCTTCCATGATCCTTTCCACTCGCTCCGACAACTTGTCTCAATCATTCGTGCTGATTTCACTCACTACCCTGACGAGAGTGATCTCCCCTTTATCAAAAGACTGCAGCCGGGAACACTTTTAATGGTTTCAAATGCATTGCCGTGTGGTACATGCTGTACTTGTTGACTAACTTGCAAAGATTCTGTAGAGTAAGTCCGAATGGACGGCTTGAGCATACTGCGGCCGTGAACCACTTTTGCTCATACGAGCCCCTTGAGAAGATAGCCGAACGCATATAAATCCGATACCATGCATCACACACTTCGTCCGCTGTGTTTATATGAGGGTGTGTTGTCGCCAAGCTGACTGCATTACCATGGATAACATGGTATAACATGGTTGAAGATTGCTGAGTCGAAGTACGGGATGCGTTGGGTAAAATCTAGCCACACTATACACATATTCACTATAGATGCTCCCTAGGCGTGATTTTATGCTATCGGTATTACCCTAGGCCTGCGCATTTTGCCCGACACGACGCGAGGACAATCATACCGTGACAATCTATCAGTATGGTAAATAGAGACCAGATCAGATGCTGGTATCTGCTTAATTACAGGGATGCAAGCCTTAATATCATTTAGAGGCATGCTTTCTCTGACATTATGCCCAATGCTTCATTGGCGTTAGCTAGCTCCTGATTGAAAAGGGGTGGGTGCATGTCTAGAAATGCTCACATGTAGACACTGGTTGAAATTGGATAGCCGCATGGCAGCCACGTCTGCCAAGAACTGTAGTGCATTTCTATATACTACTAAACCGCATCGTAAATAGTTGGATGTTAAAGATCAAACTCTTGTAGGGCGTGACATCTGCACGTGTATTGCGTACTGTAAATTACCGGCATGGTGTAATATAAAGAACCGAGATCGTCCTGGGCCGTGGCCCTAGCGCAGCCCGAAGTGGGCCTGGGCACCATGGCCAGATAAAAACCACCAATTAGAGCGACAGTGTTGGCGCCTTGTACCTTTTGCCGGGCGGCAACAGAGTGCAGTCTTGGCATTAATGACCAATCATATTTCGCTACCTGCCGGCAGAATGTTAAAATAAGGCGGTAAGGTACAGCAGAGTGTGGTTGATTGGTCGAGGGATGGATATCAGACTGGAGAAGTTGGAGATCATGAAATGCATTCAATGACATGATTTGCACTTGTCGAAGAAGAGAAGGAGACTGTATGGAGATGTCACAAAACACCAAATAAAATGAATATCAAAGTCGCTGTCTGATCTCATTATCCCTGTTGTCTCTTAATAATTCCAGGGGTACAACACTCCGTACTTTGCACCCCCATATGAGATGTCCTCGGCAACCACAATCTCCGAAGCAAACATGGGCAATTGGTGATATAGGACGTAGCTCAGTTGTCAATTAAATGTTCCTAGTTATGCTCCTGAAGTCAATTTTAATAATTTACACATGGCATACATGAATTACCACGGTACACGGCCCTTGATACGCATACATACATCCGCCATACATGCAGGTCGAAGCATCCTACTACCATAATCACAACAACAAATCTCAAGATAACAACAATCAAACAAGACTCACAGCAGCAGATCATATTTAACAATATCTGTACAAGTAATAGAGCTGCTTGTCTTGTTTTGTCCTGCCTAAAGAAAGCACAGTGATCATTTAGCTGGCAAAGCTCCATTGGGCATCTTTGATCTGGAGTCTGGACCAACGCCGGGGGTGTGCTTCCCCCGTAATCAATCCTCTTCCTCTTCCTCTTCCTTTCCCTTTATCTTTTCTTTTACATCCTCGTTTCATCTTCTTTTCTTTATTCTCGCTGTCACCGGCACTGTCACTGGCACCTTGTTTATATCTCATCTCTGTATCTCAGTACGGAGCACTGTCTGCCCGTAGAGTAAGCTGCCCGACCCATTTGCAAAGATCAACACTGCATTCCTCTCCGCTTGGAATTTGCCGCCGTCTCCTCTTTTGTTCTTCTCCTCTTCTTCCCCCCTTCATTGACCTCGACATTTGTTATGATTGTGGTCGTTTTCTAACGGGCATTGGCAAAATATCCAGTTCTTTCCCCTTTTACTCTCCGCTTTAGTCCAAATCGAGGTTCAGCCTCCATTGATCCATTCCTCCCGCTCAAATAAAACGGAGACCATCTCAAAGGATCAACCCTGTGGGGCCACGTGACCTTTGCTGACTGTAATCGAACTTTCCCACCTCGACGACCGCCGCTGCTGGCCTCGCAATTTGCATATGATCTCGCCCTGACCGGTTGTTTCCCCTTTTGATTTCTTCTTTCGTCTTCGATTCGAACTTTACTTGCAGCGCCTTACGAATCGCTTGCGATCCGTTTTTTATTTCTTCAAAAGTTTCGACTTTTTTTTTTTTCTCTTGTGGTGCCGTGCACGAGCCTTGGTCCCAAAGGCGGTGGTCCGGACTTTCGTCCAGGAGGCGTGACTTCCACCACTATTGCTACCACGACAACTACTACGACAACCGCCATCCCCAATCCTTCAAACCAGCTGCTCCCTTATCCTCCTCCTCCCTCCCTCCTTCCCTCTTTTGCGTCTCTTAACGGGTCCCTTTTGGTGGCTATTCTCACCTCGCCATCACGCATCCCCTGGGCCGTTGATCTCGTCGCGCCTCTCGTGATCTTCGCTCCGCTACTGCCAATTCCCCAATGCTTGGAGGGAGCTCAGAGCGAGGTTCCGCTCTGAAATCTGCCAACGGAGAAGCACCCATGTCTGTCGCGTCGGGTCAACAAAGTCAGTCCCCCTCCCCCCCCCCCTTTTTTTTTTTCTATCTCCTATTTACTGTTTATCGGTGGTAATGTTTACTAATGCCTATTTCTTTCGCTTCGTTAGACCCCGAATCATCGCTGCTCCATAACCAGATGAATATCACCGATGGATCGCTCTCGCAACCCAAACCCGGGGAGTCCTCCGAACAGGTTCATGGCCCTGTCGCGTCTGCTCAAGCTTCCGGTGCTGCCGCCAATGCAGATCTCGCCGATGGATCGAGGAAACACCTGCTTGCGCCCGCTGCATCGCGGAGCTCGTCCAAGGTGGACAAGCAATCAACGCTCGACAAAACGCAAGAGACGGTCCACGATGATTCGGAGAACACATTGCGAGGTTCGAAGAGAAGCATTCTGAAGGGACGGAGAGACAGGAGTAGGGGTAGTAGCAGGAGATCTCGACGGCAGAATCAAGACTCAGCCAGCGTGGAGAACCAAAAGACGCCGACCGGTCCGGAAGCACCCCAGCCAGAAAAGAAGAAGGTCTCGCTCCGGATTTTTGCTTTCTTGAGTTGCTGTTCCTCATCCAATGTCGATTCAGATGACACGGCCATTCCAGCTAAGAAGACCGTCAAGCGGCAATCTCTGTCCAACCGACAGCCTACACCAGAGAAAACGGAGCCCACCCCTGCCGATCAGAGCACAACAGGACCTAGGGAGCAGGATCAATATCGGGAGGAAAAGCCTAACCCAACCGTGACTTCCAATCAATCCCCAACTCAGGTTGAAGAAGAACGCGATGTTGCGCTTCAAGAGAAAGACGCGCAATTCAATGAGACCGCCGCGACTTCCGACCAAATTCAACCCGACCATGGTCCTGCAACCGTCCAGAAAGATTACGATGGCCAAGCCTCGACAAGTGCACCCCGAGATGCGGCACCGATGCCATCCCCGGTGCTGGAAAAGGACGAAAGCCCTGCGCAGAAATCCGAGGAGCATGTCCAGTCTCCTTCTGTCACTTGGGATCAATCTGTTGATGATTCTCCGGTGGCAGACCCGAGCAAGGCAATGGCAAAACCGTTGGCCGAGACCGATCCGAAAGAGGAAGTTCAATATTATTCCCATGACGAAGAAGCTATGGGAATACCACCACCCCCGCCTCCGATGGCTCCCCCAAGTCAAGAGGGAATCCAACAGCAGTGGCTGCTGCCGCCCGCTGTGCCTCCATTGCAAAATCGAAAATGTCTTGTTCTCGATCTGGACGAGACCCTGGTACACAGTAGCTTCAAGGTTCTTGAACGCGCCGATTTTACTATCCCAGTAGAGATTGAAGGCCAATACCACAACATCTACGTGATCAAGCGACCTGGAGTCGATCAGTTCATGAAGCGAGTGGGAGAATTATACGAAGTGGTCGTCTTTACGGCATCTGTCTCCAAATACGGTGATCCTCTATTGGACCAGCTGGACATTCACGATGTCGTCCACCACCGGTTATTCAGAGACAGTTGCTACAATCATCAAGGCAACTACGTCAAGGATCTCTCCCAGATCGGGCGTGATATTCGGGAGACAATCATCATCGACAATTCCCCGACTTCATACATCTTCCATCCTCAACATGCGATACCCATCAGCAGCTGGTTTTCTGATGCTCATGACAATGAGCTTCTCGATTTAATTCCTGTTCTCGAAGATCTTGCTGGTACCCAGGTTCAGGATGTCAGTCTGGTTCTTGACATTTCCTTATGATTGGTGTCTTCAGCTTCATCCATCCGACTTTCTTTTTTTTGTTCCTTCTGTCTGTTGTGAGAGCCTGGCTGAGTTTGACTCTGGCTTCTCGTTTTCCTTTTCCTCTGCTTAATTCTTCTAAAAGAAAAAGCAAGAATTTCTTGCTCCCGCCCTGCTCGATTATCTCAATGATTCCAGTCAGCAATTCGTGTGTATTTGTTGCATTTTCTGACATTTTCCCAGATTGATCTTGACTGTTTTGCATCAATCAATTGTTGGGTCTTTTGTCTACTCCTAGAGAGTCGATACCTTGTCTTTGCACTTTGTGTAACCTTTCCTTCTTTGCTTGATTTCCTTGAATTTTCCTTTGTGTTTGTTATACCTTGCCCCGAGATTCCCTTGTCTTTTTCACTTTTTTTGCATCCTGCAGGCGTCTGTATTAGTTATCAGCCTACATTTATGCTGATCTCATGTATACGCTCCTCTGTTTTACATTCTCTTCTATACTTTCCTTTTCTGTCTTTACTTTTTCTTTTGGTCTTTTTTTAATAACTGCCCTGGAGAGGCTCGACAGTACTGTCTTGTTTCCTATTGACTTCGTTGATTTCCCCCTTGTGTTTGAATTCAGACTCACTGTTACAGCCCTAGTATTCCGTTTTCTTTTTCTTGTTTTTGGTTAGCTATCGACATTCTTGGTCCGGACTCTGGTTTGGGCACTGTCTCATGCCTTCGACTGGATGTTTGAAAGTCGGGACCCTTATATGTACATGTACTTGGTTAGTGCGGCGCACGTGCTGTACATAAAAGCGTTCGTCATTCCAAATACAGCATTATTGGCGTCTTAATACTCGTATTGGATAGGGCTGCATTTAAAGTAGCTTTCATGTAGAATAATGCGGGGGTTGACCCAATTCACAAGGCTGCTGACAAATGCAGTCAAATTTTGAGGCGATAGGATTGATGTTTTCCTCTTCACGGGTCCGGGAACAGTTCATATGTTAAGTAGCATAGAGACTGACACGAACCCAAGGCAACACCCTCAACGCTGGGCTAAGACACGATCACGAATCAGCATTGTAAGTGTCCGTTGTGAGAAAGGACGTATTGCTCAATAGTGACTCTGATTGACACGGTCCAGTTCTATCAACAACCTAGAAGCAAGGGTTGCATGGATGGAGTCTGTTGCTCGGGAGCATGCTCCGGGAGTCGATCTGGATGGGGAGCAAATCATCAACATATGGTCAATGGCACTGGGACACTTGAATCCTCGTTCTCTTGAAGAAGCTACTACTACTATTATTACTAGCCGTGGTTATAGCAAGGAAGACACTTCATTGCACGACGTCACCGATCAGATTGGACTCGTTTCAGTTAACGGGGCAGATCTCCGATAATTGGGACCGTTCAGAAGATTGTTCTTTACGAGACTTGTCCTAACAGGACTGGAACGGAAGGCGCAGATGGAAAACACTTCTTCCAAAACCAGAAGAAAATCAAATTATGACTTTACTGTTCCGCCTGAATTGCTTGATGCCCAGCCAAGGGCCCTGCCCTCAGACCTGAGACATGCTTAGTTGCTGTCGCAGGCATATCCCCAGAGTTTCCACTGGCGATTCCCCTTCCTGTACGAACCGACACATATGGAGACTGTTCGGGAGCTTTACAATGGCGTTGATGTCGGGCCAGCATGCAGGTTTCAGGTATCTATGGTCTTAGTCATTGCCGCGACGATGCGATCTCGTCAGGCGAAGGTGCTGCTGTCAGGTGAGGGGTACTGTGCTCCGACTGTTGCTCATATGGATTGTCTCTTTGGCAGACCTTCTCTATATGGTGTTCAATGCATTCTGCTGCTTCAGATGTATATACTGACAATCCGTCTTCGGGCCCGAGACTTTGGACTCTTCATTACCATAGTTTGGCGTCTATTCTGGAGTTGGGGCTACAGCACAATGTTCAAGGTAGCCACATTCCTATCTTTAGGCAAGAGATGCGGACTAGGGTTTTCTGGTGTGTTTACAGTGTCGATCAGGCGCTGAGCGCTCTGCTCGGGAGGCAAGTTAGGTTAATGGATGAGCAGTGTGAGCTGAGGATAAGCGATTTGCTCGCTCAATGGCACTCGAATCATATTGACTG
This sequence comes from Aspergillus pseudoglaucus, assembly GCA_039880875.1. NCBI lineage: Eukaryota > Fungi > Ascomycota > Eurotiomycetes > Eurotiales > Aspergillaceae > Aspergillus > Aspergillus pseudoglaucus. The sequence goes on along the minus strand of JBDODC010000005.1, from coordinate 750,338 downwards.
TATGAAGTTGCCGCAAGATATCAGTGATGAAGACCTCAAACCAGACCGACACGAAACGAACCCAGCAGGGAACACCCCAACCAACATGTCCAGCGCAATCCACTTATTCAAGCCATAAAAATCCAACGCAGAAATCAATGCATCCTATACTGCGTCAGCCAACTCTACTCCCCATACGCCCAACCAGCCACTACAGACATTGAAAACTGGCAAGCCAACGTCCTACATCGTTTGCGCCGATGGAAGTCCGAAATCCCACGCCATTTAGAAACCTCCCCACGATACAACCTGAACCCCATCTACGAAATCAAATACCACGAACTAATCATGTTACCTCTCCGACTAAGCCCTCGCCTCCAAAACCCACCTAAATCCTCTCTCCGCGAATGCTTCTCCAGCGCTCTGAGGTGCACCCGGCTCTATCAGAGACCTTATGTCACAGGCATGCTGCACTATAGCTGGATCAGCGTGCATTCACTATGCCTGTGCGTGATTAAGATGCTCTACTGCGTTTATGCACCAAATGGCGTCGCTGACGAGGTGGACTTTGACGACCTCGTGAGAGCGCTTAAGTCTGCATCGGACGTCCTCAGTGCTACGGGAAAGTATTGGTTCGAGATAAAACGGAGCCAGTATATGTTAAATCGGATCCCTATGGCAATGATGCGACTGCTTATGCAGGGGGTTAACCAGGATCGTCCACTGTTTGGATTACCGTTTGCAGATGAGGTCCCATCCGCTGGAAGCTTGAAGAGACCGGATGATATGATATATATATATATGGATCTAAAGCTGCTGTCCCTTGCATTTGACTCAAGTGATACTGGTATTACTCCCGCTCCTTTCCCTCTTTATGGAGTACCGTCTAGCGCTTTTGTGAGTACAGATCTGCTGTCATATTTTACGGATACTTGGGCGGATGTAAATGTGAATGATGCGGAGCTATCGGGGGAGCAGTATTCCGATGCATACAAAGTGACGCAGGATTTTTTTGTTTTGGGGATAGGGCACGGGGATTTGAGCATGGTTGATGAACCATGCTTCATGCGTCCCCATCAATCTTCTGTACTATACGAAGCTATACAAAGTAACAAAAGGGTGATCCTATTTTTCCATTCAGGTAGGTCACCTCAGGAACCAGAATTTTCCCGGTTTTCAGCCTGCAAATTACAAATACACATGTCTGGATTTGGTCCAGTGACGTGCTGGTAGAGCAGTCCTATAAGGCGCGGGTCTCTCCATGACGGAGAACCTGATATTGCGGATAAGTCTGTCTCTTCTCCTTCTCCACCTTCAGCGTCTCAGCTGGTAACGGGTAGAAGGAATTTCAAGCTAGTAAAATAAAGGACGATATCTATCTCGAGCGACTCCATCGCTGTGAGGCTCCATGTTGGGTCTTTGCTGGTTAATTATACGAGGGATTGATCAGCCCACCCAGATTCTTCGAAAGTTACGTCAACATCCTCATGCCATCCGTCCATTTCGACGGAAAAGAGCATCCCAGTCCGTTCCTCATAGCAGCATGAGTGACGGGTTGAAAATTGCCACTGAGATAGAATTTCTGGCCGGTCTTCCCGCGAGCATGAGGGCTTATGAATGTGTTATTCTGTTGTCCCTCGACTACATTTTCCCATTCCTTTACACACTGCATTCTCCCAAAATTTATAATATGAGCATCGCATACGACGTCTTCCGTGGCTCCCCTGAGGGCAACATTGTCGCTGGCAAAGTCACCCAAGCCCTCAAGTACAATGAAGTCTTCATCAATACCATAGCTTCTGGCCTCTACGGAACAGACGAGCACTTTCGGAAAACCAACCAGGCCCTTGGGCATGAGGGCGTTGGCTTTGTGGGAGCTGTTGGTTCTAGTGTGCCCTCTTTGAAGATTAAGGATCGTGCTGGATTTGGATTCACGCATAATGTTTGCGCAAGTAATGATAACTGCGTTACTGGTAATCCCTCTTCAATTATTTCGGTACTTGCATATGACGCAGGACTCAAAAGACTGGGACCAGTTCTGTCACAACGTTAAACAATACGGTATGAATGACTTCGACAACGGCAGCTTCAGTTACGGCGCCGTCTGGGATGCCAACTGCGTCCTCCCATCCCAAATGGACTCGACTCTGTACACGCTGCTCCGTTGATGTGCGCCGGTGCTACCGTTTGGTCCACCTTGACTAGATTCGGTACGCGTTCTGCAGATCGTGTGGGTATTATGGGCGTCGGTGGTCTGGGTCACATAGCTATCAAGCTTGCTGCTGCGCTGGGATATTACGCCATTTTGCTTTCTACCTCTGAGACGAAGAGGGAGGAGGCTATAAAGTTTCGTGTGTCGGAGTTCCATGTGTTTCGTTCAGGAAGAGGACCGCCGGAGGTGTTTAAGCCTATTGAACATCTGTTGCTCTGTGCGAGTGGAGATGTTGATTATTTTTCGTTATTGTTCTATCCTCTTCTTCGCTTGATAAGGGAATGTTGGCTAACTGGAGTGTTTAATAGTCTGTTGGCCCTTACGGATACGCCCAGTATTATCTACCCATTGACTGCTACGTTTGAGCTCTCGAAAATACCCACGTTGGAGCTATATTTCAAAGGAGTTCGGATTCAGGGCTCTTTGGTCGCTTCACGGAATAGCATTCGTACCCTTCTTGATTTTGCAAGCAAGAATAAGATCACTCCTACCATCATGACCTTTCCGTTGACCATTGCCGGGATCGAGGAAGCGATGGACACTCTGAGGGAGGGGAAACTGTGGTGCAGAGGTGTGCTTGTTCGAGAGTAACTAGGTCATATCATAAAGCTGGACATGCACCTAGATGGCCTATCTAATTAGAAAATATCATCCCATGCAGCTTTTCTTTGCTTCCCGTGTTAGGGTAGTATTCCGTACGTATATTCTACAAACTAACAACTATCTTCTCCGCCGACACACCCTTCCCCCATTCATCAATGCCCGTCTGAATAGCCTCGAGTCCTTTCCCAACCACCCGCGGCGCTGGAGCAGCAACAAAATTGCCCTTCTCCAGCGCCTGCGGCAAGTAATCGTTGTATATCGCACCGCCAACCTCATTATCCTTGACACTGATCGCATAAACGAACTTGATCTCCACATCCGTCTTCAAGTCCTCAGGTGCAGGCCACACAGTCACAACAACCACGTGCGTTTGCAGTTTATCCAACACAGCTAGACAATTCTGCAACGCACCGCCCGTGTGGATGGTATCGTATACACCCACAAGTTCCTTGCCCTGCAGCACGGCAACGAGGTCCTCCACAACCGTCTCAGAGCGATAATCAAACACCGCACTCGCGCCTAGCGATCTCACAAGATCAAAATTCCTCGGTGACGCCGTTGTGACAACCTCATACCCAGCGGCCACAGCCAACTGAATCGTATTCACTCCCACACTCGATGCACCACCCCAAACCAATACCGTCTTCCCCGTCGAAACCGGCTCAACATTTGGCAATCCCAGCCCTAAAAAATCCTTCTGAAACAGCCCCGCCGCAGCAGTCGACACCCCCAACGGCAACACAACTGCCTCCTCAAACCTCAGACTCTCTGGAATCCGCGCCGTCACACTCTCCAACACAGTCGTATACAACTGGAACGCGCCGTCCTGTGGCCGTTGCGTCGCCATGCTCATCGCATGTGCTAGGACTCGATCACCGGGCTTGAAGTTCGTGACGGAAGAGCCGACTTCAGCGACTGTGCCAGCGACATCGTGGCCGAGGATTGTGGGGTAGGTGAGGGGGAAGTTGGCTTTCGTTTGGAGGTGCCAGTCGATGGGGTTTATGGTGACTGCGGCATTGCGGATGAGGAGTTCATTGGGGGCTGGAGACGTGTAGGGTGCGCGTTGGATGGAGAGAGGGTTGGTTTTGGGGGAGGGGAGCCAGGCTGCTGAGTTGGTGGTCATTTTTTTTTTTTTTGTTTGGTACAAGCGGTAGAATGGAGAAGATAGTTGAGGGTAACGGGTAGTTAAGAGCTCTGTTTTAGTCAAATCGGAGATAATCTGCAAGTCAACGGATTTTACAGTATCTCCGATACATCTGCAGAATCATAAACCGCTCCCAGACTAATTTAGCGCGTAAGCATTTTGCATTAGCGCAATCAACCATCCAATACAATTTCTTATACATAGCTAAATGTCTTAGCCTACCCACTTACCAAATCTAGGAATCGATTACCAATGGCGCTTCAAACGTCAGCAAGTTGCATCAACTACAATCGACCCCAGACTAATCTTCCACATATCTTCGTTGTGCAATTTGATCCTGCTGTCAGCTGAGCAGTTTCTATTATCACAATGATCGCTCAAAGAAGAAATACAGACGCGCAGGTACAGTCCGGGCGTGTTAATCCGCGAGATCAGATGTGGGTTCCTGAGGACGATTGGTCGGGGATTATAGATCAGAAAAAGAGGAGAAAGTTGCAGAATCGGTTGAATCAGAGGGCGTATCGTGAGTTCCCTAGCTCCTATAGAAGCTAATAACTGGCACTAACATGGGACTAGGTTTAAGGAGGAAAGGAATCAGCCCCCCGGGAGAAGAAAATCCCGCCAGCCAGTCTCAAGCAATTCCATTCAACGGAAACAAAGAAGAAGACATCATGAAATGCATTCACGCCCCACCGAGCGCCCTAGCCTTCCAACGCTGGTTCGAAGCCACAGTCCACCACAGCTACCTCCACGGCAACCCACAAGTGGAACATTTGATCAGCCTTAGCCGGCTGAACGTGCACCGCGCTATTAATGAGAATATAAAAATACTCGGGATGAATTCTGATTGGATGAAGAGTGATGATTCTGTTTCGATCTTTAATCTTCTTCAGCCTGTAACTGAGGATAATACAGGGGAAGAGTGTATTCCGTCGAGTTTACGACCGACGACTATTCAGCGGACTGTCCCGCATCATCCATGGCTGGATTTCTTCCCTTTTCCGCGGATGCGTGATCTTTTGATTCTCACTTGTGCTGCTAATAACGAATTTGATGATGATGAACTATGTCATGATCTTATGGCGTTTTGGGATACGAGGAATACAAATGCCACATTGCTGGTGTGGGGGGCACCGTGGGATCCAGGGAATTGGGAAGTGACTGAGACATTTGTGAAGAAGTGGGGATGGTTGCTTAACGGATCGGGAGAGCTGTTCGTTTCGACAAGGGATTGGAGGAGGAAGAGAGGGGAGGAAGCTTTGGATTGGGAGAGTTATGTACAGAGTGCAGATACTGTAAATTGAACTGCATGATTGACTGACATTTAAACTTATTATAACAAACAGAAAGTATCAATCCTCAAACCGAATCATAACCTTCGTCTCCAGATGCCGGTCAAATCGCTCATAATACTCCGGCACCTCCTCAATCCCAATCTCACTACTAACAATAAATCCCGGCCTTGCCCCCCCCACTCGCAATCAACTCAACCAGCGTCGAAGCCCAAGGCAACACATCCACAGCTCCACTACGCATACTCAAGTCCTTATCAAAGAACTCAGATATGGGGAATTCAATCGTTGGCGACATGGTACTTCCACGAGGCGTTCCGTTTGAGTTTCCGGACGCAGTGAACCAGCCTATTTCGCCAATGCCACCTCCCTGTGTGGTTACGGAAATCATGTTATTGATGACGATGTTTTGCTCGTGTTCGAGATCTGCGTTGACGGCTTCGTAGCCGATACAGTCGATACTGCGTGTTACACCTTTGGGTTCATAGTCCAGTATTTGCTCGACGGAGTCAGAGTCCCGGAAGTTGATGGGAATTGCGCCGATTGATTCTGCCATCCTTAGACGCTCTGGGACGTGGTCAACTGCGTATACTGCGGATGCGCCGCGGAGGATGGCAGAGTATGCAGCCAAGAGACCAACAGGGCCGGAACCGAACACCGCAACTGAATCACCTGGTTCAAAGCCGGAGAAATCAAGCCCAGCCCAGGCTGTGGCGAAAATGTCGCCCACGAGGAGGTAGTCGTTGTCTAGTGTGTGTCTTGTGTCGTTTGTGTCGGGGATGAGGATGAGATTATTATCAGCGAATGGCACGCGGACATATTCAGCTAGTAAGGCTAATGGTCAGCTCCCTACTCGACACGGCCAATAGCATTGGTATCACCTTGACAACCCCCCGCAAGACCATAGTCAGCCCCATACCCGAACCCTACATCCTCTCTACCCCCAAATCCCATATATCCATCATAAGTCGCATCAGGAACAATAACCCGGTCCTCGACATCCACAAACCCAACCGCACTCCCAATTTCATCAACAACACCAATACATTCATGTCCCATGATCCACGGAACGGTCTTGCTCCCATATACACCGTGGTAGGTGTGGAGATCTGTCCCGCAGATAGCGGCTGTGGTGACTTTTATGATGGCATCGGTTTGGTTCTGGATTGTGGGGATTGGAACGTTGGTTACGTTCATTTGGAAGGGGATGCCTGTCCAGAGGACGGCACGCATTGTGGCGTTTAGTACCATTTTCGTTGTTTGAGGAAAAGAAAATGGATATTCAATGAGGAAAACGGGGGTTTATAAGGATACAGTATCCCTGGTCGTGATCGTCACGACTATAACCGTGTTCTGGGGTAGCTTCAAAATACTCCGGAGTACTGGTCATTTGCGCTCAACGTCGGCATTCACAGATACTTAGATACACCAGGCAGCATAATATCCAGCTTGTAGTACCCTTTTCAAGAAATGTAAAAATGGTACCATGGCACTGGAGAACGAGTGTTCTGTATCTAGCTTGGTCGTCATTTTTACCCTGACATCCATGAATTCCCCCGAAGATCATATTGTAGCTACTACACAACCGGGACCTTTTCAACGATAGTCCCGTCTCTTAAGTTGCTTAAAAGAAGAAAGAAAGAAAAAGGTATATGTATTCATCTTAATTAACTGGACTGTCGAGATATTCAGACTATATCCTATAACAAAAGACAACTTCCATAAATATATTTATACATAAAGCTGTTATTTAATTGTACAAAGCAAGGCCAGATACCTTCTCGCAGCAGCTACGATAACCGCCTAAGCATGGTCAATAGGTGCAGGGCCCGCTTCAATGGGGTAGGTAAAAATGTAGTTGGGGCCCTTTGCCATAAGGCCATTCGCACCAGGACGCATCTGGGACGCAGGGAGCCAGAGCTTCTTATCAGCTGTGATCCACATGAGGTCAGTCCAGAGCAAGGCATCATCCTGAACCAGTATTGTCGCGCGACCCTCAGGGGTGACCTTCCAGATGGCGAGCAAGTTGGTGTCGCTAACATAGATGTTGCCATTCGCGTCAATCGTAGTACCGCCAGTACTGGGTGTAAGAGCAAAAGGCTCAGCATAGTTTCCAAGAGTCGCTGCCATGGTGGAATTGGTAAGGGTTGCATCGACATATGCAGTCTTGACGCGGTAGAGGCCACCATTGCAGGGTTGATAGTACAGGTAGACGCCATCGGGAGAGACCTCGATCTGGTCCAGACCAACCTGAAGCGTGCTGCCTGAGGGACCGTAGCCTGGGACCAGCGTGCCGTTGTACATCATAGGATACCAAGCCGTGGCTGAGTCGTCGTTCGCAAGCACACGCTTGCCATGGCCTGTGGTCATGTTCAGCACCAACAGCGCGCCAGCCGTGTCACTGAGATAGGCAATATCGCCAACAGCATTGAACCGCACATCGTCAATGCTGCTGTTCGATGCAATGATGCTATCAAGGTAATAGAGCTTATCAACGGCGTCGGTCGTCAAGTTGACCCCAACCAGCTTGGAAGAACCGTTAACCCCCTGCGAGCCACCATCAACCAACCAGTATCGTCCATCAGGTCCAATGCGCGCGCCATCAATACTGACAAATGTCCGTCGAGGGTTCGAATCCGCGTTGCTGGAGTTGTAAGAGTTCCACGCGGCATTAGGGTATAGTCTGGTCGAGTTGTCGCTGAGCAGCTCGACAGCCTGGGGTGGATCACTTGTGGAGTAGCGCTGCGAGAGGAACTTGCGGTCATCGGGCGAGATGCTGATACCCTGAGTCGCACGTTTCAGGGAGTAAGCGAGTTCAAGGCCTGGAGCGAAAGCTGATACCAGGGGAGTTGAAAGGCCCAATAGGGCGACGAAAAGACCTGCCACCATTGTTTCTCTTCTTTGCTCGAGCAATTGATATGATAAGAGACAATTCAGAGGCCATGGTGTTATATTTATACATAGTCGTCGGCCATAAAGACATTAGGGCAACGCGGCTTCCAAACAAAACACTACAAATCCTTGAGATATAATACGCATTCTGCAGTGATCCTTTCCTTAATAGACTTAGACTCCGCAGGGTGATCCATCGGGAATATCTGAACTCTGCCAGAATAGGATATTCGTCCTTCATCCTAGCTAATATCCGATTCAATATACAGACTCTTCGGTATCAATAGCAAGAATCTTATCTGATCAAACCTCATTAAGGCACTGGAAAGACCGCTGATCTTCCGATATGGCGTGGTATATGGTCACGTGGCTCTGCGCATATTGTGAAACGGAAAAACCAATGAAGCGATTAAACTCTGAGTCGGGGAAGTCGGGGAGTCGATTATCCGGACTGCACGAGGCTACATAGGAAGAGGGAATTTATAATACACGGAGATTGACATTGTGTCTATAGACACCGTAGATGGTAGAATGAGTACTTAGCCATCTAAAGCGTATGACTACGGTGTCCCTATATAAGAAATCCGTCGGGTTCGGTAAGCGGGCCGACTACTAATCCGTCTTGGCTTTCTTCAGATCGTGTACATCACGTGATATTAAACGACTTCGTCCAACAGTTATTACCAAAAGAACGGTTGCTCCTCCGCCAGTACTGTCCGTCATAAATGACATCGTCATATCTTTCCATCGCGCGCTATCATTATTAAATTAACACTTAACTGCCATTTCCCACTTCGCCTCGTTTCAGACGAGACTACCTACCTCAAGTCCCCCGCATCGTCACGTCACGTCCGCATTGCCCTCTGACTACGAATAATCCACGCGCAAATAAACCACACGAACCATGAAGGATAGCAACGGCTGGGATGGAAAGTTGCGGGTTGGACAGCACGCAGAAATTACAAACCCGGAAGCTCTGGATGACCCCGAGTATTCGGATCCTGAGGCGCCGCCTGTTGAAGAGATCGAGGCCGATGAAGGTACGTCATTGTACCTGGAATTGGAATGGTTGCATGAAGTGGGCTAACAATTCGTGTAGATTTACTTGAAGATGAGGACCCGGAAACTGATGTAGGTGCATCTTGCTCGTGTTGCAAGGAAAGTCAGACTTATGGTTGCTCTAGCAAATCGATCTCGTACACTCTCGCATAAGCTCTATTCCCGCATTGCACTTGGAACGGTTTCCTAAGGTCGAGGTGTGTCTTCTTCAGCTAAAATAAAAGCGCATCGAAGACAGTTAATAACATGTTTCCCGGGTAGAGAATATGCCTCCGCCAAAACCAAATCCACCGAATCGCATTCCCTCCAGAAGTCGCAGAGAAGTTAGTCGACCTCGATCTCTACGATAACCTCATTTCGCATATTAAGGGCTTAGACGACTTCCATAATCTCACCAGTCTCGACTTGAGTTATAATAAGATTAAGCATATTAAGAACGTGGCGCATCTGACGAAGTTGACGGATATCTATTTCGTGCAAAATAAGATTTCGAGGATTGAAGGGCTGGAGACGTTGAGGAAGTTGAGGAATCTAGAACTTGGTGGCAATAAGATCAGGGTTCGTTTTCCTTTTCTTCGGCGTATTTCTCATATGCTGACCGTTCCAGGAAATCGAGAACCTCGACAAATTAGAATCGTTGGAGGAGTTATGGCTTGGAAAGAACAAAATCGTCGAAATGAAGGTACGTGTCAATCGGATGACCACCTCAGGTCTCAGTTCTGATGTTTGTAGAACCTGGATCACCTCTCAAACCTCCGAATCCTTTCTATCCAATCAAACCGACTCACCAGTCTCTCTGGCCTCTCCTCCCTCAAGAACCTCGAAGAACTCTACGTCTCCCACAACGCCATTACAGATCTCAGCGGCCTCGAAAACAACACTTCCCTGCGGGTGTTTGACTTCTCAAACAACCAAGTCTCCAAACTCGAACATTTATCGAGCTTGGAGCAATTGGAGGAACTGTGGGCGTCGAATAATCAGTTATCAAACTTCGACGAGGTCGAGCGCGAGCTGAAAGAGAAAAAGAACTTAGAAACAGTTTACTTTGAGGGCAATCCGTTGCAGATGAAAGGACCGGCCGTATATAGGAACAAGGTGCGGTTGGCGATACCGCATATCAAGCAGATCGATGCCAGTAAGTTGTTCTTATTGACTGTTTAGTTAAACATCATTTATTGACTTGAATAGCATTCGTGCGCGTGTGAGCTCGTATATGAGCATCCGATGGCTTGACCAATGATACAAAATACTTTTTACATCTATACCCTAGCTTCATGTGTAATTCAGTTCTTCGGGATCCGAAAGTCGAGTTTTTCGCAATAACCTAACGGATGGACTGCTCGCGCAACTATTCACATCCCTCCCAACGCGAGAAAACCCCAACTCTGCATCCACTCTGTCGCCATAATCCCCGCCGCAGTCATCCTCTCCAATGGCCGAAGCACCAGCAAGTCCGATCTTAACAACCACATATCTCCTCTACTTCTGGTCTCGCACTAGCCACGTATCCAAATAGCCTCCAAGACTGAACTTGTATATGTTTTCGTAGCGGCTGTGGATATGGTCTTCTACAGATGTGGGGTGGTAGTTCGATTAGGATATATTTTATGCCGAAGGCATTGGTGGGTTGGGAGCGTTTGGGGTTGTGTAGTGGTGCGTTCTGTGCTTGTGGAATTTATGATATGAGTTTGGGTAGGTGTAGAGAATGCGGAGAAGATGCTCAGTCGGGATAACCGCTTGGAAAAGAGGTGTTTGTACATGGTAGTATGATATGTGCAATTGATACAGGGAACTGAAAATGAATGAGCCTTACGCCAATGGCACCGTTCACGTGATGAAACAGAGACACAGCATATTAATATTTCTGTAAGTTCTTCTATAACTATGAGATATGACAGTAAGTTCAACGACTGGCCATCGTTTAACCCAATCAATTTCACCATCCTCACCAGACAATATCTCAAGTGCCCATTCTATAAACATAGTTAGCTAGCAGCCTGGAAAGGCTAGCATTGAATTGTCGCTGGTAAACTCTAGCATCCAAAGATACTGGCAGTCAATGGAACACAGCTAGGCTTCGATTCAATAAGACTCCGGGGATGTGGCCTTCAATCGCTCGTTGTCCGGTCTGGACACCAGAGTCGAGACGAGCTCTTACACTCCACTGACAAGAGGCAGAAGCAACATTTTTACAAGTATCGCGGTCATATAATGGAATGACTGGTATGGCATTGCATCGCACAATGCGTTGCCGTCACGAAAGCAGCAATAGCCCACTCACTAAGTTCACCACCCTTCACCCACCCCCCGTAGCACCCCGTCCTTCCTCATCCCCAGACGAAGACAAACCAACACCCTTGCCCTTCCCCTCTGTCTTCAACCCTTGCTCATACATCCCCCACAAAGACGTAGCCCCCCACTTCTCATTCTCCGCAGAAATCCTCTTCTTCCCTTGTTTCTTATCCAAAAACCCACCCGCCAGATCCCTTAGCGGAATCTGCGTCGAATTCACCAAATCCCGATACTGGGGCATATCACGATCGACTTCGAAGTAACTGTGGTACGGATTGCGCTTCACAGCAGACTCGTGGTTGTGGTGGGATTTTTGGATGCGGCAGTTAAGGAAGCGGGGCTGTGATTGTTCCGGGATTGAGAAGGGAGAGTTAGGCGCAATTGTATTTGTGCTTGTAGTTTTATTTGCGCTCGCTTTCGCAGGTGGGAGAGGGATGGTCAATGGAGAAGCCGCAATTGCGCGAGAAGCCGCATCGCGCGTTTCGAAGATCGCGACGGTGTGGCGGGCATGTGCTGGAGAAGAATTCTTTGCATCGTGCTGTTTGAATCCATCATTCTGGTATTAGTCGGTGTCCACTGAATATTAGTATTGTGGAAGGGATGTACCCATAGATTGCGAAAGGTGACGACTTCGCCGAACTTCTGCAAGGCCGCAAGGACCTGTTTGCTCTCTGTTAATGAGCGAGGGATTGGATCTGTTGTGATATGCACGGCTTGGGCTGCAAGTCGTGAAAGAGGAGAGGCCATCTTGGTCAATTGTGCTTTTCTTTATCATAAATCGTAAACTCGTGCATTCATTTGGAGAGTAGAGAGGATGCCGTGGGCATTCTCCGCCAGTCTTGGCATCCGTACAAAGCAATTTTTCTGAGTACGATGGACAAAATTTTTAAGGTCATTATTGATTAAACATTGCTATATCCGACGATAGTGCTATACCCTGAAAATAAGACATGAAAATCGAATACAGTACAACATAAAGCGTGGTAGTCCCTCATCAGCCCTATAATCTGCACCGACTCCGAACTCCATTCCAGAGAAAAAGAACAGTAGAAAAAACAAAATAGTAGTATATAATAGAATACACTTCTCAAAGTAATAATGATTATAATATCGAAAAATTAGAGGTATATTTCCTTATCCTGCATTAGTATATTTCATATTAAACGGCCTCCACGATGTTCTCATTATAGGAGGAATTGGCATGATCGGGTCCTGCCCCATGCATGCCAGGGTCGCCAGGCACTCCTCCAACCATATTCTCCAGCCAATCCGGCGGCTCAAGTCCCTCAAGACCGTTGGTGTGATGCGATGCTTCACGGGACACCGGCACTTCATGGTTGGAGGGCTGGAACTGAAGATGGGTGTAATTGTTCGATCCAACATCATCGGGGATCGATGTTGAAGGCGCGCCCCATGCGGCATGGTTGTGGCCCATGTCATCGATGGGCTGCGGTCCATTGCCCAGGAAGCTGTTGAGGAGCTTGCTTTTTTCATTGACATTGCTGACGGGGTGATGGGAGTGGATATAATGGCTGTCATGACCCATGCCGTATCCTGTAAGGTGAGGTTGGGGTAGAGGGTAGTCCGTAGCGTTCATCATAACAGGGGCATCGGTAGAGCTGCCGAGGCTATGTGGTTGGCTGGTCTCCGATTGCTGCAAACTGGGGAAGGGATCGAGGACTGATGTAACCGCCGGTCTGTCCCCAAGACCGTCTTCAGCTCTGCTAATAGAGTTCAAGAAGTCGAGCGAGTTTGTCGTGTTGAACATGTTCCCGACGCTTTCCTGTGGTTGCTGATATAATTGCCAGTGAGGCTGCAGCAAGCTGTTTCCGTGAAGCAAGTCATGCGGCTGGGGAGGAGGGGCTTGATAAACATTCGGAGCGGGCCTATGCATAGAAAGCCCGTCTAGAGAAAGAGGGGGGAGATCGATCCCGGTCGCCGCTCTCGGGCTGTTTGTAATGGTGCGCTCAGGTGGAGGGATCAACTTTTTCCATGTGGTCGTCCCAACCTCGTTCGGTCGTGTTTGCCGGAATTTCCAAAGTACGATGGCCATTCTTTTTTCTTCATCCACTTGAGGATGGAATTGATTGGACATCCGTCGAGGGTTGGGTGATGTCGCCCGAATTTCCGTCACCGCTGTTAGAGAACGGAAATACCGTCTTGTGCGCTCGTCGGCGGCATGGTGCCGTCCAGCATCTTCGTCCCTCCGTTTATCCTGGGTCAACTCAGTAAGTCGTTTCACCCACCATGTCGACTCACACAGCGGTTGCACTTGCGTCGACAAGGGCTTCTTGAGGTTATGATGCGACTCCAAGATAGTTTGTCCATTCTCGTAGAGATAGGTACTGCAGACCCAGTTTTCCATCTGCCCAATCATCGAAACATCGCCCGCTATTGGGTGGCCGAAGTCCAGATTCAAAACAATTCCCAGACGCGAGCTAGGGGGAGGAAAATCGTCCATAAGCTCGAGGCTAGCTTCAAGCAAGATAATGTCGCAGTCCAAAGGACCGTCAGCACCAGAGGTAAGTGTTGACAAGTGCGGGAAGGCGCTCCGCCAACCCATCAGGCTTTCTAGAGGCATTGGTGGAGCGCCTGGACGGTGCTGGTCCCCTTGAAGACGAGTGTATTGGTGCAACGCTTTGTCTACTTGATGTGCCTGGTGAGGAGCCGTCACCCACATATCGAGGTTTAACCCGTACACAGTTTGGGAGTTCGCTGGCTCGTGAACATTTGAGCCCAGGGTGAAGTGTGTCGGAGGGGGGAGCTCCGCAGGGTAAGGCTGCACCGGCCGCAAGGGGTCGTGGTAGACACTGTGAGTTGGGGGACGATAACTGCTTGGCACAGGAGATCGAAGCGAAGATCTCCACCGGGGGCCAGTCGGCTGAGGTGTACCACCAGGGCGTTCCGACGACTGTTCTCGTACAAGTCTTTCCCCTGTAGTCTTGTTAGTCCTGCCTTATGCCAGATAGACACCGACACACTTACAGTCGGGGTCACCTTTGAGGAACGAGTCCAAAACTTGCAGGTGACTGGAAACTTGCTTCCTGGTTCTCCTCTTACCAGTGGCATCGTAGATGTACTCGGCAATCAGTTCATTGCGGCCATAGGACTTTCCCTGTTCAGACCATTTCCGTCGGCCCATTGGAGGATTTGCTTCGAGGGCTAAAGCATTGTTAGCATATACGGTTTATTCATCTACCAATACCAAGCAAGGATATAAGCCTCACCTTGTTGAAACGCATCCTCAAGTTCATCTGACCATACTGCTTCCCCATCTTTGCCCGTATCTCGCCGAGGGCGTGCTCTATACTCGAGATACTTTTGCGACTTGAGGTAACTCCTCGCCCGACGAGCACCCCCCGAGCCAGGACCAACGGAATTCATTCGTCGAAGCTTCTTGGCTTGAAACCGAGCCGCCAACGCCTGCTGCTGGTGGAAGTTTGTGGGAGCGTGGACTGGATGAGCCGGGGCGGGAGGTGGATGGGAATACTTGTACGCCAGCTGCTGGAATTGCTCGTCACGGCCGGTAGCATCGCTGTGGTGTGCTGCAAGGTTGTCGGAGTATGACTGTATGTTGCCTGAGGTGTTCTGGAGCGCTCGATTGACATGAGCTCCTCCAACACTCTCCAGAGCAGGCTGGTTCTGGGGCAGAAAGTCCGGGTGCCAGTCGGTAGCCATGAGGAAGCGGATGACTACCAAGGATAGTTATCCAAGAAAAGAATGACAAATTCCAAGGAACAAAGTGTTGAAAGACAGCCGGATGCTTACGACCTGGCAAGAACGCAGCACAGTCACCAAACACACCACAGATAAAGAACGCAAATGCTTGGAGAGAATGCAAGAATAGGAAAAGAGAATGCGGGAGCGAACAATGATGTTTATAGGAAACAGTCCCTGCCCTCGAGGAGGGGAGGGTCAAGGTAGCCCTAGTAACATTACTGGCTGACTTCTTTGGATAGCGTCTGCCGCTCAAGGGCACCCTCCTCCATCGTTCAACGGCGCGCGCCTTCGCAACATATCGCGTCTCGAGTCCAGTGACAGGGACAGGCAGACAGTGCCCGTCCTTGCCGCGACGAATCAGGAGTCGAGAACAGGCACGATAGGGTACCAGTGAGCAGGATGCAAGGGATCTACTTGGGGGCACGATCCAGTTAAAGGTCGTTCGGAGATTTTTGCAATGCATGAACCGAACATCGTTTCTCTACCAGGAACAGGGCAAAAAGTATTGGCGCGGAAAAAGTGACAACGAACGGTTGCCAGGAATGCTGGTGCCCAGTCGAAGAATGCCCGAGTAACAATGACAAGAACATTGGAATGCAGGTTTTGTGTATTAGGCCCTATGTTCGCTGTTCCTATTGAAGGCTCGAAAGGAGAAAACTCTAGCTGTACAAAAGACGCCTAGTCTTGAAGTTGATTTGGGTTGATGCAGTATGTGCAGTATGGAAACACGGGGTCGACTAGGGTGCGATGCAGTGGTAATGCACGATAACCGCGCCTGTGCAGGAGGCTGCACATCCAACTGACAGCGATTGTAACGTGTGGTCGGCCTGCCATGCAAGGGGCCAAGGGTATCAAGTCCGTTCAACGCGGTCATGCTGGGTGTTGTTCCTTTATCCGCAAGGAGTGAAGGGAAAAGGGACTTCATGTCTCCTCGTGGTCCTGAGCCCCTACGGTGAACTTCTTCCGACCGGTGCCCGTGAGCTTTTGGAGCTTGACCCTGTCCAGTTGCTCCCCTACTTTCTTTTCGATCTGTTGAATCTCCTCCTCAGCGTCGATCGCCTCCTCGTTGGCAAATTCCAACACCAGCCTTCTACCTAACAAGTGCGTATTCTTCAATGCGTCCATGGCATTTTCCGCCTCGCGAGCGCTTACAAAGTCGGCAAAACCGAAACCACGAGCGGACCGGTCGAACTTCTGGGGAACACGTACGGAGCGAAGCTGCCCGTAGGCTCCAAAAAGCGACCTGACATCCTTCTTCGAAGCTTGGAAAGGCAAGTTCTTGATGATGATCTTGGTTCTCCGGGCGGCGACCTTCTTGGCAGTATCTTCGCGCCTCCTCTCCTCCGCGGCATCCACGCCCTTGTGCGACAACCGAATCACAAGTTGATGCTGGTCAAGCGTGTAGCCATTCATCGCTGACAGGGCGGCCTGAGCTTGTTCTTTGCTTCTGAAATCAACAAAGCCAAAACCCATGCTAAGCTTCTGCCCAGGTCGCTTGGGATCAGGCTTCGTTTTGAGTTTAGCCGAGACAAAGCCGTCCAGCGGCCGAAATATTTCGACAAACTTATCATTAGCCGTAGCAAAATTTAGGTTCTTTACGAAGAGAGTAGAAGTTGGCACAGATTCCTCGGGCTCATCAGCCGCAAAAGTATCTGCAGTCGAGAAGCCCTGAGACACACCCTTGGGTTCGACGGCGGGAGGCTGCGAAGACGGCGGACCTTCAAAGAGATCTTTAGGCGCTTTTTCAAGGAACAGGATCGATTCGCCTAGTCTGCGGTACGCAAGGCCTTTGAACGCTTTCTGCGCTTCATCTGGTTTAGCGAATTCGACGACGGCTATTGTGCCGCTGGGAGGCATTAGAAGTCGGATGAGTTGACCATACGGCTCAAACAGTTTCCGGAGCTCCTCCGTCTTGACGCCATATGAGAAGTTCTTTACTAAGATTCCAGTGTTACCACGGTCTCGCCGTTTGAAAGCCTCGATGTTGACACCGTTTGCTGTAAAATAAGCCTTGGTCTCTTGGATGACATGCGTTTCAGCATGGGCTTGCTTCACTGCAGCGTCCGATGACGTGGGGTCGAGAAGATCCGATTTGGATACTCCAAGTCTCTCTGCAACCGAAGACATCACAGCGTCGGCCTGTGAAAGCACATTAGCAAGATGAGCCGTAGATAATAGGCACCAGAGGCACTTACGTTCATATAAAGCGAGTTCCAGCTAAATGAGGCTGACGAGGCTTCCATCTTTCGCTTTATTTGCTTTTGCCTCTTCACCGGCAATTTAGACAACTCCGTCTCGTCAATCTCGTAGGTCTTCTTTGCAGCAGCTGGCAGTACATGCAACAAACGACCTTGGAAGATTGTTCTATCGAGGTTCTTATAGGCCTCGACAGCAGCGTCGGGGTTGAAATACTGAATATAAGCGAATCCCTTGCTAGTGGAGTGTCGTGTATCGAAAGCGACGTGAATCTGTGACCGTCAGTAATCAGTTTCTGGAAATCCAAGTCGACATTTGGCAAAACAAAATGCAAAAGTTGCTTTTCAGATTTCGGAGCATCTACTAAAATTCTCCTTCCTGTTTACCATCATGTGCTTTCGCATCTGATGTCCCTATCAGGTTGAATCATCATTTGAGCAACCCTGATAAACAATTACCAGGTATGGGGTGCGGGTATGTAGGGGTAGGGGGAAGAAAGAAAAAGAAAAAGAAAAACTAACCTCGTCGACTTTACCAAATGGCGAGAACGTTGGCTCGAGATCCGTCTCGGTGGTATCATAGGGAAGGTTTCTGACGAAGAGACGTGCAGAGTTGCGAACAAGCTCGACATTTGGATCGTACTCTTCTGCTTGCTCTTCTGCCTCCGCCATCTCCGTGTCCTCCAGTGCGCTGTCCTCGATAGGCGCTGGTCTCTGCTCAACACGAGCCTTGACGGGACTAGCAGCCGGTTCTTCGGGTTTCGCGTCAAAATCAGCCTGCTCATCCTCGTCCAGAAGACCAAGGAGACGACTCGTCTTCGAACGAAGCCAGTCGCTGTCAGAAACTGGTTCAGCCTGTTGCTCAGAAGCGTCCTGCTCATTTTCAGTACTCTCCTTGTCGCCACTCTGGTCAATAACCATCGGTTCTGGTTGTGCCTTTTCCTGATCCTTAGGGGCATGCGAGACCTCCGCAAGACCATCCACCTTGGCCTTCTTCCTCTGCGAAGCAGTAAAATCCTGAGAAGGTTCCGTCTCAGGCTGTTCAGGTACTGGTCCTTGTTCTTCAGCCGGTCTGGGGATGTCATCGTTCGCCCACGTCTTCGTCTTGGAAGGATGCTGCATTACTGAAAGATACTCTTGCAGTCGAGAATCATGCTTGGCCTGGTCCTCTTCACGTTTCCGTTTGAGGTTAGTCCCATCCGTGGAAGCATTGGCCGCTGAAGACTCGACATCTTTCTTAGAATCAGGTTTGGAATCGATCTAGAATAAAACTGGTCAGTCTCAAGACCACCTTAATCGGTCAGCGTGCACAATGGCAAAAAAACAGTAACAGCAGGGCAACGTACAGGACGAGCAATCTCTACAGAGATCTTTGACATTTTGACATAGGTTTTGTTGAAATAGCCAGCAGCCTGCTTGGCCATCTCTGGGTCCTTGAACCCAACGAACCCGATCTTGCGCTTCGGCAAGACATGGGCATCTGTGACATGGAAGCGAGTTGCGAAATGCTTCTTAAGCTGATCATTGGTGAAGGTCGGCGGAAGGCCAGACACAAACACTCTTGAGCTCTCCATTATGTCTTTTTTAAAGCACAATTATCTCTCCAGTGCCATGGAGGAGAAAAGTTGAAGATGCTCAAGAGTTACAAAGAAATTTTTTACTTCTTTTTTTTTTCTGCGGGTCTTAATAGTGCCGAGGGCGGTGAGGGAAATGTGGACTGGCCCGTGCACCGCCTCCGACAATGTTGTTGTCGCAACTCCGTCTGGCCACCATATGACGACGCTGTGCGACAGGGACTTCATTGAGGATTGAAGCATATCGTTATTTATTAGCTCTATAAAGTTCATATACATTCTGCTCCACGATATTCCACAAATATGGCCACCGACAAGAAGGAGAAGATGGAACGTGAGTACCAAATCAGGAGTCGTCCTTCTGGTAAACAGCCAAACTGACCAATGTATAGCGCAAATCAAGTCCGTCGACATGGTAAGAAATACACTGCAGCGATGTCGAAAACTGGATGGTACTCACCAGATAATAGACGGAGGATATGCAACAAGAGGCTGTTGAAGTTGGTATGGGAACCCTCCAGGTCGAGCTGGGTTAAGACGAACGACTAATTTCTCAGCGATCGAGGCGATGGACAAGTACCACGTTGAGAAGGTAGTGAGCTACTCTCTTATTTCTATGTATTGGATAGAGCGCTGACAGATTCCAGGACATCGCCCAGTACATTAAGAAAGAGGTCCGCACATCCCATCGTCCTCCCCGCTCGCATCGCTCACAATATCACAGTTCGACTCGCGCAAGGGAGCAACATGGCACTGCGTAGTGGGAAGAAACTTTGGCAGTTTTGTCACGCATGGTGAGTTATTCAATTGGGACGAAAGCTTTCAGGGCATCTGCTAACTCGCCATACTTCTGTATCACAGAGACGAAACACTTCATTTACTTCTATCTCGGGCACTGCGCCATCCTCCTTTTCAAGACGCAATAGAACCGCTCCGACCACACACATTCAAATCTCATTCGCAAGGTCAGACGACGTTGGGCCTGGTCTCAGGAGATGATATACCCTGTATATATCTCACCACCAGGGGGGACTTACGGCGACTTACAGCGACATACTTCGATTGCTACACACACGAGCGACGTAAGGACTGTCTGCTTATTTGGCCTGGAGGAGTTCTACGTTGTGGTAGCGGGTTCCCTCTATTTCGCTTTCTCTTGTTCATTTCTTGGTTGTCTTGTTGAAGCGTTTACGAATTAAACATTCGAGTGACATAAATTATATGTGTAAACAACTTGGGCAGAAAGTCGTCATGGCCTGGTAAACACATATCCATGGTCTCAATATAATCTGCATTCCTCCAAGCAGGCGCATAAGCCCCAGCCAGGTCACTTTCCTGCAAATATACATCGCCATCTAAGCCAACCCTAAGCAAGTATATCCATGCTCCGTCGACACAAAAATAGCATGCAATAATAGTATATAGTCAACATAGTTGTGCCACGCCAAGCGCCAAGCCACAAGCGCCACACGTCACGCGGCGCCTCACAAAGCGCCTGCCTTGAACCAGCCCCTTCTTTAGTAACTCCATCCTCTGAAATAGACGGCAAAAGTCGCTGTTGACACAATATCGGTCTATTTTCTCGTTGATATTGCTACTGCTAACGGGTCTCGATCATGGCTATTTGCATTACGTTCGGAACGCATGGTAAGTACCGCATCCTGTTCCGTTTCTGTACCTGAACTCCGTGCTCTCCACCGCAATGAGATCTATCTACTCTGGAGTACACCGTATAGATGACTATGGAGTACATTCTATATAATTGATGGCATGCTGATTAAATGTATACAGAGTTCACCTCTATGCTTGAGGGATATGAGAATGTCAAGGCGTATTGCTACAACTGTGCGTTGTTTATCCTTGTCCGGAGTATTCCGTACTTGAATCGGCGGCTAATGTACCTACAGGTCAACACTGGAATGGGCATTGTTTGACTCGATGGTGAGTTGTCTTCTCAATGAGAAAGAAGAAATGTTCTTTTACTGATGAACCCTCCAGGCCCTTCTTTACCATTTGCTTCATTGTATGTATCTACCATATTAGATCTAGTGGCTTACTGACATGAATTATCAAGCCCGTGATCCCTCTAGCAATGCATAAGTACAAGGTAAGTACAACCGTGAAATCCCTAGAATCTAACAGGCGTAATTAACACCCTTCAGGAAGTCACATGCTACACATGTCGATTTACCCAGGACCTGCGGTGCGTATCAACCATCTCCTGTCTAGTAGAGGAAGAGAAATAAAGCAGCTAACATTAACCAAGTGACCGACCTGACATCACCCCCGAGACAAGGCCTCCAGCGAATCTACCACCAGGCCCATATCCGCCACCGCAGGCTTACTATCCTCCGCCGCAAGCAACTGGCGCAGCACCGGCGCCGCAGGGGCAGCCTAACTACGGGTACAAGTGAGCTGATGAACGTAAATTGATTGTCTGGGCTGTGCTTTATTTGCTTTTTTATTCCCATTATGTTGGTTTTTTCGATTATGGGATTCTCGGAGTTCTAATTTGGGAAACCAGTCAACTTTATGTCTTCAAAGTATTCAGAGCATTACCATATATCCATCTTGTATCTCTCCTGATCTGGTCTACCATTCCTTCAGCCCCATAGCAATACTCACAAGCAAATTAGCTGCCTCGGCACCAAAAAGCATCCTTGTCTTCGGTGCCACATTCTCCCCCAGTTTCACAACCGTAATCTCTTCCTTTCCTCATAATCCTTAGCATCAAACCAAAGGACCCAACCCCTCATGATACTCTTGATTCTCCCTAGCTACACCAGCATAGATCCTCACGATATTACCTACATCATCCACCCTTCCAAAAAGACAACATAGCATGGTCACCAGGGCTCTTCCTCCAAGCATTACGAGGACGAAACCGCTGCCTCTCGGGCCCCTCAAGAGCACGTCGAAATTCCCTATCGAAATCGAGGAGTTCCCGCACTGGTAATCCATCCCATCTCTCAGCCTATTCCTTCTTAATCTCAGGCCAAAAAGACCGCGTGGTGCGGAACTTGGCGAAGTATCAATCCCGCTGGATTCCGAAGTCGGTACAGATGATGACTATTTCCCAGTCCATGTCTCTTATATTGATGCTTGCGGGGGTGCCCATGTTTTGAGGTAAGGAGTTCTCGGATGTACTCAACTTTCCAGGGTTCATCTGCGTAAATGTCCAGGTTCGCAATCAACACACCCTATTGCTGGAAATCCTCTTTGTCGGGATGAGGATGTAGAGGGGTTTGTTGCTGGATTTTCGGTCTGACAGATGGAATGGTAGTAGGTGACTATGTCGAATTTAGAATGGTCTTGGAACGAACAGGAGGAGAAAGCTAAGCCAAATTTATTTGAGATAAAAGAGGGCTACGTTGAAAGTTTCTTGTGAGACGCAGGAGTAGAAGGCGCACGGTAAATTGAGCGTGCGTCTTTCTGGATTGCCGTATATTGGATGCGGAGCATTGGGTATCTTGAATTGATGAGATGCCTGGAGAGTTGTAAGTTCTGGGGGGTGGTATCAAGATATATTGGCATTTGACTGGTGATGTAAAAGAAGAGACTTCTATTTCCTGCTCAGATTCGAAGATGAGTTCCAGAGACTATCGCAAGAGCATAATGCTTTGGAGGAACATGCTTACAAGCCACCAGGCAAAAATCGTGGGGAAGAATAAGCTTAGCAAGAAATGGGGTTGAAGAACGGCAGTTGCGATACGAGTTTAAACAGGCAAGCGCTAACTGGATCTAATCCAGCAAGAGCACGCACGAGACTTGGATCATGTAGAAAGTGAATAAATATATCTATCATTAAACATTAACATAAAGCAACATCAATCCTACTCCTCAACCTTTGTCTTATCCCCCCTCCCTTCCACTCCAATACTCCCATTACCAACAACCTCCTCCGACCTCTCCCCAAGCCCAGAAATATCAGCAACAGGCTTCCTCCTCCCACCCAGCCCCATCAAATCCCTCCCCATCAAGCTTACAGTCCTCACAATACTCTCTCTCCCCTCCCAAAGCGGAAACACCACAACCCCACCCGTCGTCACAAACAACCAAATGATCCCCACAACAATCCACCCTGTGAAAAACGGCTTGCTGAAAACGTACGATGATGCATACATGGGAATTGGCCAGAGGATCAGGAAGCAGAGGACCATGAAGATTGTTAGGGTGCGGGAGTAAAGGGCTGCACGGTTGAGTTTGCGCTCTTCTTCTTCTTCGGGGGTGAGTTGGAATTGGGTTTGGGTTTGGGTTTGGGCTTGGGAGGTTGTTGGGTTTATTTTGTCGGCGGTGTTGGTCTCGATGGGATGGATGGATTCGGGATCGATGTGTGCTGCTGCGAGGACTTCTGTGTCGTCGACTTGGCGAATTGCTTGCATGGATTTGTAGTCGTAGTTTTGGGGGCCCAGGGTATAGGTTAGGATTGGAGAGATGACCACGGGGCTGAGGAGGGCAGCGACGTTGCCAGCCAGCATGGGATAGCTAAGCTTGTTAGTCTCTATTGTTGATGATATACTAGAGCAGACTCACTTCTCGCCAGTAGTAGTAACGTTCAAATCACCATACTGCCTCCTCGTAGTCACAAGCCAAGCAATAAGCGACACAGCCAGACCAAGAACAGGCGAAACGCCAGCAGCAATCCAGTTCTGACCCTTCCAGAGCAGAGTCATTGCACCCGGGAACACAGCAGAGGAGATAATAACTCCCATCAGCAGGTAGAGATAACCCATTCCAATTCCAGCGTAGTAAAGACCTGTCGCGAATGCAGCCATGGCAAGCGCATATACAATGCATGCAACATGGGAGATCCACACCAGCTTCTTGCCTTTAGCATGGGGTTCGATATAGGCCTGGTAGATGTCGTAGGTCAAGATCGAAGAGACGGAAATTAGTTGCGCCGAGAATGCAGATGTCACGGCCATGAACATCATGAGCGTTGTCGCGACGGCACCGCTGTATCCCATTAGCTTGACGGCGGCGAAGGGCAACACGAGACCTGCAGTCACGTCTTCGGAGCTCAGACGCTGATTGCCTTCTAGGGCTAGCGCAGAGACTCCCATCGTGGTAGCGCAGAGCCATGGAATGGCAAACCAGCAGAGACCACCAAGGACGTATCCAGGGAAGGCATGGACCGGGTGTGCGGCGATAGCTTTGTTGTAGTATCCGTTGTCGAGGAAGACGGTCCTGTCATTTGGTCAGCACTTGCATACCACGAAGGAGCGGATCATATTCACCCAAAGTTTCCGATTAGATTAATAATCCAAAAGATACCACCCTCCTTCGACCGCATAGTCAAATAACTCCCCTCCGCATTGCCCTCAACCGGATTGAGCTTAGCAGCAGCAACCAGCGCATCATACACTCTCCCGGGCGATCCCAAAGTCGCATTCGTCGCATATGCCGAGAATGCAAAAAGGAAGATGACCACCAGAATAACCACAGTATGCATGTAATCGGTGATAAAGGTCGCCTTGATTCCACCAAAGAGAGTATAAAGCACAACACCAATCGGAAGGAGGAAACACGCTGCCACGGTATGGACGCCTGTCAGGGCTGTCAAGACTGCGGAGCCACCGGTGAGCAACATGGCGGTGACCAGGATATTAGTCATTAGACAGAAGATGATGAAGACGATGTGGACGGTCGTTCCGTATCGCGCGTGGATGACTTCGAGGAAGGTATGGGCATTGGGGGCTCGTCGTTTGAGTTCGATGGCGAGGGTCGTGAACAGGATGATCTGGACGGTTGCACCTGTGACAGTCAGCATCTAATCACTCTATAAGAAGACAGATATTTATAATAACCCACCTGAAGCATAGTAGAACGGTCCTGAAATGCCATATTTGTATGTCACGGAAGTGGACTGAAGAAGAGTCGCAGCCCACGTCCAACTACTGACAACAGCAGCAGCAACCAAGCCCGACTTGACAGACCGTCCGGCAGTCGAAAACATCTCAGATGTCTGGACTTCCTGCTGATATCTGTGCACCCTGTCAGCGCAGTGCGTATATCGATTGGAGTAAGACACACCTCTTAAGCGACCAAGTGATAAAAATCATCACCAAAGCAAACGCAAACCCCAGACCCAGGATAATACCATATCCAAAGCCTTGCGAGAGGGGCACATCGAACTTGACCTCATTCGACGCCATATTGTTCGGTTCCAAAGCAGATCTCAATGCCACTGAAGTCTCCTTGAACTCCAAGGAAGATCAGGATACAAATACCCCCTCCGGCGTCACCAAAAGAAGGAGCACTCCTCCGATCTCGCATCATCATCTTTACATCTCCCGACTATATACGGGTCCCGTCCCTGCCTTGTCAAGATAGGAAATCACCAACGTCGCGCTCCTGATAAGGAACCACGTTTTGTGATAGGGCAAGCAAGTAAGCATCATAAGGGTCTAGCGCAACCCCAGACAGCCACCGCCAGCAAGCTACTTCTCTCTTCTGCCCCATCATTAGGACGTCGTTTGGAGGTCTGGGGGCTTGTCATTGGTTGATAGAGGGCTTCGTCTCTTATCTTTGATGGTTGCTTATCATCGCGGCGATTGGTCCCGGCGGCGGGTTGTCGAGATAAGCGGTTGACAGACTGGGGGCGAGGAGATTATTGACTTCTATCGGGAGGAATTAGCTCAGGCTTGTATGTAAGTGTTTTGTGGGCTTTCTCCGGGGTCGTTCTGTCATCATTGTTTTGTTGGTGGGGAATACTATGTGAGCTTATCCCCAAGCTAAGGCGACAAAATATGTAGGAGTAAGCCGTCTCCGGTATCTCCGATGGATTCTTCACTTCATTCCGTACTAATGCTCAGTGGGACATATATTGCCGTGCTGTTGATGACACTCACCTCAGATGGAATATGTTAAATTGGGTTGGGGAAACCTCCAGCCGTGCACGTGAAAAGATATATCGCAGTTTCGTACATAGCTATCGATCGCAATGCTAGGTCGTCGTTTATAAATATACTCCATATCTTGCCCAGGACAGAAATCTTGGATACTATAACGTCATTCCATTGGAGAAACACAGACTATTATACAATGCACTCTCCATCCCAACTCCCCATACTGGTAACATAACAAAGCAATTGATTGCTATAACCGACATAAAAAAAGAAAAACACTCCAGACCCATGCTACAGATGGATAAGGAACGCTTGTGTTTCGCGAAAAGTCAAAATGAATCAATTGCGAATTGGTGACCGCGTTCGAAGTTTTCCGATATAAAATAACGGCAAAGAGACGAAAAAAGGGGTATAGGAAATTCAAAGGTAGAGGAAGTAGAGAATGTTTTGTTGGTGGACGTTCACTCGAGTGAGACCTTGCATTGACTGGGTCGGGCCAGGTCAGGTGAAAGCCCAGCCACCTGCTACCAACAATTCCCGGAACCGCTAGGCAAACTGCAAGGCGAACAATGATTTCAAACGAGCCGGATCGAGTCGATGATTATAACACGCTCACGACGAGAACTTGCGGGTGATCTTGGCGATAACTATTGCAACGTGGTCAATTAGCCCGAATCCTCAAAAATGCAACCCCAACCAATCCACGGAATAAAATCTTACCATGCAGTCCTACAACCGAGAAGATAAACCCGAGACTAAGAACCAACACGACAACAGGGTCAACCCTCAACCCAGGGCTCTCGTCCGTGTAAAGTTTCAGCATCGTGCCCGAAGAGCCACCGGCACCCGCGGCGCGAGTCGAGCTAGGTCTGGCATTGCGCAGAGACTCTTTGTGGTCTGCAGCCGCGCGACGACGCAGAGCAGCGCGAGGACCACCGGGGGGAGTGGGTGAGGCAGGACGGTTGATGGCCGAGGCGGATCCAGAGGCACCGGGGCCAGAGCCAGCGGACTTGGTGTCGGGGCCGGATTCGGCACCGGAAGTCAAGGGAGAGGCAGGACGGGGAGAGGCCTGGTTGAATTGGTTAGATAATTGTCATGTTTCTTGGGAATTTAAAAATGGAAGTGTAGAAGATGGAAGGAGAGACGACTAAGGTCGATCTCACCTCCCTGGGATGATCTGGTCGCACTCACCATTATGTCGAAGTAGAGAGTAAAGAAGGTTGAAAAGAGTGTGAATTGAAAATGGCAATTATTATGGCGGAAGACTTGAAAAGGAAATGGCCGGTAAAGGGGAGGAAGGAAGAGAGAGGAGGTCGAAGATAGAAAGAAAGTCGAATTGATCGGGGAAATGAAGTTGAAAGTTGCCAGAAAGAGGCCACGCTCACGGTTTCCGTATGGTCATGTATTGTCACGGATGGCTACCCCGAGCTCAATAAAGCCAATTATATACCAATATTTCTGTATTAAGTACCACGACAATACTGCCGTATCAACCTCAAGATCCAGATCGGATTAACGTATAAAAAAGGAACATCTTTCCGAAAGAGAGAATTATTTATTTGTGTTCCTTAATTCTTCTGAATATGTGCATCTTGTAGTCGGTTGCGATTCTGTTGTCGCGACAAACTGGCCCAAAATGACTCAATTACGCCTAGGTCGACTTCTATGCCTATTGTGTCTACCCAGCTCGTTCGTATCATTTGTCTATTTGCTAACCAGTAAAATAAGTTTGTATACATGACAAAAAAATATATGCACATTCGTGACTTAGAGCGTAACCAGTCAGGTTTAAAGGAAGGACAAGAAAGGAAAAAAGATAGAGGGAATGAGGTCGTATCTTCAAAGACTGCCAGTTCTTTGTAGAGGGAGGAAAGTTTGCGAAAATAAAATAAAAATGATCCGGGAAATTAAAAGACAAAAACCAACAAGAAATGGGTAAGAACAACGCTTGAAAAAAGGTATCATATAGTGGAAAAAGGTGGTCCCAGAATCCATTCCGAAATGTAGAACAAAGGGTATCTGTTTGCTGCTCAAAGAATTTGCTTAATCAATCATCATTCGCGTAGGCATTTGACCGGCGACGTTGGTGGACAACTCGGTCGTTTTCTCTTCTTCGCGAGTCTTCTTTCGGTTGATGTGAGGCTTCAAGCCCTTGTTGAAGTTGGCCGTGCACAAGCAAGCGTTGATAATGGTCAACACAATCAGAACGAGGGTGATGATGGCGAAGAATGTGAGAGATCGCCGAGCGGGGAGGTATTCTTTGAAGAAGTAGGGCTGGTACATTCGGACGAGCTTGAATAGGAAATACGCCATGGCAGCGAAGTAGAGGAGCTAAAACGTCAGTCAGGATGACTGTGGTCGGAGTGAAGATATTCCAAGGGCACTTACAATGGTGATGATCATTCCCACAGTACTCTCGCGCCGAACAAAGACCGCTGCACACACCAGAATCAAGATTGTCACCGGAATAGCTGCTAACGTGAGGGCAAACTCAGAATCCTGTCTACCCGTCACGATGACCATGAATTGGACTGTAAAACCGAGGAAGAAGAAAAAGTCAAATTTGAGCAACGCGATGTAAATCTAAGATAGAGTCAGTGCGATACTTCCTCCAGCTAAAGTTGATCGACGAACCTGGTATGTGAGATACCGACGCTTCATCCGTAGGTCGGCGCTGATATGCTTGTAGATGGACCACGCGAACTCATCGTACAGTTTCCACGCAACGATGAGCATCAAACCAGTCCCCATGGCTACGACACATGGGATGATGATGAGGAACGGTTCTGTTTCTGGCCATACCAGTGGGCTGATGACTTGGTTGACGACGAGGACGTTGTTAACCGCTTCTTTGATCTGTTGGACTTGAACGGCGCCATAGATCAGAAGACCAATATTGCAAACGCATAACCCGATAATTTGAATAGTATTCTTCATGCGCAGCGCATCGTACACGAGAACCAGCTCGTAGATGAACCCGAAGCAATACAGGGCTAAGAACGTCGGAATAGCCTTAGATGCGGTGACACCGTCGGCTTCTGGCTTGAGTTGGAGCTGAAAGTTGGCGAACACATAACTACCAGAGCAACACCAATTAGTGATCACCCACAATGAAAGAAGAATTGAGGGGGAAAGCGTACCACTCGAGAGCCAAGGTGATGATAGTCTGAACAAGAGTGACGATGGCAAAAGACCACGTCCAGAGCGAATTTGGAATGTACATCTTGCGGGTACGTTCACGGGGCGGGACGTTGACATAGCCTTCTCTCGGTCGAAACCCGCCAGCAGTATCTCGCCGAAACGAAGGATCAAAGGACCCTCCGAGGAGAGAAGCCCGCGAGTTGTGAGAGTAAATCTTGGCGAGCGGCTCCAAGATGGAGCCTGTGTCCGCCAGAGGATCTTCCTTGGAATACAATATGGCGGTTTCACCACCGGGCGGCGGTGTGTGTAACGGGAAATTCCGTAGGTTCGGAAAAAGGGAGTGAATGAAAGAAACAAAGGGTCTTGTCGTGTGCGACAGACGGGACCACCGGAAGAGCCAACTAACAGGGGACTACCGTTGGATCTCCAGTTATTGAAGGACTGACTGGACGAAGAGCGCCCTCAGGAGGTCAAATTATCGCGATTTTTTGCTGCTGCAAAGGTATCTGAGACAATGACAGGTCCACGCTTGTCTGTCCCTATCCACAGAACAAGCTCTCTTCCTCCTTGGAAATGTGGGAATCCCCAGAGAATGCGGAGAGAAGGGATCACTTTTGCCTCTCAGACCCGGGACCTTTGCTTATCTCCCCTTCCCTGCTTCTTTTTATTCTGTTTTTATTGTCCAAAATTCAGCCTCTCTGGTCGGTTTTCTTAGTTGCCGATCAGGATTGAAATGCCAAGAGCGCGTGAAACGGTGTGGTCGTCTGGCAATTTCAGGACTCGGGTGCGAAAGGCGCTGAGCCACCGATCTAACGCTCCGGTTCGTTGGTGATGATTTAGACGGAAGCTTGGTGCACAGAGTAAGGCTGAGGACGCACATGCAGACAGACACACAGGGAGCGAGGGATTCCGGAAATAGGAACAACGTAGGGTGCGTGGACGATCGAGTACGAAACGAGCGATTCGAACGAGACTGTAGGTAAAGAAAACGAAGGACTGACAAAATAATAGAATGAATGTGTGAAAAATACAAATAAGAAAAGGGAAAAGAAAGAGGAGAGAGAAATCGTAAGGCAGAAGGAAAAAAAAATGAGCGAGCGATTGATGAGACGGAGAAATTGGCCAGAGAGGAGTTGACCACCGCGCGGGATTGGCAATTGCCCAGCCGGTTCAGGCTATATCGTCTTACTTTACACAGTACAAGAAGGTTGAGCTTCCCACGAATGGGATTGAATTATGGTATGAGAAACGATAACCACCAAGTTCTCGACTGGAATTCCACCCCGCTGGAACCAGAAAAGCATCAAGTTCTCTGAGAGGAGACTGGCATAACTCTTGTTTTGTGCCTGTCGCATCCACGGTTGACTCGCAACAGAGCCAAGAAACCCGTAATCAAATATCGTTTCTCCTGAGTGGATCGAGCCCTGGCACGCCGCGACGGGAAATTGATGGACATTCATCCAGGCTTACTGTCCGGGCCAGAACTCTCAGAGAGTTTGGATGAGGCCATTAGCTTCTCAACATGGAGATTTGCGTGTATATTGGAGTATTCAGAGGTCTGGACTTGTGTTGAACCCTTCAGGGAGTAGTTATCGAAATAACACTGCGATAACAAAATTAACGGCACAGCAGTACGGATAAACGAATAAAAATCCCTATATAATATATTGTTACTGTTGTTGCCATTCCGTCCAAAATGATGATTCGGTACTAATATCCATCCTAGAACCCTACTAGGATATACTCTCTGCGGGGGCTTTGTTTTCCTGACACTTGCACTAAGGGGGCCCTAATAAACCGTGTGCTATTTACGGCCCGACACCTTGCATCGAAGGAATCGAGTCAGGATGCTCCATACTATGTCCCTGTTATACCCTCCATATCGCGGCTGTTCAGTCACTGTGATCTACTAAATAGATCTCTACCGATCTGTACGACTCGATGTATGTATCCTGCATACCATGCGAGTACGAGTCGTGAACACAACTATTGATCCTTCATCGGGAAAGGAGTAGCCGACCGTCCAAAACAAAACTAACCCAAAACAGCAGTCTTCCAGAAACAGAAACAGGAAGGCGGTGAGTCAGCGACCGCACCATAACACAAAAACAAAATTTCTCTTCCTCGGCTTCTTCTTCTCTTTTCCTTTCCAAGCGCCATCCCCATCAATGCTGCGTTTCTTTGCTACACACGATAAGACATTGTCTTGTCCTCGGGAGTCGAGGTCTGAGTTATGCTCAGCTTTCCCCTCCCGAGTATCTTGCAAATGAGAAATTCGGAGGAATCTTCAACCCAAACCCAGTAACCCGCTTGACCCGTCAGGGAAAAGGCCGGTACTGCCCGTGAGGGCCTGGTGTGAATTCACAACCACACCTGCAACCGGCATCAGAAACATCGGGGCTTAAAACACCCCATGGGAGAGTCGTTGCGAAGATTGTGTGTGCGGTTTGGCCGTGCGACACTTTAGTGCAATACGCAGCATACCGTGTTCCTTCTTCCCTTTTGGGAGGAGAGGGATGGTATCATTCGATTCCGATTATTCTGGTGGGGATGGCGCTTCACCTCTTTTTCTCAGGTCAGTGATACTTCCCTCCCCTTGAGTATGCTGTGGGGAGCTCTGGAAAGGACTTAGTGGACCTTGGCTAATTGGCAGGGTTCTTGAGGGCCTGGTGAGGGTTTCTCTTAGGGCGGTTTGATCGATTTGTGACAGTCTTTTTGCTCAGAGTGATATTATAATATTGATCGACGGTAGCTGGCTGTCAGGATAGCTATGATTCACAATGCAATTCCCGATGTCTAACATTTCTTACTACATATGATTTTGTCTACCTACGTAGTACGGAGATTCCCGTAATACCACTATACTAAACCCAATCGTGCTTGGTATATTGAAATCACTAAATAAACCGCTTGAATAAAGAAACTATGAAAACCCTTGCCCAGTGGACATGAGAAAATATCAGAAATAATCGTCGCACACCCCCATCATTATCATTGAGCACTTTCATTGTTTTTATCGTGATCGTCTTACTCCTCATCACCAATCTATAACACGTTAGCTATTATTACTTGACGCCCAAAGCCCTTGGGGGAAACTCACCTTAGGAGCAAGGTAGAATCTCAAGTGACCACTTCCGAGACCGTACTCGACAAGCAGAGGAACCTCCTGGGACAGACACAGGGACACCGAGCTAGACAGATTTGTAGCCTTGCAGAAGTTGACAAGGTATTTGAGGGAGAAAGTAAGAGCGACGGGTTCGGAGAGCGCAATCGAGACGTTCTGCTCGGGCTTTTCGACATTGGTGTGCTGACGGACGGTCACGGAGCCGCTGCCAATGTCACCTTGGCAGGAGAACTTGACGCCTTCCTTGGTAGCCTCGATGACGACTATAGCAGAGTTAGCAAGGTCTACTACATGGTCTGAGCAAAAGAGAACAAAAGAAACATACCCGACTCAGAAAGCTGGTTCAAATCCCTACAAATCCGCTGGAACTCCGCCGACGGCATCTCAACCGTAGCCGCATACTCTGTCTCAGGAATAGCCAGGTGTTCCTGGTCGATATCCATCAACTTGATATCATACTCGCTTATCCGGTCGGTCTCCGGGCTCTCGAACATGAGGTTAACTGCGTCGGGGGTGTCCTCGGCCTTGAGCGTCAGGATGTCTTCGTTCTGGGCGGCCCGCAGAACCTTGGTCAGCGAGACCAGGTTGATTCCCAACGCGATGTTGCGGTCGCACCGGTAGGGGGAGAAGCCCTCGGCGCGGAGCAACATTGAGACCAGGGCAACGTGGGAGTTGTCCATGGCCTGAAGGGCGATTCCGGAGTCATTGCAGTCGAAGTTGCAGTCCTGGACGAGGTCTTTGATGGCGTCGGCGACCTATTCAATTATAAGCATTATTGTTTTTTTTTTTTTTTTGGCAATCCCAGAGTAGACGCTGGAGTAAACGTACGCGCTTGAGGAGACTGGCTTGTTCGAGGCGGGCTTCTAACACTGTACACCAGTTAGAATCTCGCTTACACCCAAAAGCAACGAGAACACTCACTCTTGAATATGAGTTCTGGTAAATCACAGAGGGGCGTAGCGAGAATGTGGGAATTAATTGACGTCAGATGAATGCTGGAATGAAGCTGCTGTACAGTTATTAATTGATATTTGTTGATGAATTATAAGATTGAAGAGGATAACGCACAGTAGAAGAAGTTCGGGTTATAAAAGTGTAAAGATTGAAGAAAGGAAACGAGGTGAATTCGCGTTCGAGGGTTTGGTGGGGACCGAAACGCGTCTAGTCGCGTTACGCCTGAGGCTGATATGACCGCTTGGGGTAGTTTTATGCCTTGGGCATTGACGATCTTCTTGCCAGTGCCTTCTCAATAAAACAGTTTGACAATGACTTTATTTCACTGGCATCCGTAATGACCTATGAATGCAAGATACCCAGCTATTTTATACGATATACACAAGGAAAGTAGACAGGTTTTCGCTCAATGAGTGCAGAGGAAAGAGGAAAGCAAACGACTGAAACAAGGCAAAAGCAATGCAATCCAAAACAAGGTCCCTAGAATGTACAAGAATGCAAATTGACAAGAAAGAAAGAAGATGTAGAATCAAACAATATAGACACAGTTAGAAGAGAAGTGAGAATGTAAATGAAAACCAGCTAAACGCCAGCGACGCCAGTCCGTTCTATACATGCGGGTATCAATCAGCAAATTTTGGTCAATGGCATCATATGGCACAGAAACCCAAGGAAATATATATAGGGAGTGAATGGTAAGAACGTAGATGAGCAAAATATCAGAATCAGATACTTGTGACCCGCTTAGAGGCTGCCGTATGGGGTCTCTGTTTGATGACCATTTCAAGCTCCCTCAGCATACTAGTGTTGGCAGTAGACCGATCTTGTGCAGCTGCTTGTTTTGCTCGATCTTCCTTGACACGTGCAATACGTTCTTCTCTGCTGATAGACGACCGTTTATTGCTGCGGGATGGAAGTGCCACGGCTTCAAAGATTTCCTCTTCCTCGGGAGCATCTGTAACGCTTATATCCAAGCGAGAATTTTCGCCTGTCAGGGCCTTCAGCGCGTCCGATGGGCTTCCTTCAACCGCTGTAACACCGCTAAGGCTAGGTGTCGGCGACAACGGTGTCAACGTACTCGATGGCCGTGAGCAGCGGTCTGCGAGAGATTGTCTATCAAAGCTGTTCACGAGGGCAGACTTCCCGGCTTCCCATTCCTGGAGAAGGCCCCGTATGTCTGTCCCGACCGAGTCGTACTGCGCGACAAGCGTAGCCTCCAGTTCACCGGTATCTGCTTCATCAAGATTGGAATGGGACTCTTCACGAATGACATGCATTTTAGCATGCAGAGCCCGGATTCCTTGTGAAAGAGTGTTGAGTCTTCGATATTGCGCTTTTAGGGCGTCCTTGTTGGGGGAGGCTGTGGGTAGAGGCGAAGGTGGGATAACCTCACGGTCTTCCTCACTGAGGATATTGGTCATTCTACAGATATTCTTTGATGTCACATCAGCCAAATCCCGCATCTGCTCCACAGCCATGCTCCATCTTTCAATGTCAGAACCGCCACCATCGGCACTGAGAGCCAGCAGGCAGCACAAGACACTTTTCCTGATACCATAGAGCCTTCCAAAAAGAGTTCGAAGGGCACGCAGCGAATATTGATCATCCGTCGAGCGTTCGGCTAAGGTAGATTCAGCTTCAGCAAGTTCCTCCAGCGAGATATCGTAGATGTCATAGTATCTGGCAAGATTGACATCGTCCGTGAGTGGCTGTAGGATATGTAGCGACCGGATATATCGTTCCAACATTGAGTACAAACACTCAGAGACCGTCCGACGGAGTCGAAGGCATCGTCGGATTTGTGCCTGATCCTCGAGTCTGCTCACCGGGGGTAAGGGCGTACTTATGCGATAACCCCTGGAGACAAGTTCGACCTCTTGTATGAAAACAACTGATGCTGAGGCAGCCGAATCGAACCCCTGCGCGTTGCTGATGAAGTTCGCAGCCGCATCAACCGCCTGGTGGCGCAGATATTTGAGCCACTGTCGCTTCGCAAAAGCGTAGAACAAAACCCCCAGAACCGGCACCAAGACCATAAGAATGCTCACTTTCCGGGGGTTTATGCCGGTGCCTGACCGAGGCCGGCTCCAATGTAATAACCATGCAATCGAAAAAGAAGTCGCCCCGGTGACAATGGCACCTTGTAAACCGAATGTTGTGGAAAGCGATGGGAGTTCTGCGGGTTGCGCATGCGACAGCACATCTGCGGCGGAGGTATATGACGGGGCGCTATGTTCGTTCAACAACTGCGACGCGACGATCACATAACCGAATTGTTCAAGGAACCTTGCATTGTCGCTTTGTCCGATGCGAGCATTCAAAGCGGACTATAAAGAAGAGACAACATCGGTCAGTTTGCATATCTTAGTTGAAGATGGATAGCAAAAGCAAGCCATACCGCGCAGGCATCATAGAACCTCCCCAATGCTTCACTTCGTTGCGAGACTTTAGAATCTAGCTGGTTCGGAAGCTTATCGCGAATTCTCTGTTGAAATTTTGAGGCTCCTCGAGGGGCAAAGTCCATTGTCGCATCTGCAGTATCACTATCCTCATTCTCCGTAAACTCAACGGGCCAATTGTTGTCGCTTTCACCCTCTCCTATATTACCATCCTCATATCAGCCTCCAACATCCCAAAGAACCTATTGCAGCCAAGAAGGGACTCACCTTGGAGATAGTCTGCCAAGGGCGAGTTCTCATACACAAGAGATTCCATGACGTTTGTGCATTCCGTTTTGACCCAGCGATAAGCACGATAAAACGTAGAGCAGCTGTCAAGAGCTTGCGAACCTTGATGGCGAAACGAAGGTGGAATTAAAGAACGAATCGGACGTTTTAGAAATTCAAGTTGGTTACTGATAGTCCATCCCGCACTGGCCCGACGGCGTATCAGTTTCAGGAGAAGGGCGTGGAGGTAGATTCGGAGAGGCGGTTTAGTGGCAAGGAAGGGGGCTGCCGCAACGAACACTGAAGAGATGACGCGATTTAGCAAGATGCGCAGGCAGGCAGACAAATAAATATCAACGAGTAAAATAAGGTAATATAAGGAGTTTCAGTCCCTGGCAGTGTCTTGTATACACACCTAGCAAGATGGACTCAGAACGAAATGATGAGAAGAGGGCCACGTTGAAGGTCTGGCCATATAATAGCTACGGATAAGTAATAATAGTCGTACTCGTATGGACTCCGTAGTGGTAGTAATCGTCGTTTCCGGGGAAGGGGGTATTAACGAGAGATAGAATAATGAGGCTGAGCCACACTATTTGTGGCGACCCACGGAAAAGGAAAGCGAGTGCTGTGATTATTGATTCGACATATGCAAAGGAATGTGTGTGTGTGTGTATGCAAGTAAAACGAAGGTGTATGAAATATATTTTATGGGTTGAGCATTTTGGATTATCAAGCTGGATAATGGTCTCATCCGACCATGGGCATTTTTATTCTTTTTATTGCTTTACGGAACCCGGAGTTATCACCGAATACACACTCCATACCGAGGAAATCGTTCTATTTATGCCCACTCTGAATGCATATTGAACAGAAATTTCATTTCACATGGGCCGTTATCCGTTGGGTTAACCGTCAACGAATCCCCTTCCCCGCATGGTACCTGGATCCCGAGGATGTTTCCACGGAGTTTATCCCAACTAGGAGGATCTGAATATTGTGACCGGCCAGGAACCAGATCAGGTAAACAGATTCTAGTACACTTCTTAGCCATAATGTCATATCTAACGATATTTTTACACTCCGGTGCATCCCACCTGTCATCCCTGGTATGCTGATCATCTGCAACACGTCTGCTGAGCCTAATACGACTAGGGGAAACGATGGCGTTCCGAGGAGCCTCACCTCATACACTGCCATAGACAACAAAAGTTGCAGAGGCGCTGCCACCCGATGTTTTGTTAATGTTGGCGCCATGTTAATGCTTCGAACATCGCTCACCACTGAAAGCTTGTTACCGCGGTGGGAAAGCTAACATCCCTGTTCTATACGGCTGCCGGCATCCTGCTACCTATCATTGAAATCATATACTACAACCCACTATACCTATGTGTGTTCCGTATGGCCATTCTTGAATTAGCCGAGAAACCTACGGCCACATTGTTTGTTCATATGGAACCCTCTGGTATTCATCTACCCTGGCACAATGAGAGCATGGCTAACCAATACTAGATATCTGACAACGTATAAGCGCCCAGCAGCTTATTTGAATGGCATGGCAAACAAAGTATGACTAGAATGTTTGCAACCCTTCATTGAGGGACGCTCGGCTTCAAAGACTCTT
This sequence comes from Aspergillus pseudoglaucus, assembly GCA_039880875.1. Classification (NCBI taxonomy): domain Eukaryota; kingdom Fungi; phylum Ascomycota; class Eurotiomycetes; order Eurotiales; family Aspergillaceae; genus Aspergillus; species Aspergillus pseudoglaucus. The sequence goes on along the minus strand of JBDODC010000005.1, from coordinate 713,019 downwards.
TCGAACAAACATCTGGCACAGTGCCAGTCGATAGTATACGCTTGGTCGATAAGGTCGATTATGTTGTCATTAATGACATCTGCATGATTGCTTGACTCTGAGATATCCAATTGCTCAATGAAGGCTCCTTCCGTTGCTCACAGTCGTATTATGTGTCATTTCGCTGTTGCAGCAGATTCTCTGTTTGAGAGGATATGCAATGGTCCTCATAACATCTGCTTCGACCTTTGATCCATACAAATATCACCCCTAACCCTTGACTACGACGATTCCTACTACAATCATTTCTCTAAGATGGCTCACTTTGTCCTCGAAGCCTTTTTTGAAACCGGCCTCAGCCATAGTGGTGTTTCTCTTTGTTGCTTTTATCATTGCAACCATTGCAGGGCTTCTGGGGTTTGATTATGCGTCCTTGAGTCCAGGCCGAACAAAGAAGAAACAGACGAGCTACGAGAATGATCCCTCGTTGGGCTGTTTGTTGGTTGAGATGCAGAGCGAGACTATTGGGATGGGATATTAACCTTCAGAATCAACACAGTGCAATGAGGGTAGAGGGAAGGATATTTGCGATTGAAGGGCTAAAAATTTCTGGTGCTGATTGCCGGCTGAGGCCACTGTACTTTTGCTAGGACGTATAGAATAGTTGGTGGCATATATATCCTGAGCACCCAAGGTCTATATCCGTAGAGAACAAGCGGGCAATCCAAAGACTAGGCTCAACAATCCAGTACCATTAACTGTCCAGGCACTGCGAGCTGGTCTCTTAGACAATAACGTCCAATAAAATAAAAAAGAAATGGATATTTCCAAAATGATGTAGAATGTTAGTCATGTGACTGTATACTTAATGCCTTGGTGCCTCAGACCCCACAAGCAGTTGCACCGGCAACCATTGTCCGTCAACATCGCGTTCTTGAAAGACGAACGTGATCGACCTCGTTCCTTGGGCCAAAAGAGTAGTTACTTAAACAGCTTATTTATGATTAACTCACTACCCGAGTTAGTTTGACTCAGTTCTTCTCGATTGTGTCCATTATTCTCCTCCTATCTGTATACGGCACACCTTTCAGAGGAAAGAGCGGTCTACATGGACTAGAGAAAAGACTAACTGCCCACCGCTCACGATGTCCGGTATACTGGGGGAGGCTGGGACGCCTTGTCCATCCAGATCGAGCAATAGACACGACACTCTCGACAGGTTATGGCAAGACGGGCTGGATGCTTCCGACGATACCGTCAACCTTGACTTCACAACCGAAATCAAAGCACCTGTTCTTACAAAAGCGAAACCTAAACGGAGAACCGGGGCAGTCTCCTCCATTCAAATCCATGAGGATCACGACAAGAGACCAGCGTCATCGATGAATAGGCCAAGAACAACCATGGGAGCCTCTAATCGCAAATCCTCCTTGCTTACCCAGCCCGCACAGAGGTTTCGACCGAAAGTCAGTTTCGCCACGACTCCATCGTCTACAAACGCGCGACGTCAGGAACAGTCTGATTCTCAAAACAAGAGCGCAGAGACGGACGCGATGAAGAACAAGAAGTTGCTCATGCAGATCAACGGGAAGGAGCGAGGCATTGAGCAAAACGCTGCCTTGAAAAAAGATGTCCGCCGTGAAACCGTCTACATACCCACAGAGGATACGACAGTCGCCAGCGTATTCATGGGTCTATTTAGTCCACTGAAATCACAGGCGACAAACACCATCAACTGCCAAATCCCTAAAGACTCCGAGATCGACAGTTTAGAGGCGCGCATCGCGAGAAAACGACATGCGAAGAAAACGATGGCAGGCTCCGCACGGAAAACACCGTTGCAGCCAAGCACCAAGACTGCCCAAGAAGGAGCCATCCGAGTTGATATTGCCGGGAAGAATGGCGGAAAAGAGAACACCCCACCTGGATCTGTTCTCGTTGACGGCAAGGATAAGAGCTCTAATCGTGGTATGCCCGTGTTTGAGCTACCAAAGTCCAAGCCTGCTAGCAGGGTCTCAAAATATGGAGGGAGCCAAACAGATAGCCTACGCATAGCAACTCGGCCCAGGCCTCAAATGAGGGCAGCACTAGGTGACAAGAGCAACACGAGCCCAGCGCCAGTCAACAAGAGTCAGAAAAAGGACCTTGTCAAACCAAAAATGGCAGACAAGGAGCACAACCGGTCTAGTGCGTTGAATTCAACCACGTCAAACTCTCTCAATCATTCCAAGAACACGATGCCTTCCAAACTTGCTGTATCAAACATCAAAGCGAAGAAATTAGACGAGCAGTTCCCGCCACTTACAGAAAACATCTCTAACCCAGCATTGTACGAAGATCATTGGCTCGCGCATCAAGAGGAAGTAATAACCCAATCGCTTAACAAGGTATTCGAACAAACGGATGGCCACACAAGTTCCGATGACCCTGCCACTCTCCGCCACGAACTTCTCAATCGCTACCAAAACGACTCATTTACACTGCTCTACAAGCGAGTCCAGGCGTCGCTAATGAACGGTGCCATGAGCATCCCGAAAAACGTTCTCGCGCGAGAGTCGCGGTTGAGACAGGACCTCGGCTTGAAGCGGCGGTTTCTAGATATTTGGACGAAGACCTACGATTTGCGGGCCTTGCGGGCTGCGCTGGAGACTGTTATTGGTCGAAGGATTGCCAACGATGACGATGACGGACGTGCATACATGACGACAAGCAAAGAAAGGATCTTGAAGAGGCGCATAGAGACCTTTCTGGAAGCCTTCCTGCTGCGCAATGAGGACATGGTGCAGCGAGCGGAGACGCCGGGCAAAGAAGCGGACGCGGCCGACCGCGCATATCGCCACACGGCCCTTCGCAGCATTATGATCATTGTCCTGCTGGACAAAAGTAGGGTGCGCTCCGGCACAACCCTTCCTCGCTGCCTGTTTGTAACGTCATCGCTGTTGAAGTCTTCCGCCGCTGTGCTTCAAGCCCTGGCGCGTTTGTTGTTACCAACATCAGGCGACATCATTAAATCGCTTGGGCATCTAGACTGCCAAGTGTCGTACGAGCAGCAGCAAATTGAAGAATATGATTACCACATCAAAAATCTCGCTGTGGACGTGAGAGACGGCGTGAGGTTAACCCGAATTGTCGAACTGTTACTTAACTGCTATGGCGACCTTGATGGAGAACCAACCACCACTGTGACGCTGCCAGACGGAGGGGCTTTTTCGCATTTGAATGAGGAGCAATGGTCGCTTTTGCCATACCTGAAGCTTCCGTGTACAAACCGAGCAATTAAACTGTACAATGTGCAGGTTGCGCTCAGCGCATTGGCATCCAATGGCGGGACCAAGGTGCTAATTCATGATGTAGCTGCAGAGGACATCGTCGACGGTCACCAGGAAAAGACCATTGCACTCCTGTGGGGGCTGGTCAGCAAATGGGGACTTCCTGGATTGGTGGACTGGGAAGATGTTCGAAAAGAGATTGGGCGACTTAAGCGGAAAGCCATTTCACAATTCGGCCACGAACAGGCCATGGATACTGAATTGGACAAACAAAGTGATGAATATGAGCTGCTACTGAAGCAATGGGTCTCTCTCTTGGCGCAGCTCAAAGGAATTCACATGGACAGCTTCAGTACAAGCTTTGCGGATGGCCGGATCTACGAGAGCATTCTCGACGAGTACCAGGGCTATATACTCGGCCAAGACGCTGAACGCAGTGGAGGTGATACAATTGCCTCTCGTCTTCAGGCTCTGGGATGCAGCTCACAATTCGGTAAGCTTGCGATCCGTTCTCCGTAGTACCAAAGCAGTCATAGCTAACGATCGCAGCGGCTCTTGTAACACCAACCTACACCGCCGCATCGCATCTTGTCAACAGTTATTTTACCCTCGGTCCAGTCGCTTTCTTGTGCTCACGACTTCTGTCCGCCTCCAAACGAGCCCGGACGGCAACTGTTATACAGTAAGCTTGGCGGCGGATTCTCGCCCGTCGCGATACCTAGCGACATTACCAACCAGTGCACCGCTGTCACACAAACCGAGGAGCCGATAGTTTGGGCCAAGGGCGTTATTGTCAGAGGATGGCGGCAAATGAAGCAGCAGCGTCGCCGGCCGGCCCGGGCGTTAATACGAGACGCAGCCCAAGTTCATTTTGAATGTGGCATTTGTATAATTATCCTATTATTTCAGGTGCTCAGCGCAGATTGTATTGTATATTGTTATGGCGTTATTTACATTCGTATTTGCATTCATACTAGCATAGTTCGTTATACAATTGACCACCAGAAACACACTTCGCACCCCATGATCCTCTTGGAGTTACTCTTTTAGGCTCTACATGCATCTACAAAGATAATCGATGAAGGCGTGTGTGATCGATGATGAAATATGGATAATAGCTTTTTTTATTATGACTTCATGTTCATCTGACGTGGGGGTCAGTTACATTCGATACTCTATTTGTATTTTCTTTTCAGTGTAAACCACAATACACCACCATCACGAATAAATTCAAAGTAGTATACCATAGTACCGTCATCCACCGAATCTTACACAGCACGAACCCGAATAAATCCAACTAACGGACGGCTCGAACCTACTCGCACAACTATACAAGGATAAAAAGTATATATGACCTCATCTTTTGAGATACTACTACCGTGTACCACGGTTCCATCGAGTCTGACATGAGCATAACCACAGTTCACCCGCCAAGGACGAAGGCCTATCGAATCCGCTGAAGAATAAACCGCCTCTTCGCCAAGACCTTTCCTCTGAATATTAAGGTCAGCGGATCGACGGTGCATTTCTTCCATACTTGTGCTAGACAGTGTTATCAATATTTATTCTTGGATCCAGATCCAGGAAATCCGAAGTGAGTGATCCTTGGCGCTAGGTTACCAGGAATAGCGACATAGCATAGCATAGCATAGCATAGCCATAGATAGTACGAACACAAACACAATAATAATGGTGCCTACCATAGTCATACTACTAGATCGATCTTGGCAGCACAACATAACATAAACATTCCATAGCATACACTAGAACCGCATAGTTCCGCACACACGCCAAGCCCTATCCTCTTGGCCAAATGCTTGGCTCCTTGGCGGACGTTCAGATTTCCCTTTTTACCTCTTGGCTCGGGCTGGGCTGGGCTGTGTTGCTGTTTTTCCCTTTCTTTCCCTTGCGTCCGCTGTGTCCCCTTTCTCTTCCCCGTGGGAATGTAGGTAGCATTTCCCAGCGGGAACCTACCTTGCCGGGCTTGCTTACTCTGGTCCGGGGCTATTCGTCGATCAGGAGATCATGATGTACAAGGATGGGGTATTGTGGGAGGGAGTGTGGGATTAAGTTGTTGTGTTGACGTCTTGGCGGTTTGTGGTGTGTGTGTTGTGCTGTGTTCTGAGCTGAGGTTTGTACTTCGTATACTTGGGTGATTTGTGTGAGGTAAGGGGATATTGTAAATATTACTGACTGGTATTGATAGTAACTGATGACTGTACAAGTAATTGGTAAATAGCAATACTTTGTACGAAGTGACTAACTGCAATATAAAAAAAAAACAAAAAGAATAAAAACAGGATAAATTCCCACACACAGAAGCGAAAAACGCAAGATCCAACTCGTCGGAACAGAACTCAGTAACTCAGAAACATGTCGAGTGAACTGTCCATGCCTATCCGATACCCGAGATGTCAAGTCCACACTTTCCCAATCAGGCGCCTCATGCAGCAATCCAAAACACCTGAACTCTCCAGTCGCGGTGGAGAAAACGACATGGCAGGTGACCACTTACTAAGAAGTATTAGAGAAGGAAACTAAATGCCTCATACTTTGGTGGTTGCATGCACGATGCCCGAGTTTGCTCACCGGCAGCCCGACCGGCCTTGCACCTCTTGAAACGAAACAAGGAGGAGTACGGAGTACGCTACAGATCCCCACTGACAATTCACCTGGAGAATTGTACATAAAATGGGGGAAGCTCTTGCATACGGAGTACGGAGAGCATACGATAGGTGTACGGAGTAGAAGGCATATGAACGGACGTAGAGCAGCTTCCCTGCTATTGCATTGCGTCTCCCGCGGAGTACGCATACGAGGTATGGCTCTCGTGCCAGATGGCTGAAAGTCCCCTCATTGCCATCAGAAATCAGGTGAGAGCGATTGTCGGTATCCGAGCTTCTCCATTGAAGGCGATTTGCACGCTGTCTTCCTACCATGTGTTCGTAGTGAAACTGCCAGATACAAGCAAGGACCCCGAGGAGATATCAATATCAGATTGAAATCAAGGATATCCCTGACTCAGTCGAAGCTTATCCCAGCCTCAGCATCTCAATAGAATCAAGCCTTTCGATGATGTTTTGTCGCGTCGCGAAATGCATCCCATCCATCCCACTGGAATATAGAACAAAGGCAAAAAGAAAAGCGAAGGTGTTCGGCAAAAACCCAAGACCCCGCTTAGCTGGCGAAACCAGCCAACCGTTGCAATCCAAGTCAGAGCGTGTCTGTTTGTGTGTTTGCGTCTATCATTGTTATTCTTGGTCATGGCTATTCGGCCATCGGCACTCTTGACCGCTTGTCATTCATCATCGGGCAGTGTCTTCGTCAGCCTTGGGCGGCGAGTCAGTCGCATCCGTCAGTTGAAGGATGATGATGGTTTGGGGGCCGGGAGCGTGGTCTGGTGTTTGTTTATCCTGGATCATGGGTCCGATTCCTTTTTTTACTCTTGCAGTTCCTGGTGGCTATGAGAGTATGTACTCCATACTCCGTACTTACTCCGTACAGTTCATGCCCAAGTTCTGTTTCGGAGGACTGGGATTGACAGATCTGCGCTGTTGTTGCTCTCTTGGACGACTCTTCGCGACATATCCTTCCTGCGTATTCTGTAATTTGCGTATTATCATTACGACCGGAAAATAAACATCGATTTTGACCATCACTCACTAAAGAAAACCTTTATGACTTAATCGTTAGTTTGGATTATTTGCATTAGATGGGCTGAGATCGATCGGCTTGTTTTGGCCGTTTTTGCGTTCAATCTATTGAAGCACAAGCCATCTATAGGGTGCTCCGTAGTATGGGGGATTCACCTCGACTCCGTACTGAATAGAGTATGGGGTTACTGCACATTCCACACCATGCCAGATTAGATCTATACCTTAGGATTTAGGAATGCCGAGAGCAAGGGAATTCGTCCAAGAAATTTCGATGCGTGGTCGAGAACTTCGCTCGCAGAAGTGTCAGGAGAGGAATGTAAAGGGTTTGCATTCCTTTCTCAGGACGGCGACATGTTCCTACAAGCAGCACTCTTGAGAATGATGCCAAGTGAGATGGTCAGTTAATGAAAATAGAATACACAATGGGCCAGAATGCTTGGGATCTGGATAGCCTAGTCAGGGTCTTGGTTTTGCTTTTACTACGAGTTTGGAATAAGCAAAGTGACATGTATGTAAAGCGGTCCATTCCCATTAGTTATGGATTTATCATCATTAACAGATGCAATTGATCTCTCTAATAATATACCGGCATCATCGGTACTCTGTGTCATAGTAGGCCGTTATCTTTTGCAAGCAGTCAGCACGCATGCTGTCTTCACCTGCCAAGATCTAAACATTCCAAATTCGGACACAACTGCAGGCAAGGGAAATCAGCCAAGGCTGGCTGCCAAGAGAAGCAGCGGTTGAGCAACAAGAACCAAGCATTCAACACCAATACAGAGGAAGCATGAGAGCAGATCAAGTGCAATTCCGTACTATGGAGTAGAAATGAAGAGGGTCAGTTGCAAAAAGTCTAATCCAATTGAGATACACGCGCTCTACGCGCATGGCTCTTGGCCTATCACTAAAGCATATTCCCTCACAAGGCTTTTTAAAATTTTCTGTGCGATAGACTTTCTCGCCCTCCTTTCCCAGCATTTTCTTCTCGGCTGTCTAGTGGTAGTAGACCTGCCGGTAAATACGTTATTTTGTAAGGCTCATTTGGAAATAATTTCTGTGTGTGGTACCGCCATTGGTGCCAACCAAGTGCAAGTGCAAGTGTAAAAGCCCTGTGCCGTTTTATCCTGGCGGTAGCGAAAATCCAACCATCCATGGTTGGGGAGGTGGGCTCCGTACTTTCTTTCTCCGTAAGTACTCCGGGGCCCGCGTATTTTGGGGTAATATGCAGTCTTATTAAGGGGAAACGGGGGGAGACCATTCGCCAGTCAGACGGATTATTATTATTGTGTGTGTCTTTGACTGGTCCTTTGAGTGAAGCGAGCAGCCCGTCCGTAGTTGTATGTCCCATGTCTCTACAAAGTACTTACGGAATACTAGAACAAAATGCCTCATAGTCATCTCTGACAGCCATGTTCTAGGAGAATTTCCACCAACAACACCAGAACATCTTGCCGCCTTTGCCCTTTGTCTACACTCTACGGACTTCTAGCCTTGTAGTTCTATTTATTACTTGTACTCCTATTTCTTTGTCTTCTCCCTGCCATGCATTGTTACCGTTTCCCTGCACCCTGTACGGGGCACGGGTACTAACTTAACTTACTCAGCTGTACTCCGTACTGTACTGTAATGTCCCATGTAGCCGCAGGAACCGAAATGGCACCCGGCCAATTAAGAAGGCTAATATGGGTCACTGGCCCGAGCGTCACACACAGACGGACTGCAGAAAACGACGAGAAAAACTGTAATTTGAATTCTATTTGTGTGTGGCAATTCCGATGACGGTAATATTCGACTAAGTGACTTGACCACGAGGTTTTTGTAAATTACGGAGTACATGTCTAGCCTCTTTTATTTTTTTTTTGAATTTTTTATTTTATTTTTATTATTATTATTAAATGACTTGAAAATTACATACAGTAAACCTCCGCCTTTGTGGTGAACGAGCATATACTAAATCTGATTCCTTCCTCTCACTTTCTTTACTTTTTGCCTTCTCTCTTCCCTTTCCCTCTTTCTCTTCTTTCCTCTTTTCTCCCCTCTACACAATCCACATCTGCCAACACATCCATAAGCTGTTCTTTGGGCACTCCTTCGACGCGTCTCTTCCTGGCGCTCGTTGAGTCGCCATTCCTCTTTTTTCTTTTTTCTTTTATTACACAGGCCAAAAAAGAGCCGTGCTTCGCCTACTCTTGGCGGGCATACTCGACTTTCTTGTCACTTCCCTGCCCTTACTTTGCCTCTCCCTCCTGCGCAACTACGCCATGTGCTGTATATCATGACAATCGTCGTCCTCTATGGGACATTCTTTTTATAATACTTCCTCTTCTTCCGCTCTCTGCGTCGATCGGTTTTGGATCTTAATCCTCGATCGATATTAAGAGAGCATCCTTTTTGTTGTCTTCATTAGTACAAAGATACAATTCCCGCCATCCGCGCCTCCCATTCACCACCACCACCTTCGTCATACTTGACTTTTTCACCTTATTCGAGTCTTCTCTCTTACTTCCTCTTTGACCTATTACCTTTTTGTTCTAATTGTTCATCTTTCTTTTCTTAATACCTTTTCGGCTTATGCTCAGGCCGATTTAATTGTCGTGACGCGAGTCGACTCGATAACCTGAAGGAATGGCACACTTCCGCGGTGGTGACAGACCTTTTTCCTCAATACACAAGATTGTCAAGATGCTTCTCTCACCGCACTCGTCCAATAAGCCAGCAAACCAAGACACAACAGATATGGCTGAGGACGTCGACGAACCCCCCGATCATCGCTTTCTGCCTTCCTCGCCAATGCACGCCCACGATGACGATACCCTCGTCTACGTCAAGTCACCCCCCGTCCCAGAGTCGCTCCTCACCCGTGCTTTGAAGAACAGCCCGGAACTCTCGCCCACAGAACCTCAACCTTCCTACGGTCACCGCGTCTCCTTCCGTTCCTACCCGCAGAGCAATGTCAGTGGCGTCTCTACAGCCGAGTTGACCAGTGACGGCGGCATGACGACCAGCCCGTCGCTTTCCAACACTCCCAGTCCTCCTGCTCCTTCGCATTTGGCCGGCGGACGGTCTACAACAACGAATAAAAACACCGCTGCTGACCCCAGTGAATGTACCGTTGAGGCTAATCTCGGGCGCAAGAGGTGCATTAGCTTTGCATGTGGTCGCAAGGCTGAGGGGCAGCAGAAGCCTCAACAGCAACAGCCGCAATCCTCTACACCCCCGAAGCCGATCGCACAGAACAATGAATCCGAGCCTACCCCCACCGAGCCAGTGAAGCGGAAGACGACCCTTACCTTTGTGTGTCCCTCGAAGAATCCTGAGCCCACACGTGAGCGTTCGCCAGTACGTAAGACAACGTTCCGGTCAAGGCCCCGATGCTCGCCTGCTCCTATTGCCCGCAGGGCGTCTCAACCAGAGAAGGAGCCATCGGCGCCGGTCACCATTCCCCAGGCAGAATCCGCTCAGGAGTCGACGCCGACCGACCGGAGAGGAGTTCCCACCCGGGGTCTGGGCAAGTTTGAGGAGTCGGAGGCGACTCGTTTCCACGAGTTTGCCAGCTCCGTCGAGGAAGATGACGAATGGGTTGCCAAGGCTGGTGAATATACCAATAAGATTACTTTGAGCGATTGCATGAAGAAGGAAATCGCGATTAGGAAACTTGGCGAAGAAGCGGAGCGAGAGGCCCTGGAAGACGAGGAGGATGATTTGGACGACGATGACGACGAGGAAGAGGATGATGAGGATGAAGACGATGATGACGAAGATGATGTGGATACGGACGATGGAAATGAGTCTGACAACGAGGCTGGTTTTGCGGATTCAGACGACAGTGACGCTGGCTCAGACTACGAATTCTGGGCCACGACCACTACTACAGCTGCGACTAGCCCACAAACCATCGACATCCCTCGTCAGCCCTTGGATCGCAGAGTGTCGAACGCCTCATACGACTCACCTTTTGATAACGAAAAACGAAACTGGCCGCCGGCTCTAACTGGGAAGCCTGGTCGACGATCCTCCAAGACACCTAGGATGCGACCTGGTACGCCGAACCTCCCCGATAGCACAGACTTCGTCTGTGGTACGTTGGACGAGGATCGTCCCCTGGAAGCTGCATACAAGTCCTGCATGGAGCAGCGTCGCCTATCCAAGCAAGTCGTCATCCCCCAGGATATTGACCCGAGCTTCCCTACTTCTGATCCTGAAGACGAGGACGAGGATGAGGAAGATGAGGTGGAAGAGTCAGTAGTGGACGAAGCCCCTCGTGGCCGTTCCAGCCCCACACAAAGCCAGAAAACCTCTCCTCGTCTCTCTCCCTCCAAGCGTATGGTTTCACCTCCTCCGAAGCGTATGGTCTCGCCGCCGCCTCGTCAGGGTCGCACCTCGCCTAAACGTCTTCGCTCTCCGCCGCCTCCAACCATGAAACAACTGAAGCTGCCGCCTCCCATTGACCGGAGACCCTCAGAAGAGGCCCCGGCTATGCACCCCCAGGGCGTCAATATCAGCGAATTGGTTCAGCGGCCATCCGTGACGCGGACCAAGTCGCTTCCTCGGACTCCGAACCCTTTCTTCGCCAGCTTAGAGGAATGGCGTCCCCGGTGGACGGGCATTGATGATTCTTCGGACGAAACATCTCGCACCCGTGAAGTGCACACTCGTGGGCCCATCGATATTGTCGAGGGTCTCGAGAAGAAGCGTCAGAAACGAAAGGAAAAGTTCTGGCGTCAACACTGCCGCAGAGCTGCCAAAGAGCAGATGGTGCGGCGACCGATTCCCGGAAAAGGCGCTGAACGGATGAAGGAGCTTGGCCTCGAAGTTGCTGAGAGGTGCAGAGCTTATGGCGTTGGAGAAGACGCCCAGCTCGTCCTATCCGTTTAGGCCCCCTCTTTCCCAACAGGAATCTGAGTCCTTCTTTTGTACATAGAATTTTTTTTTTACCATTTTTGTCAAAACAAAAATTTTCACGATCACCCTCGCTTTTTTTTTATTTTGCATTGCTATTGCTACTTTGGTCATATATCCCCTATCGCTGACCTTTTCTTGCGATTAAATCTTTCTTGTTCAGAGGATATTTTGCTTGCATTTACAGGGCGATCGTTTACGTTCTACTATACATATTTGCTATATTTCTCGTTTGTGTCTTTAGATGTACCCCTTTTGTTATTTCTCGATCTTTACTGGGCCCTTGTTTGCTGGATCTTGCTGGGCTGTAGATATACCCACCATCGCTTGAATGAATTACAGATACCCCTAACTTATGATAATTTCCAGTAAAACATCCACTACTCTGTATATAAATAATAGTATCGAAATACGGAGTAGTGTATAGCAGTTGCCACTCGACCTGCTTTTTCGGTTAAGTCCAAACAAGCAAGCGGTCGGGCAAGCGAATCGGACCGTCAACGTCAACCCATCCTCAGCGCCCTCCGCAACCTGGCTTCTTTTCGCCTTTCTTTCTTGCCAGCACTCCATTTACTCCTGGAACTTCTCAGTGTTTATATCTGATAATTATCGTCTCTGTTATTTTACCTGAGCCCTTTTTTCTCATCGAGTCCAGAGCCCACGATGTGGATTATCAACTGGTGTAAGTAGTGCGCCTGGATTTCTTCAGCTGGTCTTTGTCTTGTCCTGTTTGCGACTCGGGAGATAATAATACATTCCTGCTTAATTACTGCGATCGGATCGCTGTTTGATGAGATTTTTATGCTGATTTTGAACCTGTCGATCAGTCTACGACATTCTGGCCTCGCTGGGTCTTCTCAACAAGCACGCCAAGCTTCTCTTCCTCGGTCTTGATAATGCCGGAAAGACGACATTGTTGCATATGTTGAAAGTGAGTTTGCTTCTCTTACCTTGGAAGGTTGTGGTAGACTGATGCTAATGGGGTAATAGAACGATCGCGTTGCAATTCTGCAGCCCACCGCGCACCCTAGTACGTACCTTTGCTTCCCGGAACTTCATGGATACTCCGGACAGGATATTTGAGAGAAAGAAAACATAGGACTGACAACATTCAGCATCGGAGGAACTTGCCATCGGAAACAACCGGTTTACGACGTTCGATCTTGGTGGTCACCAGCAGGGTGAGTCCCTACCCTCCTTCCAACACAACTTAATACTGATGACATACAGCGCGTCGTCTCTGGAAGGACTACTTCCCCGAAGTCAGCGGCATTGTCTTCCTGGTTGACTCCTGCGACCACGAGCGGTTCCTCGAGTCCAAGGCGGAGCTGGACGCCCTCCTGTCCATGGAGGAGCTCGCCAAGGTCCCCTTCCTTGTTCTCGGAAACAAGATCGACCACCCACGTGCCGTGAGTGAGGATGAGCTGAGACATCAGTTGGGTCTGTACCAGACTACTGGTAAGGGTAAGGTGCCGTTGGAGGGGATTCGGCCGATTGAGGTGTTTATGTGTAGTGTTGTTATGAGGCAGGGTATGTTCTCCTTTTCCGTTTATCTCTTGCTTGCCATTTGGGATATATGCTAAGATGTGATTTCGCACTACAGGATACGGTGAAGGTATCAGATGGCTCTCTCAATACGTCTAAACGATTCCGATGCTTTCCTCTCCTCATACCGTACCATGCCCATATATTCCACCTTTTCATACCCTCAACTCAACAAAATAAGCCAAGTCAATACACATCGTACGCAACCCTCGCAGTTCTCAACAGCGTTCTCGAGATTCCCGTCTGAGTGGTTAGTTGCTTTGCTCATCCTGCTTCTTTCTCCTTTTCTCGTTTGCTTTGGTAAATGACCAGATTAGCCTTGTTCTGGATTTGTTTTTAGAGCATGTATGTCAACGTGTTAGCTTTTTTTTTTTTTTTAGGAGTCACCCTTTTCTTTTCTGATTCATTTAGAACTATAAGAGTAATATCAGTTCGAGTCTTCTCCCCCTCTATACTTGCCATAAGAGATGAGTGCCATACTGTGGTATATACAGAAAAGAAAGAATTCGTTGAAACATAATTATCACAGGATACAGGACTGCAGAACTAAATATCCCTCACCTTATCTCCCAGCGATATGTATGCTATGCTAGGACAAGTCCGGATATGTATTTGTACGTGTTGCATGAAATCCGCATACATACATACACTCATAGCCAAACCAAACAAACAGAAAGAATCAATACAAGTGTCGAGCCCCGAGTCCCGAGTACAGTAGCATTATACCAAGCAGTGACATGATCCCTGACCCCTGTACATACCACGTAAATAGTCAAGCGAATCATAGCAGCACAGTTAATAATTGCCGACGTCATTTGCTAAGAACAGATATTATTTCGTCAAAGGACTGGACTTTCTAAGGAGTATGTATGTAGAAGGGCTTGCTGTACTGAAGACACAAGAGACAAGACATGTTCCTTGTGTTTTAATTTGGCATTACACTCACAGGAAAATTAAATGGAAAGAAAAGGGAAAAGAGAAAAAAGCAAACGGAGAAACACCAGATGCAACCCGTCGCTTTTCCCTTCCTCCTGTCTCAAAATGAATCCGGGACAACAAGAGGGAAAATGAAGGGGGACGAAAAAACAGAAGAAAAAAAAAAAAACACGAAAGAAACAAGAAAGAAAAAACAATGATCAAGGATAAATGGAAATCAGAAAAAGAAAAGACCAACCCCTTCAAGTAGCAGAATAATAGTAGTACCGTTCCAGATGATAAGAGGAAAAAGGGAAAACAAGCACTCCGCTCAAAACAGTTCAACGTCGCTGGAATTTCACATGGGGGAGGAGAGAGAGGGGGGGGGGGGGGGAATTTCGGCGTATCCTCTTTTCTCTTTTTCTTTTATGTTCACGAAACTTCCGGTGGCTGTCGTGGGAGTTTGCTCTCGAACGTTGTCTAATACATGGGGTTCCTTTCGAATGTCGTCGTTCGTGTCGCTAAACTGTATGGACTCGCGTGTGGTGGATGCTGTGTGATAGACAATCGCTGATATGTTCTATCGCCGCCCGAACCTGCTGCACATGGAAAAAAAGAAAAGCTCGTACGAATTCTTACTTCTTTTGCTTTCGCGGAGGAGTGATGGGCCTGCCGAAGCTCATGCCCCCGTGGACGTACTTTTGTTTCTTTTCTGCTGGTTTCAAGATCTGTCAAGATTGTTAGCGATCTGTCCCAACTGATCAAGACAAGCGATCGCGACATACCTGGAATGAACAGAGCAAACTCTCATCGACACTCATCATCGCACCAGCATTGTCAAATTCTCCGCAGTAGTTAGGAGCGCTGAACAGCGTTACGAGTTGTCGCTTTGAGAAGAATTCATAACCATCCTCGACAACTTGATGGGCGCGGCATATCAAATCCATATCGTGTTTCTGTAGGAATCGTGAGACGACGTCGGGACCGAAGGTGAACGACACACCCCGGTCGTTTTCGCTCCAACCGGTGATATCCTTGTCGGGATCGGACCAGAGGAGATCGCAGAGAAGACCGCAGTCAGGGATCTATATCGGTTATCGGTTAGCGGATCAAGCCTTGAGCTTCAAGGAGCCAGGCGAAGGAAAGTTCATTTTCTCACTCGTATTTGGAGCAAGAAAACTTGGGTATTGTGCAATGGAAATATACAGGTAAGCGACTTACATCAGTAGGACGCATGACACGGCGGATCTGTTCCATCGAGTTCAAGTCGGGACTGAGACCACCGTGCATGGTGAAGATCTTCTCATCGATAATGGCCGCAATGGGCAAGCAGTTGAAGCAATCGGTGAATGTCTTCCAGAGTTTGATGTTGTACCTCCGCTTACACTCATCGTAGAAACCGTAGATTCGGTTGATGGAGGCACACTCGTGGTTACCACGGAGAACGAAGAAATTTTCGGGGTACTTAATCTTGTACGCGAGGAGAAGGCAGATGGTTTCGAGGGACTGCTTGCCACGGTCGACGTAGTCGCCGAGGAAAAGGTAGTTGGCTTCCGGCGGGAAGCCACCGTATTCGAAGAGACGCAGAAGATCATAGTATTGGCCGTGGATATCACCGCAAATCTAGTCGCACGGACCCATTCCGTTAGCAAGTCCACAGCCACTCTAACCCGGAGTAGACGGGAAAAGGGGGTGTAGAAGAAACGGAACAGGGATAATGTACCTTGATGGGTGCTTCCAACTCCAGTAGGATGGGTTGAGAGATGAAGATTTCTCTCGCCTTAGTGCAGAGAAAACGTATCTCCGATTCCAAGAGTTGAACCTGCTTTCCAGGCCGGCTACCCCTCACCTCCAAGAGACGGTCAATGATCGAGTCCAAATCCACTTCCTGGTCAGTCATGGCGAGAATGGTTTTAATGGGACGACAAAAAAGGACTAGAAAATGGAAGGAAAAAAAAAAAAAAACGATGATAGTAAAACAGAGGCGACTGGCGACGGAGGAAAAATCGGCGTGGAGTGCACGGAAATGGTATGACAGATGACGCGGTGCCTATAAACTATCAAGACGAGGTTAGAAACAATCAGAAACGACCAAGTAGTGAGAGAAACAATGGCGAAGTCAATCGTAAACAGATTTTTCTCGTGCCTCTTTCAATGCGATTAGGGGAGCAGAGACGGGATTGCACAACTTACCAAACAAGGATTCCAGAGGAAGAATACAAATAAAAGAGTTCAGGCCCAAAGCCCTGAAAGAAGAAAGGAAAAAAGGAAAAAAAAAAAAATCGAAATCTGGCAAGTTATGCCAGACGACGATATGATAAAAACCAGCCTCTAGCAGATGCAGATAGATGCAAAAGATGGATTTCTTTTGTTATGAAATTTTCTCGTCGACGGTGGGGATGCGCCGATGACCAGGACGGTGTGTTGTTGCCGGGTGTGGCTCCCGCCCGGTCTGGGATGAATTCGGAGAAAGGCCTCGAGATGGAGGGAAAACTGAAGAGTGGGAGAGGGAGATAAAAAAGGAGTCGCTGTTATGGTCGTCGTCGGTGGTGGTGGGAAGAGTTGGCGACGATGAGTTGATGACAACGGACAACGGGGACGCGATGGACCTCGACGACGGCGGCACCGATGGCGGTGGACAAGAATCGGGAGGTGAGTTCGGAGTGGCGAGACGGGAAGGAGAGGAGATGACAGTAAGAGCAGTGATAGCAGTACTGGTGATGATGTTGGTTATTGTTGTTGTGATGATGGAGATAGAGGTGGTGGTGGTGGAAGGGAGAAGGAAAGCGAGTCGGCAATCAAGGGATTTCCTTAGTTTTTCCCTCCCCAAAGTGGGTGAAATTTTTTCTCTTGTTTTTTCTTTCCCCCTCGGAGGTTGCGACTAAGAACAGAAAATCACTTACTGGTGGTCCTGAAAAAGCTCACCAGAACAGATAAACACAGGCAGACGACAAGAAATCAGGCTGATCTCGGAATCCGAAGGGAAAAAGAAAAAAAGCAAGAAAAGAAAAAGGGAGAAAAAAGCGAGAAGAACGAAGAGGGAAAAGTGAAGTTGGGGCGGCGCTGGATTGGGCGGGCGGTGGAGAGTAATCTACCACCAAGCTCAACAGTAGTGAACAAATATCTGCAGTATTTACTGGAAAGGAGAAGTAGGAAGTAGAAAATAAGAGGAGTAATTTAGATATCTGACAGGAAAAGTTCAATATATCTGCAGAGTTACAGCATGAGCATGTCGGGCAGTTGATGACAGAACGCGCAATCCGCCCAGAAGGACTACATCCCAACAGTTCTGCTGACAGCGAAGCTACATACTTATACTCGTAGAAAGACAATAATGCTTCATCAACATGCATCTCGCATTCCAATATATAAGCGCTACTCTTCCATCATCTCGTCGCATGCATTCATATCCGAAATCAAAATCCGGCCGTTTTTTTCCATCCGCGTAGAAACAAAAAGAGATATCCACCAACAGTCCTCAAAAAACAAGACAAACGTCATTAAGAGCGAGGTCAAAAAGTCCAAGAAAGTGAAGATGAAAAGAAATAAATAAACGCCTCGCCAATAGATAAATCACCCATAGCGCCTCAGTATCTGCCTCCCAATAAATATCAATACAAAACAGTCTAAAAAGACGGGGAATATCAACAACAACGGTCTTTCATGATGCCTCCCATTATATGGACCAGCCCGAGATGGTCGAAAAAGATAAAATAAAAAAAGTCATAATGATCATCATCCACCCAGCCGGCATCTGGGATGCTCGTGTAACGCCCGAAACAATGCACTGGTAGTCCTCCATTACCAACCAGTAGACATCGCCCTTGATCGGGAAGAGGAATAGATATCCAAAAAAAGACAATTGGTAGCCAAGCATGGCGGTAAAAGTAGCCTCGAAGGCTATGCTTTTTTTTTATGTGCGATCACCACCAATGATAATTCGGTTGCTGCAAGCCCTTGGGATAGTGTCCGTGGGGATCCTCGTGGACGAGTCCAGAGGCGTTCCAGTGCGCGGCACACTGGCTTCCCTTGATCTGTTTTCCCAGGCACGATCACCAAGCGCGTTGAGCCAAACCTCCTGACGAAGAGCCTCGAGCTGGCGTATGTAGTGGTCCCCGTCCATGCTCCAATCGGCACCATGGCGCGTCGGTTGCGGCGTTTGCACCGTCGTGCCCGCATCACCAGGCCTATCGGGGTTCGATTGGATTTGGTGAGGTCCGCCCTGGGAACCACCATCAGATTTCCATTGACGGTCTGAGGTTGCCGCAAAGCGCGGTTCATCGGGTATCTGGACATGCTGGATGGTGGAAAGTACAGGAGTCACAGTCGTACCTGAATCGTTTTTGCCATCTTTGAGTGGCTTCTCCTTGGGTGTTTTGGGCATATCGACGATTCGTCGTCGGTTGACCCTCCTTCGTCGCGGAGGTCCAATGGCGCATGCATTGCCTCGCACTTCCTCTGGCGCTTGACCCGGTCGAGCAACCGGGACGGGTCCTTGTTGTGCCACAACAGTACCAGGGGACTTACTCACAACCGTCGAATGGTCCGCGACAGGCGTCCGGATGATAGGGGCGCCCTCCGGCTCCGCCACTCGTTCAACCAAGTGCTTCCTCTCCGTGTATCCAGGTCCGGTCCCATCGATAATAATGTCGACTGAGTAACCCGGGGTACGGCGGAACAGATTAAAAATAACCACACGATTGCCAGAATACGTCTTCACAAACGGATTGCCCGATATCCAGATTTCCCGTATTTCAGGGAGGCAGGTGAGTCGGGCAATCTCCATTGGATCGGTCAGCAGGTTGTCCCGCAGATCCAATCGTTCCAACGAAAGAAGACGTTCAATTCCGGCGAGCGAGCGGAGACGGTTGCCACGGAGGTTGAGGGCTGTGATTGCGGGAAGAGGGTTTCGAGACAAGGAATGCAGGGATTCAATCATACAATGCGACAGGTTTAGGGCTCGCAATGCGACTAGGGATGCTAAACTGTCGGGGACGTCGGTAAAAAGATTCAATGAGAGATCCAGAGAATGCAGGGTATTCGCTACAGGGGTAAGACTGGTGGTGCTGATGGTTGTCAGGGAGTTATCCGGCAGTCCCAGATGCCGGAGGAATCGCCATTTCGACGAGGGGAGAGTGGTGGAGAGGAGGAGATTGGAGGAGCTCGAGCTTCGGCAATGACCCGAGTTCTCACTAGAATTCGAACTACCAGAGCCGGTGCGCCTAATCCGCGAATGCCGGGTATGGCGCTGAATCGAGTGCCTCGAACTGGCGGGACGGGTTGGCGAGTTGCTTTCAGTGCGGGAGCGGCCCTGAGAGCCTTCTGACCCAACACGGAGCATAGAGGCTGCCCGTGGACTCGTGCTTGATCCAAGGGCTGTCTCAGCGACCGGAGAGTTTGGTACAGAAAGGGATCCAGACCACTCAGGGCGGACCATCTGGGAATGACCGTTTCCACCGGAACTCAGTGTCGGGGAGTGTCCTTGGGCTTTGGACGACCGGCGACGGCGCTTGTCGATATCGTCCAATACAATGCCAGTGAGCAGGTCCGCAGGGTTTTCGAGGTTGGCTCTCTTGATAGTCAGGGTTCGCAGTTGCTCCGACAATCGATCCCAGCCAAAGAAGGAGCGGTAGTCTATATCAATGATTTCTAACGCACTCAGGTTTTTGAATGAATGGAGCGGTACAGCCGTATCAAAAGGGAATTCTTCGTAACCGCGGATAAGACGGGCGCGGTGGTCAGGGGCTAAGCGCAAGCAGGGTATCTTAGTAAAGGCAGAGTAGAGGTACTTAAGGTCCGCTTCGAGGGCAGCCTTGGCTTTCTCGGATTTGGTCGATGAGTCCTTGGAGATTCCAAACGACGACCAGAGAACACCCATACCAGACATGACACTACGGACACTTGATACTGAGTGGATGGAGTCTCTATCACCTCTGGACCGTTGGGGTTTGTTCAGGAAAGAGACGTAGGATTGGGACACATCATTTTGGATGTTCTCCAGCCGGACATTCATGGGACCGACGGAGATGGAGAGATCCTCGAAGCGGGAGAGTAGGTAGAACAGGTGATGGGAGGTCAGGGTAAGTTTCGCGGGCTTGATGCCTTGGGAGCCAAACTTCAATGTCCCAAAAGACAAGGCCGACGCCAAAGTCGAGGAGGTCGAGGAGAGGGCGCCCCCCGAGCTGGAGGTTGTGGAGGAGACATGAGCGGATTGTGTGCGTCTCAGCTGCAGGGCATTGGCTAGCGCCTTTTCATGGGTGCGGACGAAGCTGGCAAGATTCTAACAGCAAGAAACCAACCCATCAGTATACCGAACCAGCACGAATGTATTGCCAAGGGAGCCAACCTTTATGAAGAGTTGTCCGTCCTCAGTGTTTAGTTTCTCCATTCCGGATGGTGCTTTCACCCGAGAGGAACTAAATCTCAAAGACGAATGGGGTGTTCTCTAGTCAGGCGAACTGGCTGAAAGGATAGAGCTCAAGAACTGGTAGAGAAGGGCGTCGACATCTTGTAAGGAGACAAGTGAAAGAGGACGAGCAGGGAAGAGAGGTGACAAAAAAAGTGGCAATCAATCGGTTTTGCGACGCGATATGACCTGCAGTGGAAAGAACACAAGAGACCAGGGGTTAGCAAATGGACTTCCTTTTTTCCTTGAAGAATCCAACTTTTGTTGTACCAGAATCACCCAGCACTGTCCTCCGTAGAGAAGTTGGTTGTCCCACGATGGATCAGAAGAAAAATACTTAGGGGAGGGGGAGAAAAGGAACATACTAGACAAGGTATTAATTATATATATATCTGTAGTTGTATGCAGTGAGGTGACTGGTCAGGGATGAAGCGGTTTGCAAGGCGTGCTGAATGGCCGGAGATCTTCCAAATTCGGATGAAATCTCTTTGCTTTCTTGAGTCAAAAGAACTTCTCGAAGAGACGGTGTAAAGAGAGAGAGAGTCAGTGGGATGGAGACGGAAATGCGATGATTGAATAGAAGGATAGGGTAGGAGGAAGAGGGATCAGAATAATAATAATAACAGGCCGCCTCGGGGGCGTAGGAAGGAATGATAACAGCGGACCAGAAGATGTGACCCAGCAATGGTGGCACGGGGGAAGTCCTAGAGTGGAGCTACTGATAATAGAGTCTGTATTTTATTTTACAGCTGTAATACCACCCGAGGCGCTGCTAGAGGAAAAAAAAAAAAAAGACGATCGAATCAGCTGAGGAGAGGTTCTCTGATGATGGATCATTTCCATCTTAATTAATATGCATTTTACTAAAATCAAGGATCATGATCATGAATTATATAAATGTCTTGGTTCTCGCTTAATTCCTGACTCGACTTCTCCCTTGTGCAGACCTTCTCGCCATTTGCGATTCTATCCTCGAGTGAAGAGAGAAAAAAAAAAAAAGGAAAAGGCTGTGAAGACATACATGCAAACTGCAGCACCACTAAACCAGAACGGGTTGGTGGCAACTATGTAGGAGGGGGTTTAGCGTGGATTAGCGCTACTGGGACTCTTTTCTTCCTTTCTATCCTATCTACAGTATGCACATGCGTAGAAAGAGTGGACAAAGTATGCACAGAATGATACTTCAGGTCATATACTCCGATACCGTCCAATAAAGACAGAGAAATTACTGGCATGCTGGAACGGACCCAATTGATGAAAAAAAGGTTCAGTGATTCATCGTGCGCTTCTGGTTGGCATTTGGATTGTCATATCAGCTACTCGAACGGTACGCCTTTTTAGTGCATCCAGTAAGCGTCATTCTTTGGATTCGGGAAAAGTAAAGTGTGGGTGGGTCCAGTACCCTGCGCGAAGTCTACAGAGTACATACTCTACGCAACTCGTGAGTGATATCCCATCAATCGGAGTCCTCAATGTCCATTGGTGACATTATTATTTCCCTTGCTGCTGCGGGACGGAAGGTAAATACTACCACGTGACCCAACGTGTCGACCACCCTCTGTCGTACAGGATAGAAGTTTGGGAAGAAAAAAGAGGGAGAGAGAGGTTGGCGCATAGGCCAGGAGATTACGGATTGCTTTTTATGTCAACGGCGACCATGCTTATGGGCATTGCCGAGAAACAATCGACAGTCAACATACTCTGTACACTGGACAACGGACATTTAACGGCTCTTAGCAACAGCATATAAACCCCTGATACACTTGAATATCTTGGAATCCAAACTCGGCAAGAATGATCCCACCATGGCGGGATCTGAATGGCCACTCTAATAGATCGACACTGCAGAGGGAGGGGTACTAGTAAATCCTTGCGTAACTGTACAGAGTACGGAGGGCTGTACATTTGTCATTAACTGTGTACAAGTAGAGTCCAGGATGCATTAGAGGTGACGAGGCGATCGAAAGCCATAGAAAGGTACTGCGGTTTCATTAAATTCAAGGTGTTCATGGTATACATGTACTCCAGTGTACAGTATACAAAGTACGGAATACAGGCCCGAGGGAATGGATGCTGTCCATGGCGAACTATTCAAATCCTGACTTCACGGATAGATGCCGTTTCTGCTCTATACTACGAAGTACAATTGTCCTCTATTTGTACTTGTACTAGTATATTTCTACCCCTGGTTCGAATCCCAACTTTACCCCGCCTGTTATTCTCGGTGTTGATCAAACATTTTGCGCGGGGTAAGCAAAGTCAAGTCGGACCATTCAGTAAGACAGCCTTTGATACAGACCACACTTATACAACGCTGTAGAAAGACGTCTTACAGCGAAAAGGGACGCAGGAATTGCAATGTTACGATGAACAACAAAAAGACCATGCATTAACCCGACTGCCGTATATCCCGACTAGCGTTCGGACCAACTCTTTTAGCACCGGAGAACATGCCACTAGAGGCTCGATGAAACGGTGCCGCAGTCAACTACACGGGAATCTCGAGGGGCTTGGTGCTACCTACGAAGAACACTGCATGTAAGCACGTTCTATTATTCCGTATTGTGACATCGGAAATCATGGACAGAAGTACAGTCACAAATATGCATGTTTGCTTTTCGTGTCGTTGCTTGTTTTCAATTGAACGACTGTCATCACAATCACTACTGGCTTTTGTCGATTAAGAGTACCACACCTAGATGGTTGTAGAGTAACTATTCGGAGTAAGTTTCCTGGCCTACCAGAGAAGAGAAGAATGAAGGTCTTCATTTTGCGCGATAAGCGCTGGAAGGGATGAGAAACTTGGAACCCTCTCCATTTTTAACCTAATCTTTAAATGTTTCCATTTTTGACCTGATTTTCATATGTACCCATGTTCGTCAATTAGCGCTCTGGTTAATTCCACGTTAATTTCCTAGCCTGTAGCAGGGTTTTCTTTCAGCTAACCATGTAAAAATCTAATATTAGACGGCATGCAGGGAATAACCGGGGAAAAAAAAAAAAAACCACAAACACAAACCATCACCTGATAACACCCAAGAGACGATGATCCCATTAGCACAATATCATTGCAAGCACCAACGCCTCTGATTGGCTGTATGTACCACTGTAAAGTTACGGTAACGATGGGAACCGCAGATCACTCTTTGACTGGTCCGTGGGACTGCTAGGATCTCCGAGGACCGGGAGTGGATTGGATTGGATTATCTAAACGCCCTGCACGGACAGTGGGCGGGCGATCAGTGAAAATAATCAATGTCAGGTGAGTCTTGGCTTTTGTCATTGCCTAGAGTGACGTTTGAGGAATTCTCCATTCATCCCTATACATATTGGCTCGGAGTCAGCGGTTGGTAAGAATGGAGGGAAGGTTTAAACCTCCGAGCGCATGGCATTGGCGCTAATTGTTGTAATTTGTGGGCTTTATCCAATTCATACAGTGCGCTACTGTACGGCATACTCATACATGCACTCGCATAGATTAAATTCCTACTCCGTACTTGTTCTCTAGAATCATGCAATTCCTACTGCAAGATTAAGCCCATAGATTCGAAACAAACTGTCAACAGGATCGAGCCAAGAATAGCGACCCTTTCAATCCATGGATGTCGCCGACTATCCCGACACGGTGGTATGAACGGAAAACATAACATGGTACGATATCGATACAAGATGAGATGATGCCGCGATCTATGGTTCCGTCCACCATCCGCTCATACCCTATCTACACCGTATTTTACTACCGCTCCATGCGCTCTTCTATGGACGTCATCCGGACCACAATATGGTGGACGTTTCCGGCGGTCACAGAAACATGGCGGGGCAATTGTATGATTGGGCATGTTCGTGTCTTGTAGAAAGAACGAGATCTATGATGCCAGTATTTCCCTTTCTGGATGGAGGGGCAGTCGCCTCGATAGATAACATAGATAATAGCGTATCAACAGAGTTGTGTCAGTGCCGGTACCGGGTGTCAGTACATAGTAGAGGCGGTGTGCAAGTGATTGATAGTGGAGAATGTCAAATCGCCTGATATCGATAAGACGCGAATGTCATGACGCCGCTTTCCGCCTGATCGCAGTCAAACCATGACTCGAAAACGCGACTACGCAGCATAATTGGTAGGGCTATTCTTCCTACGGAGGTGTATATAATGAGGCTGTATGTATAGATAAAAAAATGTTTTGTGATGACTGGGGATGCTGATGAAGTCATTTGATATACAAAGCGTGACTTGGATCACACGAGACCCGCCATTTTAACATTTAATTTGAGCCTCCAAATGTGTCAGTGCGAGCACATATATACATACGCACACGGTGTAAGTACGGAGAAGAACAAAGGGCATCGCATACCAGAATAGTCAACAAGTTTCAAGTCATTGAAAGGGTGCGCCATCGAATCAACTTGAAACGGCAACAATTTACCCAGAATTATTTTCTTGACAAACTCCGGTAAATACGAGTAATGCGAGTAGCGCGATGCATCCAGCCCAAATAGTCTATGCAATTGGCCCTATCAAAATACCCACTGGCATGTCGGTTATTGCGTCCCATCATCTGCACGCTGCAGTACTAGCGCTATGGGCTAGTATTACGCTACTGTATGAAGCACGGTTCAACTCAACCAAACCCGTTTGGGAAAATCATTTGCATCTGGGCGGCTGTTGGTAACTTGGTGGTGGGCGGGTGAGTTGAGGGTTGCGCGTGTGCTGCAATGCGACAGACTTTTTTATTTTATTTTATCTGTGCTGCTGGTTTCTATTTCTGTTATGGTGTGATGCGGTAAATTCTACGAATGCTTGTATGAGGGATATTGCCATGTGTGCGTTCTTTGTCCGTCTGATTCGTGGTAGTGTTCGTAGTGTCCGCAAGACAGACCAGGCCGGCTCTCATATTTATGACATACCGGCACAACATTGCGATCATCGAATACATTGAATCCCTGGTGCCTTTTCATGCTAAAATATGGAATACATTGGTACACTTTAGCAATCTTCAGGCCGTCCATGCCCGGACCAGTTTCTTCTCTCCAGTTATGTAATTCGCTTTCTATTCAAAATCCGATGCATTTAAAAGACCACTCACTCTTGTCATCAAATATCAACATCAAGTCCTAAGGGGCCCCACTAATGTTAATCGTGGGGTAGTCATGTACCATCATGGCCAATTACACTAAGCATTCATTTAGGGACATGAGAACCTTCAAATCTATCCATACCCCACTGCAAGAAATCGAACCTCTGTCGGATTTCCAGGAAGCGATGTCTGCCTTTACTCCTGGTGTATGCAATATCAATCTCACTTAATCCTTGGCATGCCCTGGGCCTCCGATGACCAGGGAGCACGGCCGGGGGGTGATTGCGCGAACATAATTATCTGTGGTCGACTTGAGAACAATGTTTGAGTGACAGCTCGTATCCAATGGAACTTAGTCGGAGAGAGTATCGGGGACTTGTCTTTGCATGGGCTAGAACGCATAGGGTTTATTCGTTTCGGGATGCCATATGTGGTAAGCCATCGACTCGGCTGCATCAAGGTCACCTTCTCAGTTTCCCGTATTGCGAGGGTAAGCGTCATCCATCTCTTGATATGGTATATTAAAGCTATCAGCTATTACGGGTGTTTGACACTTCTCTTTGTTCGTCTTCACCGATATAAACGGAAAGTTTGCTGCTTCTTTGTACCATTCGGAGTATTCTATACAAAGCCTCCTTCAAGCGCTGAAACAATTTGATACCAGTCGGAGCACCGAGTACTCGGTCTGCTAGTTTGACTTTGGCCGATGCACGCGTGGACGCCACCATCAGCGTATCTGCATCTGACTTCGCCGAACACTCGTTGTGTTGTCCCGCTTCTAACCCTTGCGTCCTGGTCGTCGTTCGCTTCAACTGCCTCATTCGCATTGTTGGTGTTGTTGGTGTTTCACAAAACCGTCGGTGAGCGCGGGGCTGCCGAATGTTTTCATTTGTGGCTATTGCTTACACAAGCCACATATATCCGTCCTCAACTTGCTGGAATGTGGCTTAGCGCTTTCCAAGCTTACTAGCGCATGACGTCGGTATCTGTCAACCTCAATCCAGTTCTCACATTCCCAGCTCTCACTTATTTTGATTCTTTCTACAATTGTACTACAATGCATCGATAATAATGGCGCCGGCGGAAAAATTGACGAATGCTCGCAATCCCTACGATCCCTTTGCCCTACCAGACTACGACAACGACTTCATCGACCCCGATGACCTACGACAATTCGAGAAAGCGTTAAGCGCCCCCGAAGCCTCTCCCCTGGTCGCCATCAACGATTGGCGGCCTATAAACCAACGAGTTCGGAAATCGAACAATAAACGCAGGAAGCCTCGACGAAGCAAGGATGAGACCAGGGAAGGGGTTCTCTACACGTTGTTGAAGTGGCCGTTTCTCTTCACTGTGTTTGCATGGATTTCCGTGCTCAGTCTGATATATATTCTGACGCGGTGGTATATTTTTGTATATGAACACTGGATTACGTGGAGGGGAAAGAGGCAACGACTACGACACGAGTTGTCCACGAAGGCGAATTATGCGGATTGGTTAAAGGCCGCACAAGCGCTTGACGCGCATTTGGGTAATGCGAGATGGAAGGAGGTGGACGAATACGCATATTACGACCACCTTACAATCAACAAGGTCGTCGCACAGTTGAAGAAGTCAAGGAAGGAGGCGGAATGGGAGATGCATAATGGGAAGACGAGCACGGGCGAATCTGCAATTGAAGAGTTGTGCATTCTTCTGGAAGCGTGCGTCAAGAACAACTTCTCTGGGGTTGAAAACCCCCGGTTGTACAGTGAAACGTACTCCGGGACCAAGGATCTGGTGCAGGAATACGTTGACGAGGTTAATGCTTGTATCAGGCTAGTGGAGGACAGCCAGCAGGTTACCAGTGATGAGAAGTACCAGCACTTTAAGCATTTGAACACGAACCTTGGTCGCACTGCGCTTTGCTTGTCCGGGGGGGCTACATTTGCGTACTACCATTTCGGTGTGGTTAAGGCATTGCTTGAGAATGGCGTTCTTCCAGAGATCATCACAGGAACCTCAGGAGGCGCATTGGTCGCTGGCTTGGTCGCTACAAGGACAGATGAAGAATTGAAACAACTTCTGGTTCCCGCCTTGGCTCATCGCATTAGGGCGTGCCACGAAAGGTTCCCAACTTGGTTCTGGCGGTGGTGGCGCACCGGTGCACGGTTCGATACTCTGGACTGGGCTCGTCAATGCAGCTGGTTCTGCAGAGGCTCTACTACGTTTCGCGAAGCGTACGAGAGGACAGGACGTGTATTGAATGTGAGCTGTGTGCCGTCTGACCCTCACTCGCCTACAATTCTCGCAAACTATCTCACGTCACCTGATTGCGTCATTTGGAGTGCCGTGCTAGCTTCTGCGGCAGTTCCTGGTATCTTAAATCCTGTTGTCTTGATGACCAAGAAGCGTGACGGTACTCTTGCACCGTACTCTTTTGGACATAAGTGGAAGGATGGCAGTCTACGAACTGATATACCGATCAAAGCATTGAACCTGCATTTCAATGTCAACTTTACCATCGTTTCGCAGGTGAGAAGTCCAGTTGGTTGTCGAATTGAGACGTGTCTAACATGTGAATAGGTCAATCCCCACATCAATCTCTTTTTCTTCAGCTCTCGGGGATCAGTCGGGCGACCAGTCACTCATCGAAAGGGTCGCGGATGGCGCGGTGGCTTTCTAGGCTCTGCTATTGAACAGTATATCAAGCTAGACCTAAACAAATGGCTTAGGGTTCTCCGGCATCTTGAGCTATTGCCACGCCCCATGGGCCAAGATTGGAGCGAGATTTGGCTCCAGAAGTTCAACGGCACCGTTACCATTTGGCCGAAGAGCATTCCCTCCGACTTCTACCATATTCTCTCCGATCCCAGCGTCGAGCGCTTGGCACGTTTGATCCACGTGGGCCAGCAAAGCGCTTTCCCAAAGATTCAATTCATCAAGAACAGATTAAAAATTGAAGGCGAGATTGTGAAAGGAATTCGCCACCATTCTCGCACCGGCGATCAGCTAATGTCCCCTCTCCTGCATCGTCGCCAAACATCAAGCGAGCAAGAACCGGCAGATCCGATGGTCAACCATGTCAACCGCAAAATTGCGGAGCACCGATCAAATTATAAAGATGAGTCTCGATATGTCGAGACGTCGGAAAGCGGTTCGACTGGTTCTTCTCGTATTCCAAGTCCTACGCCCCGTCGGGGAAGTAGACAGTTACTTGAAGAGATGCGACGGCAATCTGCCGTTTTCTTTGACGATGCTATTTATGGAGAAGAAGATGCTCCGGCTGAGTAGAATTGCGAGATGAATTTGGCTTGGACAAATTCGTTGGCGAGAGCTGGAGTGATTATCGTACTTCGCTTATATACATCGTGCATAGGATACCATAGCATTAGCGTTGAGTTTCATACATCTTAGTTATATTAGTTGGATTATCCATTTAGGAGTCTGCATATTTGGTCAACAATGATTTCCAAAGTATTTACTACAAACGAACTGAAAACCCGAGCTTAGGGTTACCTCGGATTTCACGGATTTCTACGGTGATATCCGAGATGACCCCCGCATTTAACCAAAAAGGTCGGGGTATTTATACCGAGGGGATGGATACATAGTCAATCAAGTATATACAACCAGTTTCCTCATTAATTCACAAAGCACTAACAGTACCACACACCACACACCATACACCATGCCCAAACCTTCCTTTGACTCCCTCCCCCTCCAAAAAGACGGCCCTCGAGGCAACGCCTGGGGCCTTTTCGGCCCCTCCGATGAATGCGGCATGCTCAACCTCCTAACCCCCGATAAAACCCGCGCCGCCGCCGCAGAAATACAAAAAGGGATCCGGATCTCTACAGACTGGCCGCTAGACGCAATGGCGAGGCCGTGCTTCGGGCGCGCGCCGTTCAAGCAGACGATTAAAAATAAGGCGCCAAGGGAGGTGAATGATGATACGTTGGAGTTCAACACGCAGAGTACTTCCCAGTGGGATGGGTTTCGGCATTATGCATATCAGGATGCGAGGGTTTATTTTGGAGGTAGGACGTTGGGGGATGTGCTTGGGGGAACGGGGATTGGGATTCATGGTGCCGCTTCCTTCTGTATATACATGATTTGAGATATATGTATACTAACGGCTTAACAGCATGGGCTGAAAATGGAGGCATCATTGGCCGCGGCGTCCTCCTCGACTACGCCTCCTGGGCCGACGCAAATAACATCCCAATCGACCACTTCACACCCACAACCGTCACGGTTCCAACCCTCCAACAAATCGCAAAGTCCCAAGGCACAACCTTCCAGGAAGGTGACATCCTCTTCATCCGCTCCGGCTGGACCCGCGCCTACACCCAACTCTCAGACTCCCAAGCCCAAGCCCTAGCCGACATCCCCGTGCCGCCAGCCATCGGGCTTGAGTCCTCGGAGGAGACGCTACGGTGGCTCTGGGAGACGGGGTTTGCGGCTGTGGCGGGGGATATGCCGAGTATGGAGGCGTGGCCGTGTCAGGATAAAAGGTTTTGGTTACATGAGTGGTTGTTGGCGGGGTGGGGGATGCCGATTGGGGAGTTATTTGATTTGGAGAGGTTGAGTGAGGTTTGTAGGGGGGAGGGAAGGTGGTCGTTTTTCTTCAGTAGCGTGCCGTTGAAGGTAGCCCCTTTTATTGACATTGACATTGAGAGAATGAGGTGCTGACCGAGACATAGGTTCCTGGGGGCGTCGCTAGCCCTCCGAATGGGGTTGCTATTCTATAGTTTACAGCTTGCAATATTGATATGTCAATTGTATTTTCTTTTTCTTTTCCTTTTTCTCAGCCTTCCAGCGCATGCTTTATCTTGGAAAGCTCCTTGGTAATCATATGATGATGCTTCGACACACCCCTAAGGACATCATCCGCAGACTTACACTCCCCCATCCAACACTTCCTCACAGCTTCCTTCCACCCCTCATGTCCAATCTCATCCAACGGAAACACACTCTCTGAATAAAGCTTCCTAATCTCATTGTCCGCTTTCTCCTCGAATGGCATTTTCCCAACTAGTATTTCATAGAGCGTCGACCCAAGCGCAAATATATCACTCCGCACACTATTCGGCTCCCCCTCACCCCGAGGCATATAATGCGTAGCCCCTTCAATAACCATAGCATCAGAGCCATGCAACGACGACCCCCCAAAATCACTTAACCGGATGTTTTCTTTCTCATCGACGAGGAATTGTCTTGCCGACAGATCCGAATGGATAACATCTTTCTGATGAATAAACGCAACCGCCTCAATCGCCTGCCTCGCAACCCCATACCGGAACCCATCATTCACCTTCCCAGTGCCTTCCTCCCTCCTCAGAAATGTCTGCAAGTTCCCATGCGGCTCATACCGTAGATCAATGTACTCCTCGCAGCACCGCAGACATCGCGCTATGTGCCTGTGTTCACCGAGGTGGTGGTAGATTCGGGATTCGATGTCGAGGGCTTGGACATTTGTGGGGTTTGATTTGTCGGTTGGGAGCTTGCGGACGATTTTGTCATTTAGTTTGTGAGTTGTTGTGAAGCGGCCGATGTTGATTATGTTGTGTTTGGTTGGGTGTTGGAGGTTGTCGTAGTCGGGGTGCGTGTCGTGCTGCGTTGTTTGAATTAGTCGCGAGTGCTCGATACTGTATTCGAGTGTACTTACGAGGTGCATCTCATAGCCGGACATATTGAATGTTTCTGTTGGAATGGGGTGTCCTTTTGGTTATTAGTGGCTATTCTTATCTGTGGTGGAATTGAGTTGTTGCTTCATCATGAGGTATGAACCTTGGCGCTGGATGTACCGGGCTTCATCGTTGGTTTTCATGTCAGGTACTCGTGTCAATTGACATACTCGTGCCATTGTAACAAAACTTTCTAGAGAGATTGCATTATCAAAGCTGCCCCGATTCGGGGTATGAGGGGTTTGAATTATGTCACGGTATGCCGAAATAGGAAAATCATGTCGCGGAAAGCACCAGTACTTCATATTCCAAGTTTAATCATTTTCCTTGCAGCATAGAAGCAATGCTCTAATATCAGATTTAACGATGCCACCCAAACCAATCCCAAAACGTCGCTTCAACGCTCAATTTGCCATATCCCAAACCGGACAATAGCTACAACTTTCTGGGGCAAATCCGCCGCGGAAAGCTTCCGCCAATACCTCCCAAGAGTCCAAGACGAAGAACGATATCCTCATCATCACCAAAGAAGTCGATCCTCACCTCGAGGTAGGGGCTACCACCCGCAAAGTCTACGAGAACGACGAAAAAGCTCCTCTTTTTGAAAATTGCAAAAGCTATGATAGAACCAAGAATAATGGCCTCTTCCGTGTCCTCAGGGCACCAGTTGGCCTGAGTGAAGTCCCTGGGCAGAAACTTGGTCGGATTGCAAAGTCCCTTGGTCTTCTGTATACTGCTTCCGGACAGGAGATTATTCGAAAATCAACGATGCGAAGAAAAAGCCACCCATACCGTCGAAAGAAGTCCCCTCAGGACCGTACAAGTTATTCAGCGATGCCTGTTTTCAGGGTTGATGCTGTTACTTATCGGGAGAATCCAGTTTTGCCGGTTTGAGTTGCTAGACGAGCTACTAAGGAGAATTATACTGTTTGGGGTGTAACGATAGTAGCTAAGGTTTTGAATCTTTGCCAGAATGCTGGTATTCTGGTTAAAATGGCTTGGTGTCCGTTTGAGTCTCATTGTCTTTGGTTTATCTTGCAGGTCGATCTCACACAGCTCAAAGTATTGAAGACAAATATGAGAGACTTGTGCACGAAAGTCGGGTATGTCGTCTTTGGCTCCAAGCCTGGCTGGTATATCCCCAGGCTCTACATAGTTGAAGAGAATATCGACCCTACGGACTTGAAGGATGTTATCTGGGTTGAAGCTACACGGTGTCAGCCTGGTATGAATGAGTTCCTCTTCAAGGAGCATGGGAATATCCCTTTGATTCCGTATGTGCGGTATGATGTTAAGCACGAGACGGAAAGTGGACATCATCGAAAGGTGGTGAGATGCTGTATGTTTGCTAGTGAGTTTGGGGATGAAGGGTTGCACTGGGAAGAAGGATCTTTTCGGGGATCGTTTCCTTGTGGATGTACAGAAGAGGGTGGAGGATAATTGGAAGGAATGTGGGTTTGATAGCTGATTTGTACTTTGCAAGAGATCTGTGTTCAGATATCGTTGGTATTTGTTAAATAACTAGCCATTTCGCAGTCACGTCTTTGGCGGACTTAAAGTCGCCGCTAAGTGAGTAGATAATCTGCAATGCAACAGCTGCTTCGCGAGAAAAGTCCTCCACGAATTGCGTATTCGTGGCCACCGCACCAGCACTAGCATCCAGCATCACCGTATCATCCCCCTTCCCAACCTCAATGGCCTTCCGATACGCATCCTGTATTTGTCCCCCCAATTCCAAAACCAGATG
This sequence comes from Aspergillus pseudoglaucus, assembly GCA_039880875.1. Lineage (NCBI taxonomy): Eukaryota > Fungi > Ascomycota > Eurotiomycetes > Eurotiales > Aspergillaceae > Aspergillus > Aspergillus pseudoglaucus. Next base: position 679,862 of record JBDODC010000005.1, on the reverse strand, counting down.
ATACCCCTCGACAGCCAAATGCGCCAACCCAAGCATATGCCACACACGAGCAAAATTAAACTCCATCTCCTGCCTCTGCTGAAGACCCCCCCCCTTCTCACGCACACGTCGGTATTCATGCATAAACGCAAGACCCTGCATGATAAGATAATGTCTATTCTCCGACTGCCGCTTAAGCGAGTGATGGATATAACACAGCGCAATCGATAAAAGCGTAGCCGGATTCTCATCGTCAAGCGCATACGCCCGGTAAAAGTAATTCAGCGCCGGGAAGAAACTGTTCCCTGAGTACAGGATATGCCCGTACAGTACGAGCAGCGCAACATCCATTTCCTCGGCTGGGATTGCCTCGCCAGTTTCGTCGCGGGTGGTGAGTGACGCGCGCTCTTGGTAGACGGATTCGCGGACTGCCTTTCCGTGTCTGACTTGTGGGTTGTTGTCCGGAAGGGTATAGTCGATTGCTTTGATTTGGCGCAGCATGAATTTCATGTTCGGGGACGAGTGGAAGAGGGAGCGGTGGGGGTCGCCGGAGAGGTGGCTGAGCATGGAGAAGAGGCGGTAGGTGTCTGTTACGAATTGGTATTCTTTGATGAACCAGCGGGCTTCGTTGGCGAGGGTTTCTTCGTCTTGGACGCGGAGGGCACATGCTGTTTTTGTTAGTGGTTTTAATTTTGCAGTAAGGGTGAAGGGGACTGACTGAACCAGCAGACGTGGATTAATCGTGTCTTGGGTTTGGAATTGTACCAGACACTTGCATCTACTGCGGCTCCGAGAGCTTCGTATGCTTCTTCGGGTTCGCCCTGCTCTGCTACTAGTAGGGCATATTGGAGGAACATGTCGAGCCAATCGTCGAAGGAGATTCCATGGTAGTTGGTAGGTATAGCATCCTGCAGTGGCTCGTCTGGAACATTCCCTAAGGTCTTGTCAGAGCAATACCAACATCACTGTAGAATGTTCTTACCTAGAGACTCCTGGAGACGGCCTGCCATTTCAGCCATCTCGTCCATGAGTGTCCGACCCTGAGACCTTCCAGCCTTCTTCTGCGCCTCTCTAGAATAACCCATGAAGACCTGTCGTTGTAGCGGATAGAACACCCGGTTTGACCGGAACTCTCGCAGCAAAGCGTCAGCAATATCCAGCCAGTCTTCCGTGGCTGCCAAATTGCCTTCTTTGACCAGCGGATGGAACATTTGCATTTTCGAATACAAGTACTTGACATGCTCCGTCCGATCTCCTTCTCCTCCCTCCTCTTCGTCCTGTTTCCTACCAACCGGCGCAGCAGTGAGTGTCGCAGCAACCCCTTCAGCTTCCGGGGTTTCCTCTTCATATTCTTTCACAACCGGAGCTTCTTCCGGGGCTATCTCTGCCGTTTTGAATTCCTTTGCAAGTTGCTCAAGCCTGGTATCTTTTCTGCGACGGTTACTTCTCATCTCCTGTCTCTCAAGTAAGACCGTTTCATTGACGTATTTGAGTGCCTGTTCAGTCATCCCAATACTTTCGTATAGCTTGGCAAGCTGTGCACGCGAGTCGACGTTCCTAGTGTCATGTTCTGCGACTGTGATGTAACTGTTCTCTGCATCCTCAAGGTTACCGAGGCGCATGTAGCAATCTCCCATCGCCATGAAAAAACTGACGTCTGCATACTCGCCTGTGTGTTGAAGGGGCGTGTAAAAGCGAAGAGCTTCTTCGAACAGGGTAACTTCCTTGAGAGCGTCTGCAACTTCTCGGAAGAGGTCTCCGTAGTCGTAAAGCCGGGCACCTTCGGCGCTGTCTTCTGGATTTAACCATTCGAAATGGTGTAATGCTTCGTCCTTGTGGTCGTATCCCATTCTCAAACGGAAGAGACCAAGTTTGATTCGGAGTTCAAGTGGAAGACCAAGTCCATAGGAGTCTCGTGGCCATTGTTTTGGGATATAGCCATCGGTTTTGATACGTCGAGGGGAGTCGTTGGAATCCCATTCTCGATCGTCTTCGTGGAAGTTCTCCCACATTGTATCATCACCGCGACCAAGAAGCCACCTGCACAACGACTTAATTGCTCTAAGACCTTCATCATGCCGGCCTAGGTAGGTAAACAATTCTGCGTAGATATTGACGTCTGACCAGGAAAATTCGGGGGCCTCATCTGGGTCAACGGTCATGTAATAATCAACGCTATCAGACCAATAGTCGAACGCCGTCTGTACATTGCCCAGATCAATGTACGTTTCCGCAAGGTGACGAAGCGCCCTAACGTTGTGCGGGGACCCTTTAAGGATGCGCTCATAGTCTGTCGCAGCCCGGCCATTATGTCCTAGCTCACGATAAAGTGCCGCTCTCTGGAACCGAGCATTTAGATTATGCTGGTCGATATCGACTACTCGACTATAACAGTAGAGGGCATCATTCAGGGCTGTCTGCCTATCGTCACCTGCACGCTCCAGGACCATTCGCGCAACTTTGGCCCAGACTGATGGATCTTTTGGTCGCGTGTGAGCACCACTGAAAAGCGCCGTTAAAGCTTTGTCCTTTTCACCCTCCGCTAGGAAGATTTCAGATAGCAAAGAGTGAGCGGCGAACATTTCGGGGTTGATCTGGATCGCGCGTTTCACCAGTTCGGTTGCACGTTCGTAGTCTCCGTCAATGAATGCAGATGTAGCCTCTGAATGTAGCGTTTTGAACTCATGACTGGGTTCTAGAGGCCTGCGAGGTCCTCTCTTGATACCCTTGCCACCTCTGGCACCGTACCGGCCTGAGAACCTGCCAGTACCCCTGCGACGACGTCTTCGAGAGTCGTCTTCTTCATCATCGTCTGCGGCTTCTTCTGCCATATCAGGCGATTCTTCATCCTCCCTAGTACGTTGTCAGTGTGAAACGCAAGAAGGGGCCATTCAGTGCGACTTACGAGTCCTCATCCCCAGAGAGCTCGTATTCCTCTTCCGAGTCATCCCTGGCCTGATATTCCTCAGCGTAGTATTCATCTTCGATGGCTGGTTGGTCCAAGAATTGTGAGGGACCGGGAAGCGTGTCTCCGTATAGTCTGGGGTCCAGCAATGATGTGTCGAACTCCTCTTCCGCAGCAGGTTGTTGGCTACCCTGCACTGCGTACTGGACCTCGTCCGTAAGAGGATGTTCCGGGTAGTCCCAATCTGAATGATCCATATTGACGCCTCTTGTATTTTGTCACCACCAATGAGACAACATATAATAATAGAAGCAGTTCTAATCACATCGGGCGACTGTCTGCGTCAAGCGCTGTCCATAGCAGACTGCAGGTGGCCTATCACAGCATTGCACAGTTTATTTTCTATCCTTGATGAAAATATTAATTATATATTTCTTCTAAGCACGAGGTTAGTAGTATTCGTCGTAATTCTCCTATGCAGTACGTACCAGCAAGGCACGAGGATGCGTCCGAAGAAAAAAGAAAAGGGAAAAAAAAAAAGAAAATAAGTCAATGGTTTTGCGAACAAAGTCTACTCATTAGAACAGCATAGACTAAAGAAACTATCCGGCGATAGACAAGCAGCTAAATAGACAAGAACTAGAACTAATGCTGGGGTCAAGGTTTGGAATGGTCCAGTGACCTGTGAGTTGCCGAATCGGGCCAAGGCTCAATCCGATCCTTCAGTTCTTGTTCTTCTGGTCTCTTCTCTCTCCTCCTCTTCCTCCAACTCCATCCATCACATCTTCCCCCCATCCTTTTTTGCTCTTTTTTCTTTTCTTCTCTTTATTTTTCTTATTCTTTTGATGCTTCAGATCTTCTGCTTGCTGTGTTTGACACACTTCCGCAGTTGATTCTGACATCCTTTCGTTAAAAAGCAATTGCAAGAAAAAAAGACGGAAAAAAGAAACGGCCACACAAAGTCTCTCCTCCTAATTACACACCACTCACGCACACGGCAACGCCTTCGTGGCCACCACCGACTCTCCCTCCCAGATTATCTTTGACAGTCGATTCAGGTCGTGCAGCCACTGGACTGGTCTGTGCCCCCCCCTCCCCAATCTCGAATCTTGCCTAGAGCTGTTGTGGTTGGAATACTCGGAGTTTCCCTACTCAAGAGACATCTTCTTTTTGGTTATTATTTGCGCCGTTTGGAATTCGCTTCCGACCTTCATTTTATTCCATTTCGAAAATACAGCAATTTTGTTCGTCGACCTAGGCTGTCGTTCGGTATAAACTCGATTTCGCACACACACACACACACACACACACACACACACACACAACAACAACAACAACAACAACAACAACAACAACAACAACAACAACAACAACAACAACAACAACAACAACAACAACAACAACGACGACGCAAACTCAGCAGGAACTGCAGGTGTTTTGCAGTAATATTGTATCGATTTTGTTATACCTTGGAGCCGGTTCCGAAAAGAAAGGACGCCCGATTATCCCGATCGATCGAGCCCTTTTTTCTTTTCCCTTCCGATTAAATCCCATCGATATCCGCCTTCATGGCCAGTCATATCATTGGCAACCGCAACAGTACTCCTGACGCGTCCAATTCAACCCTTCGTCCGCCATCGTCTGCTCGCAACCTGGGTTCCCATCAGCTGCGAGCATCCGCCGATATGTCCGGGTTTCCCTCACCTTTGTCCTCGCGCAGTATGCGTCCGTCATCGGAGGTTTTCTACAACCAGCAGTCCCACAATCAGAACAATAATGAGGATGCGCTAGACCGTGCAGGGCAGCAGTGGCTTTCCGACATTGACCAGTATGAGACTACTTTGGAAGAGATGGCGGCAGCTACATTGGATCAGGATTTCAAGGATGAGCTCAGTGCCATTGAGCAGTGGTTCCGGGTCCTCAGCGAGGCCGAAAGGACTGCTGCTCTGTACGCCCTGCTGCAGCAGACCACCCAGGTGCAGATTCGTTTCTTCATTCAGGTTCTGCAGCAGATGGCAAAGAGCCATCCTATGTCTGGTTTGTTGTCGCCAGCCAACTTTGGCGAAAAGGGTAAGTCAATACTACTCTCTGCATATTCGGACAGATGACTGATAAATTCTGTAGACGCCATGTCCAACCGCCTAAATGACGCCATGTCGAAGTTGAACGTCGACAGTTCGCGTAACTCTCTTGGTCGTCCTCCGCCTTCCCCAGGTGCCAAGCGCAACTCGGGTCTCGACCCCTCCACCATCAATGCGATGTTTCCGGATGCTGCTGCAGCCATTGCGCGGAAGAAGGCCGAGTTCACCCAGCAGACTGGTAATGCTCCTCCCTCAAACCGTAACAGCGCTGTTTTCGGGGACCGTACATCGTTTGTTGCGCCTACGATTTCCGCTCCCGACAACAATGAGGGCTTGGGCCAGCCGCCCTCTTCTCCTTGGACTCAGCGTGGTGGCTCTGACCAGCCGCCAATTGCTCGCCCCAAATCCTCGTCTGGTCAGCAGCCCATGGGGCAATTTAGTCAGCCGTCTACGTCTTCTGGCTTGCGATCTCCATTGCCCACCACCCAGACTGCCACGATTCCTGCCCCTGACATTGAAGCGCCATTGCTGTCACCTTACAATGTGGGAAATGCTAGCTGGGCATCCATGACCAACACTCCCATGACTGCCACTTTTGGCGGTCAGCAACAGCAGCAGCCACAGCAGCAAGCCGATATGGTGGCTAACGCCACCGCAATGAAGCTCGCTGCTTTGTCTACGGTGAACAATCGCATTGCACTGGATGATGCCCGCAAATACCGTCGTGCTCGCTCCAACGATGGACAAGGAAAGAACACTAATGCCAGCAACAACCAGAACATGTCGCAAGGCCTTACCAGCCCCGGTCTTCCGGGACCAAATGTCGTCTCTGGGCAATTTTTGAACCCTCAGCAGCTTGCTGCATTGCAGGCCCAACAGCAAGCTGCCATGGCAGGGCGACGTTCGCGCCCTACATCTCCTGGAATCGCCATGCAGGGTGGCGCTCTCGGTCCTATGGGATTCACATCGCCGCAGAACAATGGATTCTTGACGGCCTATGATCCCAACAGCGCCCTCCTGGGTAACGGATTAGGTGCTCTTGGAATTGGGCAGTTTGGCCTTGGTGGTCACGAAGGATATCTATCCGACCACTCCGAGGTTACTCGTGGTCGTTCACCACGCGGTCGCCGGGGTAGCTCGAAGCCGCCGGAGGACCCTACTGACCCGACCCTCTTGAAGGACATCCCCAGCTGGCTGAGGTCTCTGCGTTTGCATAAATACACCGACCACTTGAAGGATCTCAAGTGGACCGAGCTGGTTGAACTCGACGACAAGGCATTGGAAGAGCGTGGTGTCAACGCCCTGGGTGCTCGAAACAAGATGCTTAAGGTAAGATTCTTGATGGCCATTGGTAGCGAACAGAAACTGACCGTATCATGATAGGTCTTTGAACAAGTCCGCGAAGCCAAAGCGGATGGAAAATTCGAGAACACTGCGTAATTAAATGCATATATCCATTTTTCTTCTCTTCTCGGCTGTTTCGTTGAACGTTCTTACTGCATTAATCGACAAGTTGTCTTTGGACATAAGTGGCAGGATCCGATAATTCTCCATGAGCGATTCGATTGGAATCTTGACAAGGTAATTGTTTAGTAATTGATTCAAGTTTCTGTTTTCTGCTCTATTGGTCACTTCGTGACGGAAAGACAAACCTTTGTACTTACTAGTTGTCTCTCATCTATGTGTTTCTTGACTATATTGGACTTTTATGTCAGTTGCCGTTGACTGGTGATGATCTCAATGTACTGGATACGGGGGGACCAGGCCATGTCTATACCTTGATGTTACAATCGATATGAGTGAGGATGTCTGGAAGTTATAGTAATGGATTTGGATTGATGTATAAAGTGTTCTGTTCGTAATTTGTACTCTGTAGTATGCGCTAGGTAGTGTAGTTGGATGTTGTGACCTGATTGGTCCGTTCCGGCCGCCAACTTCGCAACTCCGACGACACCGCGGCTCCGGCCAGTGAAGCAACCACATTTCCTCGCTCATTGTCTATCCACATTGCTATTTCACAGAAAGACATACAGAGCAGATTGGATTGACACTACATCCTAATACTACACGCGCATAGTTCGACTAACCAGACCACAACGTTGCTCGACTCCAACCGATTATCTCGAGAGCTACAAAACAGAAAGAATTCAAACACAAGAATCCAACCCAAAGGGACCCAGAATCCAAAATGCCACCAACGAAACAAGAAATCTCCCTTCTAATCAACCCCCTCGTCCCTGAATCTGTCCAACACAACAACCGCGTACGTCCCTGTGCAACCCCCATCCCCCAATCCCCAAACCTCCCCAACTAATCATCTCTCTCCTTATAAAAACCAGATCCTCTCAAACCTCCACTCCATAACCTCCTTCCTCCTTGGCCTCTCCGCGGGCATCCTCGCCCTCCAATCCTCCGCCGGCTTCGCATTCTACTTCCTCGGCACGATCACCGTCTCCGGCTTCTTCCACGTCCTTTTGCTTTACCGATCTGGTGGAAAGGGTGCTGGGTTGTTCTTTCCGGGTGCTGGGGGTGGGGAGATTGAGGATATTAGTATGGATGGGCGGATAGGGAAGACGCAGGGGAATGGGAAGGTGTTGAGGAAGGGGGCTTGGAGGGATGTTTGGTTTGGGGGTGGGGTGCTGGGGGAGGCGTTGTCGGGGTTTATTTTGGGGTGGTCGGGTCTTGGAGGTGTTCTTAGGTGATTGCTATTTTGAGGAAGAGGGAATATGGGAGGTGGTTTTGGTATTGGGGTTACTTTGAAGCGGTGGCTTAAGTGGCCTGGGTGGTGTACTATTATTACTGGTACTTGGGTGTTTTGACTATGCTGCTGGGATTTATTGGCTCGGTAATGATACTGATGGCATGCATATTTATGCGCTTTTCGATTTAATTGACTTCGGGGTCTTATCGTGTGGACATGAACTGCACGCTCGTCCAGACACGGCGCCATTGACTTCCAGAGTAGCCTACCAGCGACGACATATGAATATGGCTTCTGGCCGATACGCCGAGCGAGTGATAGAGGCGCGTTGGTATTGAAAACTACATAAATGAATACACTCGCTTCCGGTGCTAATTTTCATAAGCCATTTATCATCAGACTATCCTTCTACCAGACCATCCTTCTACCAGACCATCCTTCTACCAGACCATCCTTCTACCAGACCATCCTTCAGAAGCATGGCTTCCTGCATTCACTTCTCTTATCTTTTCACCACTACCTCTCTCGCTCTATCCCCCTTATACCTCTATCTGTCCAACAACATAGCACATGATGGCCTTGAACTTGACTCATTGCCTCGTCCATCTAGATTCATCCCACCAGATTTCTTCCGTTGCCACATTGTCAAATCCTCGAAAATGGATTGTTTAAGCTCTCTAGCAATGTAATATGCGAGCATGACACAGGGGAGAAGAACACACCCAATTCTAGAGAGCAAACGAAAGCTTTGGACATACCAAAAACCCCTGCTCGACAAACTGTCAAATTCGGTTGACATAAATGCTTTTCAGTGGCTTATTGAGAACTTCGAGAAGTATGGTTCTTAGATTTAAGGAGCAAGGTTATGCATTGGTACAGAAGATATTTCGAGCTCCACAGAACTTTCATGTCGGAGAATTTGACTTGATCGAGTGTCTTCCTAATCTCAGGCCAACTTGTAAAGAGATCCATGATATACGTAGAGCAGTTACCCATCGTGCCTGCTGTGAGCCTTACCAAAGAGTTCCTGGATGGTTCTGAGAATCCTGCCTCAAAGACCAAGATTGATGTCCGCTTGATTGTGATAAGTTATGTAGTCATGGCTAAGAGTTATATCGGTGTATCAGGTCACAGAGAAGCTAAACTCATCTTATTCTTTAGTAACTCCGGTTAATCCCCATTCTATGTCGTAGACGGTGTGGATTTAATGCCCTTGGTGCTCTGGCAATTGATACTTCTTTTTATCTCCATAGCCGTCAATATGGAGCTCGATTTCCCTGGGGCTGGGAAGAATCCCAGAAGAAAAACCATCAGGCCGGAAATCTTCGTTCACAGAACCATCTTCTTCAACCAAGCTTTTGGTACTATACCAGATTTAACATTGTATCAATGCTGGTTCCCTTTGCACCAATTCAGCCATTCATGTTGGAACTCGACTGCAGATCGCCTGATGTTTTAGAACTCGGAAACCTCTGTGTTCTCCGTGGAAGACTTCCTCTCACTATTTCTCAACTTTGTTTGGCTGTTGTTTCTTGCAAGTGAGGTGGACTCTCCGTCGCATTTTTGTATCGGTATCTTCTCTCTCCCTCTCCTCCCCCACCCCTCTCTCTCTTTTTTTTGTGATGGTGACGGTGCACGCGGCTGTGAAACAAGTTTAAGCGATCAAGATATCATATCCGCTTGTCGTTGAACTGAATTGAGTGAAAGAAGGGATAAAAGGATATATATCTTGATGGTAGAGTAGAAGCTCTGAAATACGTGGTGGGATATTTACTAAAGGAGCTTATCAAGGTATGTACTCCTACTACGACTAAGGCGGACAATATTCAAGAGAGAAAGTCTATTATGAACTCCGACGGAGTTAATCGAGTCAAGTCTATCTATATAAAAAGCAAAACCAACCAAGGTCATCCAAACAGGGGTATACCTAGCAGAACATTAAAACGTATGCAAGCCATGGTGGAATCCAAAATCGCTCAAAAGTAAAGAAAAATAAAAGAAGATATGCACATCAAGAAAAAAACGTAAAGCAACAGAAGAAGATGAATGAGATCGACCTCCCCCAGGGAACCAATCGATCATGCATCATCACCACCATCTTTATTGTACGGTTCACTTTCGGGTGTATTTGCCAACGCGCTCTGCAGCGCACTAGTCAAATCAATGTGGAAGAATGGCCGGTTGATGCCCTGTACCATCGCCACCTTGCGCGGGTTTTGGCTCTGGTACGCCTTGCTGGACTTGAGGTCCTTTTGCAGCTTGTCGTCGCGGGAGCTGTTACTGCTGCCGTCAGACGACTCCTCGATGTCGCGCGTGGTCTCGTGTGTTGTGGTTTGGGATGGGTTCTTGAGACCCTGCTCGGGGTCTTCTCCCTTCGAAAGAGGTGGGTTGATGTTTTGCGTTTGTTGGTTGTTGACAATTTCGGCGTGTGCGGCGGCGGAGGAACTGCCCTCGATTTCTGCCACACTGAAGATGGGTTTCCAGCGGTGGAAGCCATCGTCAGAGGCAGGGGTGGGGAAACCAAATCCGGCAGAGGCAAGACCACGCTTGGTCCATCGGTTGTTGATATGCGCAAAGTGCCACTGGACACGCTCGGGGGCAGCGTACATGTCGAGTTGGTTGCGGACATCGATGAGGTTCTGGATCGAGGTCACGTCGACGTTGTTGACAGACGAGAAATCAAGGATAACAGCGCGGAGAAGGGGCAGGTGCTTTTCTTCTGCCACACTGCCCTTACGCGGGCCTGGGTCGTTCCACGGGCGGTCACCGGGCTTCGAGTAGGCGAATGGGTTTGTGCGGCGAGTTTGCGAGAAAATGGTCCGGACCAGGTTATCGGTGTAGTGGTTGGCATTGGGATAATTGAATCCTTCGGAGAATCGATAAATGAAAATACCGGGGAATGGCTGCTCCACGTTGACCTCCGGGTTCGATCCGTCGTTGTGGCTGATGGGGAGGAAGATCGAACGGTGCAGCTGGTCCTGATCCTCAGAAGAACGGTTGTTGACGGCGCCATACTTTCCTTGCTCATCCACGAGGTGGTCGCCAATAACAGAGTGAATAGTCACTCTGCCCATGAATTGACCGCGGGCCTTGGCCACGCGGAACAGCAGAACGGCAGCCGAAATACAGATGGTGCAGTAGATACCGTCCTCAATGGTGGCGAAAACGGAGACAAACACACCGACGAAGAAGATAATAACGTCCAAAGGCGAAACGCGCCAGAACTGGTAAACCGTGTTGGGAGGGGTGATCAGGTCACCAACAGCGTGAATGATGACACCGGCCAGAGACGATTTGGGGATGTAGAAGAAAACAGCCGTCAGGGCATAGATAGCGATAAGAACGAGAACAGCCGTAATGCAGCCAGCAAGGGGAGTCCGGACACCAGCCTTAGACTTAATGGCAGTACGCGAGAAGGAACCAGTAGCGGGGTAGGCACCGAGGAAAGGACCAAGCAGGTTGGACACACCAATGGCAACCATTTCCTGGGAAGGGTCGATGGTGTAGTTGTTGACACGACCAAAGGACTTGGAAATGGCAATATGTTCGATCAAGAGGACAATGACGGCAGCGGGAAGTTCGTTGGCGAAGGCCTTGATGATCCGGGTGTTTATAACCGGGACAGCCGCATTCTGGAAACCTCGCGGTACTTGGCCAATAACCTGGAACAGAGGGTCATCTTTCCGGTGCAGGTTGACCGCAGCACTAATCATGGTGTAGAACAGAATGACAAAGACGGTGCGCAGAGTGGCGGCGAAGAAAAACATCTTGGCCCGTTGAGGGTACTTTTTGGCGCCGTAGCTGCAAGCGAAACGGATGATGTATAACATGGCAAGAGCGGTAACACCCATGGCGGCGTCAATCTTCGCGCTGGGGAGGTACTTGAGAGTGTCAATGATAACTTCATAGGTAGCACCTCGAGTGCTAAAATCTGCAGTCTGTCCAAGCAAGCTCTTGACCTGGCCGGCGATAATGTTGAGAGCGGAACCGGTCATGAAGGCTGAAATGGCGGGAAGAGGAATGAAATCAACAATAAAACCCAGTCGGGCCAGACCCAAGAAGCAGACGATTGCACCGCAGAGAATGGCCATGGCGGAAGCGATGATATGGCCCTCAATATCGGGTTGGATTTCCCTGGCCTTGATGACGACGGAACCAACGACAGTAGACAAGACAGCGACGGGACCGATGGTGATATCCTTGGAGGTAGCAAAGAACCAGTAGATCAAGACGCCCATGAAGGACGAGTAGAGACCGAACTGCACATCCAACTCGGCCAGTTTGGCGTAGGCCATACCCTGGGGAATGACAACGCAACCGACCGTGATACCTGCGACCAAGTCTCCGATAAGCCATTGCCAGTTATACCGGGTAATCCATGACAAGAAAGGGAAGAGGCTGTAGACATAGAGACCAAGGGCACGCAACGAAGGGGTATGCTCTTTGATCCATTCGTAAGATGTAGGCTCGGGTTCAAGGTAGGAGTAGGTTTCCATAGTGCCAACCGAAAAGGTCGACTCGCCCCGGGTCACGGCGTCTTGGTCGGCATTGAGAGGGTCACGGTAGGCAACCTGGATCCCAAGGCCTTTTGCCAGGCCATGGCCGACCTTGGTCTTGAGGTCTTCTTTAGACATGGTGAAAGCTGAGGTTGGGAGCAAGGCTCAGCCTGGCTCAATCGACCTATATAAGGTGGAGGATTGAGAAGAAAGCCCTTTCCAGAAGGGATAAACACGAAAGTGGTGAATCAATCGTATGTAGGTCGACACACAAGAGTATATATCAGTGGCGGAGGATATATTCAAATGAATCCCATGGCGAGATCGCGAAATGAAAAAATGAAAATAAACTAGTGGAAGTAATTAATCGGAGGCCAAGTCCGATGTCGTGATCTCGAGCTGGTATGGCAGCACCGGGGGTATTTTCTGTACAGGGTTATGGTACTTTTGAATTGAAGGCAATAAGAGACGATGTAATATCCAAATAAAATGAAGAAAAAAAACCAGCGTGTTCTTGCGTGGGTGGCGTTCGATACCCTAGACTCCGATGTTTTGCCGCGGACTATGCGCAGACAATGGATGGAAGATAACCAAGAAGAAAGAAATAGAGAAACAGAGCAGTTTTTGAACGAGCCGTTGAACTAGTCAAAAATATAGCAGAGGTACGTATGCGGATGACAAGTTGATAGCAGTAATGGATCGTCAGGATAGAATTAGTAGCAACAAGTCTGGGATTTGCCGCAGGTTCTGGACCCGATGACGACGGCGTGGGCCCGTGGTTGTTATTTCATCTCGGGACAGTCCCGTAGTACAGCCATCCATGGTGCTTATCGATTAATTGTACTAATCGTATATTTTATATGGGTATATTCAATTGCCCTACTCGTACTGGATACACACCACTACTTGAAAAATATGTACAACACCTGTATACTCATTCATAACTGCGTGTATAACTGTCATTCTCTGCCCGTCAGCGCCAAGCCACTAGTATCCCGGTTCCAGACCCGCTAGGGCAAGGGCTTGTCACCCACCAATAATAAAATACCCAGCTTCATGCTGCCCCACAAGCCTCGTGCAGTGATCCTCCACCCTTAATCCCTGTGCACCAATAATAATATTGCCAGGACACGCCATCGCTGTGACCGATGGTGAAACCTGCGAACGGGACGTTCTTGAAGATTGCCCTTTTGGGAAGTTTTGCTCCCTTTTGCCCTCGAGCACGTCCGGGGTAGCTGAGCTTAGTTGGTTTAAGGTATATATCAGTGTGTTTATCACGACTCTATAATCATTCAAATCTTACTTGTTCTCCGTATACTCTTAGCTACTATCCTTGTGTTCAATTCCATATTGAATTACTAATGAAGATGCTTTTTCCGGCATCACACAATATGTACCCCACTCTAACACCATCCAGATCAAAATCACATCATCCATCTTATCGCTGCTTGGCCTACTATTTTGGGTTGACCTTGCCGCACCTTGACAGGAGCTCAACTTTAATTCTCGCATTGACATTGCCAATCTCGTTGAGACGTCTCTTTTCGTCCTCCCTTACATATAAACGGGTGCTCCGTGCTTGTCCATGCTTCAGTAGGGAACGAATCCTGTCATGTCATTCTTGGCCCCATGATCACATATAGAGTTACGCTTATTTGCTTTTCCAAACTCATGGGCTCGTATAGAGAGTTGGGTAACCAATGGGGCTGTGTCTATATCAATCATTCGCTTGGCCTTCTATCACGCGAGTGCAAGTACTTGCACAAGAAGCAAAGAATGTTCAAGTATCTCCACGGCGTACGGATATCGCAGCACATTCATTCTGCAAAGGTACGACGCATGCTCCATGGAGTAGCTTATTACATGCAGGGTCGTACGACTCGACCAAGGCTCTGGATTCGATTCGACTGAGAAATATCCCTCATGCAAGACCCTGTGCACCGGAGAGAAGTGAAACCATGTACTGTCTTCTAGTTTTGGTCACTAGTACGTAATAACCTTGCGGCTGAAGCGGTTCAAGTGTTCAGAAGGACAGCATGGTTACATCGTCTGTTGGTATATTGTATCTAGCATCAGCTGAGTTTGTTATGTCGTGCTACTGGTTCTCTCCATGTGATTTAACAGCGCGTTTTAACTTCAATCGAATGTGTGCGGACTTGGGCAGGGAACGCTCTCATACTGCATGGGCAGAAAATGTGTTCCGGTAAATTGCAGACATAAAATGGAGACGAGAGCGTACGGACACAAGGCTTCTTGGTTATGGACGTGCAAAGCTTGAGCTCCGTGACCGGAGTAACCCGTCGACAGTGCACAGACTCAAAGTAACACCGTCCGTGTCTGAGAGCCAGTTGGTAGAAATTTGTGTAAATATGTCTGACTAGCCTCAGTAGTTAGTCTGAGGCGCATTGATCTTAACATGAAACCGCAGATCGGATTTTGCATTCGACCTAGTTTAGGGTTATATCTGAGACAGCAATTCTATTATAAAATCCCGCATAGCACCTTACTCAGAGCACTCATCTATTCTAGCTTGAGAGCTCTGTTTCAAGGCATATCCAAAGCAATCCGCTTACAGGGCATAGCACCTTACTCGGACCTCTGCCACTCGGCACGGTTTCAAGGCAAACCAAAGCAACCCAATTGATTGATCTATAAACATCGACACGCTCCGATCCATATCATTCCCATTCAAACAATTAACGAAATTCCCACCGTGGTCTCGTTCATCTCATCACCTCCAGCCCCATTCCCATGCAACCCAATGAGCAACCGCATTATGCAAGGGAATAAATTAAAACAAAAGGAAAAAAAGTTCATAACAGGAATGGGGAAAGAAACAGAAAAGAGGAAGAAAATTCCATTGTCATCTCCCAAGTCTCTTGAGCGAAACGCCAGCCAGCAAAAGCAAATCATAAGCAGAGAAAGAAAAAAAAATAAACACAGAAAATCACCAGGGCTGAAATGGTATCATAAAATTTCATCATTTGCCCTAGCAGCGTCAACTTCATAAATCCTGTCCCGAGTCTGAGTCGTTTACTGAGATGCACACTGCACTCGCTCAGCACCTGCAGGAACATCGTCGTCATCCTCGTCCATGCCAGCGGCAGCACCCTGTGCCCGGGCCTGCGAGTACTCGCTCGAGTCAACATCCTGGGGTTCAAAGTCTTCCACCATGGCGTCGGCAGGAGCGTGGGTCTGCTCCATACGAGGAGGCAGAACCTGCTCCAAGAGGTGAAGGTTCTGCAGCTGGTCCTTCTCTGGGAACTTAACATCGAACTGAATGTAGAGGTTACCATGGTCGTGGTGACGGAATGAAGGCATACCCTGGCCCTGAACCACCTTGATAGAGCCTGGAGATGTCTGTTAGCATTGTATTTCTCTTCACATACAGCTTCAAGCGAACTTACCAGGAGTGACAACCTCGCCAGGAGCGATGTTCACGTTCAACCACCGGTCGTCAAGGTGTTCAACGGAGAAGCTGCCTCCGCCAAGAGCCGTAAGAAGATCAATCTCAACTTGGTAGAAAAGGTCGTCCTCTTTGCGCTGGAATCGGGGGTGAGGCTTGGTCTCAATCTCGAAGACAACATCTCCCGGCATGACACCAGGAATCTGGTCACCTTCCCCGCGGAACTCAACCTTGTGGCCGTTCCTGATACCCTTGTCGACGTGGACATGAAGCACCTTGCGCTCAACAACGGTCTTCTTACCACTACACTTCTTGCAGCGGTCCTTGTCACGGATCATCTCTCCCTCGCCGTTACAGTCAGGGCAAACGGTCTGGAAGCGCTGGATCATGGGACCCATCTGGCGCATCATAGTCTTCATACCGGAACCATTGCAGCCAGTACACGACTTGACGGCGCCTTCCTTACCACCGCGGCCCTCGCAGCCAGAGCAAATGACGGACTTCTGCAACGCAAGCTTTGAGACCTTGCCGCGGTAGATGTCCTCCAGGTTGACCTTGTGAACGTGGTGGATGGTACGGGCCTTCTTTGGGCCAGTGTCCCGCATACCACCGCCGAACATGCCACCAAATGGACCACCGCCGCCGCCGAAGAACTGCGCGAAGAGATCTTCAGCGCCCATTCCACCACCGGCACCACCACCCTCGAGACCTTCTTCACCGAGTTGATCATAGACGGAGCGCTTGTCCGGATCCGACAGAATCTCGTAGGCGTGGGACAGTTCCTTGAATTTATCGGCGGCTTCGGGATTGTCTGCGTTCTTGTCTGTACACAAAGCCATCGTTAGTATTCCAAGACTAAGCCTCTCTTGAATCTGGAGCCAACATACCAGGGTGGTACTTAAGAGCACCCTTCTTGTAAGCCGACTTCAACTGAGACTCAGAGGCTGAATCGGGAACCTGATCGCCAGCTTGTCAGTTTCACCGTTCCGACTGAATCATGAAATATATCGCAAGGTACTTACCCCGAGGATGTCATAAAGCTTGGTGTCATGAACCATTGTGAAGGTCTAGTCTAAAAGCTGACGGAAAGAGGGGAAATCGAAGAACTTTTCGGGAATGTGCGAGGACGAAAAAGAAAACAGAAGAGGATATCAAACGCCCGGGGAAAAGAGGAAAACAGCCTTGGTCTTTTGACCAGCGACTTTGATATTTGAGAGTGGGATTGGAGATGGGGAAAAGGTGAAAGAAGGATCTTTTGTGAAGATGTTTCGATTATCACCGCAGCGGCGATAGGCAGCGGCTGCTTTGTATTGGTAATACAGGTTGCTGTAACTTTTGTAACCCGATTACCAGGGTCAGGCACCAATGAACCACCAAATCAGGTTGTAATACGTGTTTATTTCACAATCCGTAGGTAATCCAGATACCGGAGATAAAGATGAAGCGAGAATTGGTCTAAAACAACTACAAGAAGGGCAATCCCGATATAAAGAGCACCTCAGAACGCTACCAATACCTCTCCTCACTCTAACTTCAAAACACATCAAAACCCGACTGGTCTCTCTTTTTTCACCTGCGCATTCTGGCTGCTTCGATTGCCCGTCCAGAAAGGAATCCATGGCCCGAGCGCTGGTACCGCCGGTCTTCGATGTGATTCTTCGCCTTTCCACCACTTTCGCCGCCTTTCTATGAAGGCAAATGGTCTTTTTAATTACGCGTCCGTGACAGGGTTCCAGTATTCCGTGTAGCAATTGTCTACTGTTGGGGGTAAAATACGGTATTTCATTTCTTTCCATGCGCTTCCATGGAATAGAGACAAAGATTTGAAGGAACTGATCTATTACAAGGGGAAAATTGCCTCTTAATACTGGAATAGGAGGGTGTATTAAGTGGCAACATTAGTCAGTTTAGGTTAATTGGCGCCAATATGAGGATAAAGTTAATGCCCGCAATGCATCCTTCAGTTGTTATGCGCGGAATTATGCACAAACTTTTCTTTGGCTTGTGTTTATGCCCCAGGCACTCAGGCGCCACAGTGGATGGCACTTAACCACTCGCTTATCAGAATCCGGAGCCATACGGAATTTGACTGCGAAACGAGCTAGTCATGACAGTATGGAGTAGTATATCTTTTAGCATTATCTGTAATCTGTAGACCTGACTGTCCTCCTCACCTTCAATCCGCTCAGCTTACTTCTATATTTATTCCCACATCATCAACACAATGGACCAACACCTCGGTTTTATCGCTGCCGTCGAAGAGGCTCAGAAGGGTGCCGCTGAAGGTGGTGTCCCAATTGGCGCAGCGTTGGTCTCCAAGGACGGCAAGATCCTCGGAAGGGGGCATAACATGCGCGCTCAGAATGGAAGCGCCATTCTGCACGTCAGTCCTTCCTTTCTACATGCAAGGCGCCAAATAAGCTCACGTCAAAACTTGTAGGCCGAGATGTCCGCTCTCGAAAACTCTGGCCGCCTGCCCGCATCGGCCTATGAGGGGTCCACTATGTATACCACCTTGTCACCTTGTGACATGTGCACTGGCGCTTGTTTACTCTACAAGGTGAAACGGGTGGTTATCGGTGAGAACAAGAACTTTGTTGGTGGTGAGGATTATCTTCGCGCTCGGGGTAAGGAAGTGGTTGTGCTGGATAATGAGGAGTGCAAGCACTTGATGGAGAAGTTCGTCAAGGAGAAGCCTGAACTCTGGTAGGTCTTTATAATATTCTTGGGATTCCCAGTCGCTGGACATCATGGGATCTAATGGTATTCAGTGATCCTTCTTTACTCGGATTCACCATGTTGCCCCAGTAATGTACTAATCGCAAACTTTTAGGAATGAGGATATCTCAGTTTAGGTTCAGGCGTTTGGTGGTTCAGGTCAAGGTGTTGCGGTTGAAGGGAGTTTAGTCATCCATCATGTACATAAAGCTAATATCCGGACGTTGTAAGTACTCATTCGCATGAAAATCAATTGGCTTATGAAGTTGTCAATCGGTGGATTTCTTCGAAGAAGAACTTCAAATCATCCGGCTTAACGAACGGAGTGACACCTGAAATTGTTAGTCTTGTGTGGACAATATTGAAAGAGTGGGTGTCATACCGTGTCCCAGGTTGGCAATCCATCCTTGTTTGCCCTTTTGGAACCCGTCAACCATGGTCTTAACGGCTTCCGCGATAGCCGGGCGGCCTCCATAAAGCGCACCAGGGTCAGCATTTCCCTGAATAGTTACACGCCCATTCGCAATCTTGAAGGCCTCGGCCGGGTCATGCAGCCAGTCGAGACCAACAACGTTGTAGCCCGACTCGCAAAGATCGTCAAGCGCATACCACGCGCCCTTTGCGAAGACCGTCATCGGCACTGGCTTCAATCCCATTTGCTCCAACCTTTTCGGCAGGTTGGCAGAGATATGGCGCAGATACGGAAGAGCAAAGTTCTTGAAAGACGCCGGAGAGAGCTCACCGGCCCACGAATCAAAGACCTGGACCAACTGTGCTCCCGCCAAAACCTGGAGAGCCAGGTATTCCACACAGATCTCTGCAATCTTCTGCAGCAATGCCTGCGACTGCTGCGGGTACTTGTAGAGCCACGTCTTGGCCTGGACGAACATCTTGCTTCCTCCTCCCTCAACCATGTAACATAGCAGAGTCCAGGGCGCACCACAGAAACCGATTAACGGCACCCGTCCTTGCAGTTTATGCCGTGTGAGAGTAATGGCCTTGTATACGTAGTCTAACTCATCCTTGACATTGACATCTTTCTGCATGACCTTCTCGTATTGGCCGTCGTCCGGCGACTGGAGAGGGTCGGGGAAGTGAGGACCCTTCTTATCTACCATCTCAACCTGCATTCCCATGGCCTGGGGGATGACCAGGATATCTGAGAAGATAATGGCAGCATCGATCAGACCGGCATATCGTTCGACCGGTTGGATGGTGATCTCCGATGCAACTTCGGGCGTCCGGCAGCATTCGAAGAAATCGCGGCCGCCTTTGGCTTCATGATACTCGGGGAGGTAGCGTCCAGCTATAAAATCATCAATGTGTCAGTCTCTCCCTTTGTTTCGTTTCACATCGATAGCAAAGTCATTGGGAACTCACCTTGCCGCATAACCCATATCGGAGGACGTTCCACTTTCTCGCCTGCAATTACGTCAGTTCTGTTTCAATTAAGGAACTTCAAATTGAATACCTCTTGCAGCTCTGAGTAGAAGATCGTTCTTGAGAGGTTCAAATTGTTTCTGCATTTTGGCGTGATGGTGTGTCGTTGTGACAAAAGGACCTTAGAGAGGCGGGGCGATATTTTATCAGCTCAGTGTCTCGGCCCATCCGGCGCTCAGTGGGTCCGTTCTACGGGAGTGAATACGTTATTGCCCGCAAAGCGATATTTGTGGACTTGCATGGCTTGTAGCATTCATATTTGAAGGCGCTAATTATTTTACATGGATCTACCTAGTCATTGAAATCCCAATTGTACACATTCCTTTCACATTAATCTTCTTCGCCTTGTCTCTTCCGGAGATTAGCCATGCTGTACGTAGACTCATTCAGTTCCTTTCGTTGCTTCCCTTCAGCTTCCGTTGTGATATCCGAAGTACCCTGGGTGTTAATTGCTCTTGTCAGTTCATGGATGGGCTCCCAATCTAGAGATTCCGAGCCAGCCTTCACGCGGAATGCTTCCACGAGAGTCTGGGGAGAAGTAGGGCTTTCCCTCCATTCTTGAGTCGATCCAGCCTTGCGAACACCGTCAACAGAAACAACAATCGTTTCATTGTTTCTCGTTAGGTCAAGAACATTGCCAGAGAGCTGGATAGGGTTGTGGGCCTTCAGTGTCCCGGCTGGTTCCAGCACATAGCAGAGAAGTTGCGAGGATCTGTAGCAGATGTTTAGACACAAACCTTCAAGGATAGATAGAACATATACTTACCCCTCAAGACTAACTATGATGGCATTCGATGTTCCAAGAGACACAGCCCAGATGCCGCGGACAGCGACCTTCGTAGTTTCAGAAGCATTATCCAAGAGAGGGACCTTTTGAAGTATTTGACTCTCTGCCCATTTCCAGACGAACAAATAGCTGTCACCGCCACCTGAAATGAGATATTCCGGCGCCCACTGAGGAACACAAAGCTTGCTGATAAATGAATTGTGACCTAGGCAAAAGTTCTCAATGACATGGGCTTGAGGAGGGCCACGGGATACCCGGATATGTTCGTCCCGATCTCCAGTCAGGATATAAGAGCGTTTGCTATCAGGCAACGAAACATAAATCAAATCTGTCAGCAGAGAGACATGGCCAAGCAATACTTTGTGTTCGAATGCTGGTCCGGTCTTCTCCTCTGGTCTGTAGCCTTCCTTCCATTGCCGTTTTTGCTGTTCCAGAGCCCGCAAATTCTTCTTAGAGTGCACAGTTAAAGACGTCGCTGCAGGTTGGCTCCTCGTCTGGGCGATTGTCCGGGATGGGAGAGATGTTGGCAATTCACCAAGATTCAATGGCAAAGAATAGACATCTCCAAATTTATCTCCACAGAGAATGGTGGTGTCGTTGTTGGCCAAGACAATGGCGGACGGCCGCTTTGGCATGTTTCTGTCCAGAGTGTTAGCATTCAATCTACGTCTTTGAAGAAATGTCCATACCGTGCACTCAATTGTTCAAGAGCTCCATCATCCCCTACAGAGAAAACACGGACGCATTTGTCTTCCGATGTAAGGGCAACCACGTGCTTGCCACTAGAAGAAGCAATCAGCAGGGGAATACTCGACCATGCAATCGAAGCCGGAGATTTTCTTGAATCTTTGCCAGTGGGGTTCGATTCCTCATTTGCAGGCGCTTCAGAGTTGGAGACTCTTCGCTTCTTCTCTGGAGGCTCTTGGTTCACTTCCACACCATCTACATCCCGAGGCCATATGGCGAGTCGCTGTCCGGTTTCAGCAGCATAGGAGTAAATTTGTGGGCCAGAAGAAGCAAGCAGCAAGCTCTGGGAGCCAGTAGATTGTCTATCCACGTATCGGACGCAATGGAATGGGTGTTGGAAGTTTCTGGTCATGGTGCAGGTAAAAGACCGGATACCACCGAGTCAGAAATAGATAAATCGATAATTCAGGAATGACAATGATTTAGCTCTTGCAGATATCATCCGACATGAAAAACTGAGAATAGCAAATCAAATATCATAAACGCGGCTCTATACAGCCGCCGTGAAGCCCTTTTCTTTTTGCGGCTCCGCTGGCGGGCGGGAAGCACGTGATCTTCTCGCTAGGCGAAGCCACAAGAAGATTTCCCAAAAATGTCAAAATTCTTTTTTTTCTTTCCTTCTTTGAACTTCAACGTCACGATTCGACATCGTACATCACCAACTTTTAAACAATTTCCTTGCCCTTAAACATCCTATCTTCAGTGAAATAAGGAGACATGGGGGGCAAGTCGGCTTTCAAGACCGCTTACTTCGAGAAGCTCAAGACCAACCTTGATGAGTTCAAGACGGTCTTCATTGTCGGTATCGACAATGTCAGCTCTCAGCAGATGCACGAGATTCGTCTGAGTCTCCGTGGTGAGGGCGTTGTCCTGATGGGTAAGAACACCATGGTAAGTTTGCGCTTGGTCTGCTGTATTGGAATAGCTATTGACTTGTGGTTTTAGGTTCGCCGTGCCATCAAGGGCTTCGTTGCCGAGAACCCGGAGTATGAGCGTTTGCTTCCCTTCGTTAAGGGTGAGTTTTCCTACCTTGCGATAAAAAAAATAATTAAAAAAAGAGCGATCAATTTGGTGGAATTAGACTAACTGATTTTTTGTAGGCAACGTTGGTTTCATCTTCACCAACGGTGACCTCAAGGAGACCCGTACCAAGATCCTCGCCAACCGTGTCGCTGCCCCGGCCCGTGCTGGTGCTGTTGCTCCTGGCGATGTCTGGATTCCTGCCGGTAACACTGGTATGGAACCGGGTAAGACCTCTTTCTTCCAGGCTCTCGGTGTCCCCACCAAGATTGCCCGTGGTACCATTGAAATTACCTCGGACCTCAAGCTCGTTGAGGCTGGCACCAAGGTCGGACCTTCTGAGGCTTCGCTCCTTAACTTGCTGAACATCTCGCCCTTCACCTACGGTATGACCGTCGCCCAGGTGTACGACAACGGCCAGACCTTCGGCTCGGAGATCCTCGACATTGAGGAGGACCAGCTCCTCAAGGCTCTGTCTTCGGCCATCCAGCGCATTGCTACTGTCTCTTTGGCCACCAACTACCCTACCCTTCCCTCGGTCATGCACTCTCTCGTCAACGGCTACAAGAAGGTTCTCTCTGTTGCCGTCGAGACCGAGTACAGCTGGCCCGAGATTGATGAGCTCAAGGACCGCATTGCCAACCCTGATGCTTACGCCTCTGCTGCTCCCGCTGCTGCCGCTCCCTCTGGCGGAGACGCCCCCGCCGAGAAGAAGGAGGAGGAGGAAGAGGAGGAGTCTGACGCTGACATGGGCTTCGGTCTTTTCGACTAAGCGCATCGCTCGTCTGATTCACGGAACACGATTGCCATGTATTAGATTTTTCTTATGACCTGTTAATGGTTGGAAATGGAAAATTTTCATGGATACAATCCTTTTTTGGATATTCATCTAGATATGGACGTAGACATACGCTCCATTTCTCTGATGAAATTGGTGAGTTTCATTCCTTTCCCCTTTCTCTACCACAAGTCAACCCACATACATTGGTGAATGATGAGACCTTTTTTAACTCGTAGCATACCCTCATGGGATGCTTTGAAGAACAAAAATCGCAACAACAACACTCTAATTTTTTGCTGACACCTTTGCACTCATTCTACCTTTTTGTCACATCATACATTCGCTTCAAGCATTGAATGATTGCTAACGGAATTCTAAGATTAGTTACCGATCCAATTGACCGTGGTCTACGGCACTTCGAGCTCCTGTACAGCTCACGTAGTTTCGCTCATTGTAGTGCTAGAAACTTGCAATCAATACTATTGATCTCAATCCTTCGAATGTTCCTATTGGTCCTCAACATCTCATCGTAACCCGAAGATTTTCCCTATGCTCTGTCCCTCTCCCTCCTACGGTACATTGGATCATCCAACCCATCAATAGGAATAAACCGCGGCAGCTCTATAATCCGCCCAATCCACCTCCTCACATTTCCGAACTCCTCGAGCGAAATATCCCCCATAGGCGCCAACGCGACATACGGAAAAACCGCAATATCCGCAATCGTCGGCCGTCCCAACACCAACCACTCCACACTCCCCAAATGCTGATTCAGAATCTGCAACGACTTCTCCCCACGAACCCTTGCCTCCCGCAGCGTCTGCTCGGTACTCGTAGTCCCCAACCCGTTAAATGCCCCACCGAGAGAAACTATCGCGCGTGCTGTGAAAACGCCATACTGCACCCAACTAGCAGCGAAAGCGAGCCAGTTCGTGATAAGCGCTTGTCCTGTGATGTCCGTAGACCACCAATTATTTCCATCTGGGGAGTTGTGATACCTCCCAGCCAGATAGACCAGAATTGCGGCGGAGTCCGTGAGGACGAGGTCGCCGTCGACTAAGGTTGGAACCTCACCTTTTGAGTTGATGGCGAGAAACTTTTCTCCGCGCTGCTCGCCGTTGCGTAGGTCGAGTTGGATTATGTCGAGTGGAATGTTGAGGAATGAGGCTAGGAGGCGGGCTTTGTAGCTGTTGCCGGATGCTTCGTTGCTGTATAGCGTTGGCATGATGGGCTTTGGTTTGGATTATGGTAATGAAGATTGGAGGTGCTGGGACGACTTAGATAAGACTGTCTAGTGCATCAAGATTGCTCTAATTTTTGAGGGGCATGTTCGTGGATTCCTGGTGCTATATATATCTGGTGAGATAGCACTGTACCATCTGTTGCACCACCTGCCTGACTGGCTGACGCACATAAACCGATACGAGGCAACTTACGAATCAGTTTGAAAAAGTACATTATGACTAGGATGAGTACTGCATAACGCTAAGCAAATCCCGGTGTGATTATCAGGCTATGGCTTGCGTCTCAATTCCCGCAGTAAGACCTCGTGTTTATAGAATATAAAATCTGATGGTCGAACATGTTATGCGATCTAGAAGCTTTTGCTGCTCTTGTTGCAGGTCTATTTAGTCTGCAGCTTTTACCTAATATATATAGTGTTTATCTGAATTGGGAAGCCTTCGCTTCACATCAAGTATGGGAGACGATATATCTTTCAGAAAAAGAAGAATCAACCAACATCTTCCCTCTCAATCCTCTCCATCACCTCTACTACCTCCCTAACAAGTATCCTAGTACCCCGATCCAGCGCTGTAACACCAGAAACCCACCGAAACCTCTCCTTCTAAAATTCCCACGTCCACTCGACTACCCCTTCTCCCCCGTCCACTCCGCCCCCCGGTCCTTCGCTTCCCATAGAATCTCCCTCCCACATATCAAAACCCACTGCGCAGCAGCCGGAACCCTCTGATCCAAAATCCTAATGTTCTCCTTAGCAAGTAACCCATCGCACTTTTCCTCGTATGATTCCTCGTCTTCTTCGTCTTCGATTTCTGATTCTTGCGGGAGATAAGTCTCGATGTCTTCGTGGTGATGTTTCTCCCATGGTACTTCTTCGAGAGCTTACATTAAGATTTGGGTGATGCGGGATAGGTCGCTGATTGAGTCTGCTGTGCAGATGTCATGGTTGTGCAGTTTTGTGATGAAGGTGTTGGTTGATAGATCTCTGACGTTCGGGGACGATGCTCGGGTCGAATGGGGAGGGTTCGATTTCTAATTGTGTTAGGGAATTTTCTTAGCTGAGAAACGGGGAAGGGGGCGTACGACTAAACTCAAACTCCGTTAGATCTTGGCCCATCTTATACATTTGGTCTTTGAAAGTTCCACCAGGGAACAAGATGTCTTGCAGTTCAACAACGAATTCAATGAACCTGCTATTATGAACGGGATATGCCTTTACGGCATCACGGAGGACCACGAAGAGAGGGCCACAGCTTGGTCCATATTCACTTGGCTCTTCGGTTTGTTTCTTGATCATGTGGTCACGGCTTGCCTGACGGTCCGTGGAATTAGAATAGAAGGAAGGATCTAAGAAAAAGGAGCATAGGGCTAAGAGGATGTCCGGGTGTGGAGGATAGTTGCGGTTGGCCTATTAGTTTAGGAACGACTCGTAATCCGGGGGGTTGATATTTCCTGAGTATGAATGGCTGTGGTGACATTGTATAAAGCAGGCGTAATTGTGTAGAACTGATGTTGGTAATGGATTAAAAGAAAAAGACCAGCGCATCTTAAGTGACATACTACGTAGCGACCTTATCCAACCCAAAAAGTTAAAGTCAACCTTGTTGTTGCTCCTTTCCTAATCGAGATTTACTACGTACTGTATTTCTCGGAACAGCAAAAACATGCCCTTGTATGTACGGGGTTATCAAACCCATGTCATGCTAGAAGCTAAACCTTTAAAACAACGAGGGAATATAACAAGAACCACATTATGTAAAGAAAGGACTAAAAGAGTCTATATAACAGTTGTCAGAATCAACCACCCTCCTCACCACCCCTCCCACCAAACCTCCCCCCAAACCCACCCAGATCCCTTCGGAAGAACTTCCCAATATTCTTCAGATTCAGATTCTCATTCAAGTTCCCAGCGTAGCTATACCCTTCGTTGCTACTGTCTCCTCCAGACGGAGACAAAGCCCCCGACGACGAAGAGGGTGCAGGACCTCCGGCGTTACCGTTTGATGGTGTACCAAATCGATCAACACCATCTTTAGCAGCGGAGATGATAGCCGAGCCGAGTATGGACGGGTCGAACCGGGATGTAGACGTGGAACCTAGGCCCTGAGATACAGAACCAGATGAGGAGGTACCTGAGGGTTGCAGCGCAGCAAGGACAGGATTGCTTTGCTGGAGATTCGGAGCGTGGCGTTCAGATGCGCGATGCACTTGGAAGAGTTCCACGAGGTGGTTCTGTTCCTGTCGACTGCGGATACCCTTCATGTCAAGGATCTTGCGGAAGTTGGCGTTGCTTTGATCGGCGATGTGGATTAGGTATGCTTGGACGAGGGCTTCCGGGGGCGAGGGGTGAACTTGGACGGTTTTGAGGAGGGCTTCGATTTTCGAGAAGCTGGAGTTTACGCGCTTTGCGAAACTTGCGGGAGCTGGCGGTGGGAGAAGGGACGAGAGGCCGGATTTGAGAGTGTAGGAGTCGAGGAGCATCTATACATGTTAGTATTAGGTTTCGAGTTCTAGACTACGGTTGGGACACTCACCTGTTCTGCCGCCGTCTCTGAAATAGGCTTGCTTTGGAAGACGATCGTGATGAACAGACTCGATATCAACTCCACAAGATGATCAGTAAAAGCTCTTGCATATTGCTGCTTATGCAAGAACTCCAGAATCTCTGAAGCCTTCGTCTTCGCCTTAGATAGAACCTGTCCCACATAAGAGCTCTCATCACTAACAGCCTCCAGGCGATTCCACGGTGTGTTGCGCATTTCTCGCCAGCACGGCTCCATTTCCACTTCCACCTGCCGTACAAGACCCCGAACGGCCGCAGAGGCAATTCCCATGATGGAATCTGCTTGGCTTTGTAGGTCCACCTTTTCTTTCAGGTTCTTGTCGAGCCGACCCTTGATTTTTTCCTCCAATTGGGTGCACGTTGTGTAGCAGTAGTCCGCGGTGTTGAGAACGAGAATAAGGTCTTCCAGAGACGGAATCTTCGACGGCGTATGCCCTGTAGGTCGTTCACTGATATAGTAAAGAAGAACCTGCTGCGCATATTGGTCGAGGTATTTCGCAAATACTCCACCCAAGTCTGCAAGACTGCCACCGGTGGAAAGCTTCGCACATTGCTGCAATGCATGTCTGTAAAAGGTGAAGAGTTCAGTGGAAGACGGGATAACAATGTGAGAATCAAATTCCTCATCTGGAGGCTTCAAGGGTTGTTGCCGGTACTTCGGTATGAGTGCAGCCAGCTGCTTGTCTTGAGCTTCAACCCATACGCTCAGATATGGCTCGAAAGCTTCCGAGATTGCTTGACCGAAGACCGGTGCCTCGCTCGAGGCGAAAGTATCGGTTGAAGGCCGCGAAGGACTGACAAAGCGGCGCTCTAGCGTGTGCTCAAAGTCCAATGTCTCTTGTAAACACGAGAGCAATAGGTTGACGTCGATTGTCTGACCATTCCGCACCGATCTGGACAGAATACCCTTGAAATCATCTCTGGTCCCCTCACAGAAGACATTGGCCAATATCTCATCAACTTTCCAACTCGCCGGAAAAATAGCAGCATAATCCTCATCATAGATCTTCAAAATCCGCTTAAACCAAGAGTATCTCCGCGAGATATTATCCAAAGACCCAGCCTCCTCATTATTCCTAAAAACCTGCCGATACTCCCGCAATTGAAAGTTGCAGTACCAAGTCACAAGCCGCGACCTCGCATGATCCCCAAGCGAATCAATAACCAAGCACCCCTCTGCCAATATCGTATTCTTTGGCCCGACCTCCCCCTTGGCAAACGCCAATTCGAAATCCTCACAAACTTGCTCCAGTAACTCCCGCTGTATATCCGCCACATTCCTACTCAGCAGTGCGATCTGGTCAATCGACCGGTATGACTTGAAATGCGCCATCAGCTGGATAACAGCCTGCAGCAACTGCGCACAGTCGCGGTACTGTCTCGTCCGGCTCAGAGCGCGCAGCTGATCGTACGCCGTTGTGAGCATCTGCAGTCGCTTCAACGCCGTCATCGACAGCGTGAGGTTCTTCTTCGCATTATCCAGTTGCTTGATATCAGCCGTCATCTCCGTAATCGCATGTTCGGTGCTCAATGCGCGGTCGCGAACGTCGTCAATTTTCTTGAATAACTCGCTCAGGTCGGCTTTGGCTGCTTGAATGCGCTTCACGCTTTCAGCGTTGGATGTGACCTGGTCTTCCACCAGGGAACCGATGTCATCGTCCAGTTCATCTTCATAAGTTTGGAGGGTTTGGGACACCTGGGAGACGGAGGAGAGGGTGGAGGGATGCGAGAAGATAGCGTTTAGATGGTCGATTGGGTCGTAGTCGGCTGGTTTGTCGTAATTAGCATATCACCCATGACACCCAGGAAATATTTATAATTGTGTCTCACCCGCATCTAAAGGATCAAGACTCGGTTCTTCGTCTGGCGGCATATGGTTGGTGGTGGTTGCGGTGGTAGAAGACATGCCATTTAGTGGCTCCGTCGGAGTACGGAGAACACGCAGACACTCTCACTGCGATTCCGGGGTCGATAAAGACCCAATATTCGCTGCTTCACTTCGACGAATAACGTGAGAGGCAAATCAAGTGGAAACTATGCCAATAGACTGAATTGACGGCCACCGCAGAGGTTCTTGAGGGGGAAAGTTGGGCACTTGAACTCCGGCGCGATGGAAAACGGAGGCTTGGCACGGTGGGAACCGTCACTGTATGAGCTTCCCGAATAACTACTCTACAAGTACAACGAAAGGGCAAGTCAAATGCTGATGATAACAGATTGTTTAGTATGATTGATACAAGGTTACCATCTATATTGACATGATCATAAGGGTGTATGAATAAGATAATAGTAGTACTGTAATTCCAAGTTGAAAAGCCATCGTCCATTCGCCAAAGCCATGCAAAAGCAAGTCACTCCGTATATATCCTAACCCAAAAAGAAATAAAGTAAAAGAAGCTGCTGTAGAATGCAAGCAGAATTGCTGTTAAGCGCAAAGAGGAGAATATTCAATGTCGAAATCGAATGAAGTAGTATGTTGGAGGTTTAAACCGTCCCAGGGAGGAAAGCGTCCGGTGGCAGTTGTCCCTGTGCCTGTATGTTTGTTAGTATGATGGGGCATGATTTAAGTACTCGGATAAACTAACCTTAAGTTCCTCAAAATTCTTCAACGCAACTTCTACGTTCCATCCATTACCCGAGAGTGCCATCTCAGAGTACTGCAAAGTCATGTTCGTCTTGGCGCTCATCTGCATCACCAGTTGTTCTTGCTGTACTTGCGCATCGGGCTTTCCAGGCGCAGGAATACCATAGCCTGTTGGAGTTGCGGGTGGTGCCACCGGTTGAGTCGGGGGCTGGACTCCTGGCACTTGAGGCACCGGAGGCAATTGTGCTGGAGGGACTGCTTGAGGCAATGGTGGAGTCTCAACAGTCCATGCTTCGTGTCCACCGTATGCCCGTAGGCAGAGGATATCACTGTTCACCCTGATGCCTCCTGCACCTGATCCGGGGCCGACAAGAAAAGTCCTATCGAAACTGCGCAATTCCACTTTTCCTGTGCTCATTTCCTCGAATTTTCCATGCACCTTTATGAGTAAGCCACCAACACCTGTTGGGCTTTGCCCAGTCGGATCAGGAAGCCCCGGCATGGGATGGCATTCGATAAGCCATTCTTCCGGATGTGTCGCGATATCGGGATGCCGGGTTGCCGGGAGCGAGTTCCACAGTTCACGAATCTTTTCCACGCCCTGATAGGCTCGAGACATTCGAGCTGGTAGATGATTGATTTTGAGGAGGTTCCGGCTCTTCTTGATGTACGGGTCCCATCCTGCTGTCTCGGTTTGTTGGGCTCTCGGAGCTGTTGCGTTCACGTTCAATGAGAAAGTGGAGTTTTGGTCGTAAACACTGTTCAGAATATCACTACGGTTAGTGTCATAGCCAGTGAAGAATGCCTTAACAAAGTTTTCGGCAATCTGTGACTGATCCTGGAAGTAGGGAGGCTGAACGGGGATTGGCGTCTTCTTTTGCGCAGCCAATTCCTCTGCCGTGCGGACTTCCGTATTGTTCAAAATTCGCAGCTTTGGATACCACTTGAGCATCGTGTCCTTGAAGGAAGGATCCGCGCTGAATGGATTCCCTGTGAGATCGAGGAATTCAAGATTCCTAAATTTCCAGCGCCACGCGATAAGAGCTTGTGCGTCCTTGAAGTCATTCCTCGACAAGTCCAGGTTTTCTAAGTCGGGGAATGTCTGAGCGAGTGTAGTGACCACCGAGATATTGGCCAGCTGATTATCGGAGAGACTAACACTCTGTACGGCCTCTCGCTTCGCAACAGAGTTGGTGAAATTCGTTTCCCAGATTTTCATCAGCGCCGGGAAAAACTTGGACTCAGTCGACGTGGTGTTGAACATGCCCATAGCCATAAGGTCAGGGTCAGTTGCGAGCGCCGAGAGGTTGAGTAATTTCGCATCTTGAAAGTAGCGCTTGGCGAGGATAGTCGATAATTTGGCTTTCGTGTCGGCAGCCGATGAAGAGCTGCCATTTTGCGCAATGTCCGAAATCATAGGCTGATCGGTCATGGCATCATATTTCTCGACCGTGAGAGGAGCTCCAGCGAAAGAAAACCCATTCAGACGAAGAATCCTGTCTAGCAAATCTGGCCGGATCGAGACGATTAAAGTGTCTCCCTCAATCCGCGACTAAGTTTAGTTGAACGTTAGCAAGGCATAAGGAGACCTTGAAAACCGCAGAAGTCACCCAAAGGAACAAACGCGAGAAAGCTCAGGGAGTGTCGAACGTCGTTTTGGAGTTAATCCATCCCTGAAAACGAGAACACATCGGAGAGGACGAAGTCGCGAATTCATGTCGGTGACCGCTAGTGGTTGTGATGTGGCACATACCTTTGATATTCTTGCGCGCGAGCCAGCTTTCGAGTCGGTTGCATTGATTTTCTTCTCCAGGAAGGTGACCAGGCTTTCGTGGCCACCGTCGCGATTCGAGGCGGCCTTGCTTTGTTTCCATCCACGAATGCTGACTTGTTCGAGGTTGCTTCCTTTGCCGCCATGTCGGATGTTGACCTGAGGGGTGGTGGTGCTGCCGGAAATCGCCTTCTGGATCGCATCGACCGCAGGAGCCCGAGGGCCTGAGGTGCGGCCTGAATCACCTCGTGTTCTCTTGCCACGACCCCGAGCACCTCCACTAGCAGCATCCATCTCCATATCACCATCTCGATCAACTCGTGTAGGACCACCCCGCTTGCGAATGCCTCCGCGATCCGTCCCACCAGAGCGTCGAGGACCTTTTCCGCCCTTCATCTTGCTCATGCTATCCGTTTTAAAAGTTGTAATGACGAGTAGTAGGCACTATTATCGAGGGTCTTCGTTGTGGGAGTAGTTAGAAGGTAGAAGAAAAACGAAGAAAAAAGGGAAGGAAAAAAAAAAAAACTCGCGGAGCGGAAGTTGCGCCCCGAGTTCTTGATGGGGCTCGTCAGAAAAAGAGACACAGGATATAAAGAAGATATTCGAGAACGGAGGTAAGCTGTATAAAGGGAGGCCTGCGTTGACCTCGAAGTCGAGGATGAACAAGGAAGGAAACAATGGACGAGGCCAGCGAGGACTGCAAAGGCAAAAAGTGACGTGAATTGGTAATCACGTGATCTATCGCCGCTCCGGCTGCCTGAAACACACGTGACTAATTTACAGGCAGAAAGGCATCAAGGGACACTTTGCCCCTGACCAATTACAGCCTGTGATATGTCCTTTGTCTGAGACGGTAATACGAATACGTGATGCAGGAAATTCGGAGCAAACCATTACATACATACAGCCTACGTACGCATACTCCGTACTCCGCGTACTTTGAGGCCAGCTGGTTCAATTCCTCTAAACATCAGCAGCTATAGCAACACTGCTGCTATTATTCTGTGTGTTTGCCAGTGTAAGTAAGCTATCATTCAATTGTCCCAAGCTTTCCGTCTCGGACCCAATTAACCCAAAATAGGTCATCTGTACACAAATAGTCGTTCCTTGCGGGCCGCTGGCTGGACCTGATCGACTCGACACTATCTACAGAGTACACCACTTGTCCCTCGTTTAATCCCATATATACTCGTCGCTTAATCTCAAAATGCCTGCCAAATCGCGCTTCACGAGGCTAGACGCCTTCGCCAAAACCGTCGAGGATGCTCGCATTCGCACCACCTCCGGCGGGATCGTCACCATAGCGTCGCTGCTTGTTATACTGTGGTTGGTTTGGGGAGAATGGGTGGACTACAGGCGCGTGTCGGTGCTTCCCGAGCTGGTGGTTGATAAGTCGCGAGGTATGTTTCGGAAGGATACTTATAAAGCTTGGGACAATGGTTAATCGACTGGCAGGGGAGAAAATGGAGATTCACTTGAACGTGACGTTTCCGCGGCTGCCATGCGAACTTCTTACGCTTGATGTGATGGATGTTTCCGGCGAACAACAGGTTGGCGTTGCGCATGGCGTAAACAAAGTGCGCTTGAGCCCTCAGGCCGAAGGAGGTCGAGTCCTGGACGTCCAGGCATTGGATCTGTATGCCCCTCCCCCGTCCCATTCCCCATGTCCCCCGTCTAACCACAATCCAGTCACTCGCAAGAAGAAATCGCCAAACACCTCGCCCCCGACTACTGCGGTGAATGCGGTGGCGCCCCAGCCCCCGACGGCGTCATAAAACCCGGCTGCTGCAACACCTGCGACGAAGTGCGCGAAGCCTATGCCCAGAAATCCTGGGCCTTCGGAAAAGGCGAAAACATCGAACAATGCGACCGTGAAGGCTACGCCGAACGCCTCAACGCCCAACGCCGTGAAGGCTGCCGCCTCGAAGGCATCGTCCGCGTCAACAAAGTCATCGGCAACTTCCACATCGCTCCGGGCCGCAGCTTCACCTCCGGCAACATTCACGCCCACGACCTTGAGAACTTCTTCGAAAAGGACCTCCCCGAAAACGAGCGCCACACCATGACCCACGAAATCCACCAGCTCCGCTTCGGTCCCCAACTCCCCGATGAACTCTCGGACCGCTGGCAATGGACAGACCACCACCACACCAACCCGCTCGACAACACGCAACAGTCCACCGACGAACCAGCCTACAACTTCATGTACTTCGTTAAGGTTGTCTCAACCTCTTACCTCCCGCTAGGCTGGGATCCCCTTCTCTCGTCCGCCATCCACAACACCTACGACAAAGCACCCCTGGGTGCGCACGGCTTCGCCTACGGAAACCAGGGATCCATCGAAACACACCAGTACTCTGTGACCTCGCACAAGCGCGCGCTCATGGGCGGCAACGACGCAGCAGAAGGCCATAAGGAGCGCATCCACGCGCAGGGTGGTATCCCCGGTGTGTTTTTCAACTACGACATTTCCCCGATGAAGGTTATCAACAGGGAGGCGCGGACAAAGACGTTCTCTGGTTTCTTGACGGGGGTTTGTGCGATTATTGGCGGGACGTTGACTGTTGCGGCGGCTGTGGATCGGGGGTTGTATGAGGGGGCTATGAGGGTGAAGAAGATTCATTCGAGTTGAGCGTGTCGGGTTTAAAAAGAGAGAAAGAAAGAAAAACAGAAAAGCGAATCAAAGACTATATACAGTTCCTGCTCGTGCCTGATACTCGACTCGAGGCGTTTATGGTGTTTTCATTTTATATCAATATCTTACTTATATAAGTCGTTTAGCATTCATTGCATTTGAAAGTTCTATGGATTCGATGTTCAAGAACGTAAGTCTACGACGAGACATTTAGAATGACTAAATGGCATTTTCACGAAAGTAAACCAGAAAAAGTTTCTTTTTACTCTATTAAGCAAAATTGCAATTGAAAATTCTAATAAAAAGAAATAAGACCAACACCGATACGCCAGACCTGATCTAACACCGAATGTCTGGTAGACGAAGGAGAACACGCTTGTTTTGAAACAATTTAACGCCAGTAACGAAAACAAAGGAATAGAAAAAAGAAAGAAAAAAGAAAGTGTGAAGCGAAAAAGAGAGGATGTATATAAATCTGCCAGGGAGCGCTGCAATAAAGGAAACAAATAATCAAGATATAGCAAGTTGGAGAGATCGAAAAGTAGAAATATCGAAAGAAGGTGGTTAATGCATGTTGGTATACTGCCCAGGACCCTGGCTGTAGTAAACCGGCGCAGTCTGCTGCATCCCGTTTCCGTACCAAGTCTGCCGTCTTGGTTCATCAGAACGGTATGCCTGGTTCAGCGCAGCAACACTATGGCCAGCTGCGGGCAGGTTGTAGCCACTGTAAGCATCACCTCCGTAGAACGAAGCATGCTGCGGTTGATACTGCATGTGCTGCTGGCGTTGGGCAATGGCATGCTGCACCATGTGGTTGGACATGCCCTCTTTCAGATCCTTCTTCTGGCGTTCGCGAGCATCAATCTCCGCGACGAGGCCTCTGGGGCCAGCTTGCGGTTGTTGTCGGTGAGATGAAGAGGACATGTTAAAGAAAGCTGATCCTGTCATGCGTGCGACGTGCTCCTGCTCGCGAGCAGACAAGTTGGGAGAGATATTCTGGGGCATCATGGTACCGGCGCCGCGGGAACGAGGCCGGGGTTGGTTTTGTCCCAGATGCATGTTGGAAGTGGAAGGAGCCATCCAGTTGGGTGAAACCGGAGGTTTTTGGGGACGTGGATGGACCGGAGAAGTGGGACCTTGGCCGTATGCAAGAGGGGTGGTAGGGCGTCCATTTGGCATTCCGGGTTGCCAGGGGATGCTGCGACGACGCTCGTCTCGACTTGAATTTCTTGAATGGGAGGAATATGTCGGGACATTGATTCGCTGTCTCTCCGTAGAGTCGGAGCCGGTACGCCCGTGTCCAGATTGTTTCAATGTGTCTGCTGTGCTCGGGCGACCAGTCGTGGGGAGGTAAGTCATAGTAGGCCCAAAGTCCACGTTCGGGATATCCGGGTTGGACTTGGATGGTTGTTGATCAACAGTATATTGAGCGTCACCGATAACCACGTTTCTCTCCGGCTCGCCACCTCCCACTGTCTTCTTCACACCCATCCGCGGACGTCGGACGGATGAGGCCTTGCTGTAAACAGATCCGTGGGTACTCGCGTAGTCTGGAGAGACCGTGGATGCATCATCATACACAGTGTCGTACACACTTTCTTCATCATGATGGCTATCCTTTGCCGGGGATGGCGCGGGGTCGTGGAGTATTCCGACCTGGTTCAGTGCATCCTCGTCGACAGTGTGCCGTAGGTCATCATAACTGGGCTCACCCGCGGTACTAGCCACCGGACTGGTGACATCAAACTGCGCTCTCTGCGATTGACCCACGGGTTTCCGTTTGATTGCTCTGGTGGTATCCAAGCTCAGACGGTTCTTGATTGACGATGGCGCAGATGGTGATCCAGACGATGGTGTACTGCCCGCCGAGCGGATAGTAATTGGTGATGGTACCGTAACAAGTTTCGGTGCCGCGATCACCTCGCTCGAGGCGCGCCAGTTCACATCAGAGACACCCAGACCGCGAGGCTCAGAAGAGTAGGGATTATTGGCGGACACATTCTGTTGACACACGTCCTCAGTGCTCTTGGTTGCGGGGCTTCCGGCTGATAGACCGGCACCACTAGCAGCAGCCATCTGCGCAAAAGTGGCCTTGGACATGCGATTGTTGGCCTTTCTCGCATCAACTGATGGGCGTGGTCGAATCGAGGGTGTCTGGTTCGGTCCATGAGTGAATGCAGGAGGGCTTGACACAGGTGCCGGCGGGGATGGAGATACGAGGTCCTCACGAACCGCTGCAGCTTGGGGGTCAACTCGCTGCCCGTGGTCTGAGATACTCCGGTCATTGTTGCTGGACTCGGGCCGTTCACTGCCATCCTCCGCAAGATGGTAAACCGATGATGCTGGAGACATGTCTGTGCGAAGTCGCGGAGGCCGTTCGAGGGGGCCATACAGTCCGACAGTGTCTGACTGGGCCCGGGAATGATTGCTTGGAGATTCGGGCTCTTCTCGTGGCCTCTCAGGGATGATATTATCCACGGACTGATTCAAGGCTGGTTGGAAATGTGAAGGGGGAGTAAACATGCGGGTTGCACCAACGGGCATGGTACTCTGTCGATTGGGCAAGCTAGCCCTAAAGCGCGGCTTTTCGCTTGAGATACTGCTGCTTCTGCTGCCGCCACCACCAGCAGCCATGCGACGGGCGGTGGCCTCTTTAAGCTGCTGCCTCCATTCCGTTTCACTCCAGTTCAGGCAACCGGGAGTCTGCATCAAATTTGCTATGTCCAGGCTATCCAGGTAACCATGTCGACGATTTCTGGGGAAAGCAAACATGATACTTTTTATGTGATTTGTGACGGCGATTATACGGTTGGGCCGCCCGTAGAGATTGAAAGTGTCGAACGTGGGAATAAGGAAGCGAAGCATCGTCTCAAAACCAGACACCGCGGGATGTGTTTCGGGCATGACAAAGACAAACCCTTCCGTGCTCGATTCGGACGATGAATGAATTGTGATCTGACCTTCGATCTTGACCAACGTGGACTGCTCAATCAATGGGATAGACTCGGGATAAATAGCGTAGGCAGCGTAGGCATTAGTGACGGTAGCAATCGGCTTTTGCTTCTTGATCTTTCTAGACTCATAGAACTTGATGTTCCCCTTAACTGTAGAGGGCGACCGATCATAGGCGGATCGTCTCTTCATTGTTTTGCGTGCCTTTTGTATTTCTTTCTCGTCTGGTGGTGACACGACGAACCAGCAACGCCGCCATGGTGTACCGGCACCAAACCGCACACGAGCCCAGTCTTCGTGCTTGAATCGCGTCTGTTGCAAGATGGAGCTGGCATTTGCGAGATTTTTTCCTTTCCCTGCGAAAATGGAACCGGTATACGCTTCGTAGAGGGATGTGTGCTCGTACATAGCCAATCGAATTGCGGAGGTCCATTGGACTAACGAATTGAACGAGTTGAAATGCAGGAGATATCGGTTTTGGCCTGCAGAGCAGAGACTCAGCACGTTTTTCAATGGCTGCGATTGTTGGTTTTTAATGGGCAGCGTCTCGATCTACTACTTGTCAGTTTTCGGCCAACTAAACACCACATAAGGGGGACCTACCGTCTTGATCGAGGCATCAGCCAGATTGATAAAAGTCGGAGGCACCTCTTGTCCATCTCGCGCTGCGTCCAGCGCAGCGGCGTTCCATAGCGATAGAACAGTTCCAATCAGTTGCGCATAGCATTCCACCCACTGTCTATCGGGACAGGGCCGGCCATGGGTATCCAAATCGTTCAATTTGAGAAAATAACCCTCTTGGTATATTTTGTTGGCATGACTGTTCAACAGAGCAAAAATCGGCTGTATTTCAGCGGGCGTATCCCCCGAAACATCCAACTGCGGAGGTTTGTGCGAGAAGACGGCTGAAGACGGGCGAGAACCACGGCGCTCTCTGGACAGGTTTCCTGTCGGCGAACCTTCGACCACCGGCGACGGCGCATCTGGGGAAGTCGTGCTCACAGCTGACAGTGATGGCGACTCAAGCGTAAATGAAGCAGAGGAATCGCGCTTGCGATTGTTAACTTGATTGCTGTTGCGGGATGGACCCAAGGATGACATGAACGAGATTACTGTAGCAAAGAGGAAACAGTTAGTCACATGCTGGCAAGTTTTGCATTGGATCTAATTAATTTTGCTTACCCCGCGAACGAGCCATGTTGAGTAGCTTTAGATCTCAGTAATCTAGCGCTGGTTTCCAATGATAAACGTATTGCGCAGTACCTCAGAGGTATTTGTGATGATGAATTCGCTCCGGAGAATTCAGTTTAAGACGAAAATATTATAAGAATCTTTTGGCGAGATAAAAATGAAAGGAGGCGTTGTAAGGAAGCAGTGAAAGTGGGAGGCGAAGCGTAGGGTATATTAATAGATCAGCCGGTGTTTTTTTTCCCGCAGGAACCAGCGACAGTCTCAGATCCGGCTAAGACTGTTCGCTTTGAATCCGAGTCTATATGAGAATGTGTAGAAATTTTGTAATGATGGCGAAACGACGAGAATTAAGACTGCGCTTTGTGTCAGATGGAGTAGAAAATGCGGAGGAAGGACGGACGGAAAGGCCCAACGGTCGAAATCAACGGTTGAATGGAGGACGAGAGTTAACGACAGAGAAAAAGTAGCAGTGAGGGGTGTGAAAACGCCTCCGATAGAGGAGACGACTAGATTATCCCAACTAGCAGAGAGAGAGAAAGAGAGAGAGAGAGAGAGAGAGAGAGAGAGAGAGAGAAACGAGAAGATGAAAAAGGGAAGATGGAGTTGGAGATGAACGTGGGTCTACTCCGTAGAACGTGACACGGCCGACGACTCAGCAGTGCCTGTTTCCAGGGACTGTCTATGCCTGGTATTCAAGGACTACCAAGGTTGTCTGGTAAGATGAGAGAAAGAGAGAGTAACGATGACAGAAGATGTTGTTATGGCCTTCGCTGACCAGCAACCGCCGGAATGTATCTCTATACAAGTACTTGTACGGTATTATGGGGAAGCTGGCGTCATCCTACAGTGTTTTTTTAGTGTCGTCTAGAGATCGGCACTGCGCAGTTTCACTTGCTTTTTTTGTGAGTAACAATATTATTCAGGAGCGGTATTGTGAATAAATGTATACATGGTAGTATAGAAGCCAATAGGAAATATATAAAGTAGTATCTGTATATTGTTGTCCGAAGAATGTAGCCTTATCAGGATGTATGCAATACCGTAAGTTACCGTCCCATTCCACTGTTACCAAATATAGTAATGCATCTGAGGCAAAAAAGAAAAGTTCTGACACTCACAGACAACGGGATTGTATGAGCTGTATCAGAGCAATCCTACCCAGGGGTAAGACTGTCACCTACAAATACACATACACAATATACATATATGTATCTTTTTACATGCAGCGGAGGATTCAGCACTCACAGCACTCCCAAAACTCCGACGCGCACTCGGCCGATCGCTTCTCCATTCAACGCCACGATGGCAACTCCATTGACTTTGCACTAAAAACGCATACGAAGCTTGCCTCACAATAAGTGTGGCTGATTCGCCTTCACTTGGTCATGTGATTTAGTCATGTGATTCTGCTTGACCTACTTCACTACTTGCTCGCTACTGTAGTGGTTCTATTGAATCATATCCTGTTGTATCGCTAGTATGGATCTAGTGTGGATCAGATAGTACTGGGCCGGTTGTATAAATATTGCACGCACTCACGGAGATATCGAGCATGGTCGAGCGACAACGAGATGCAAAATGAAACCAAATCGACTACAAGGCAAATGAGGCTATACTCGTTGAATTGGAGCACAGTATGACTGTCGCACATTTTACAGGCAGAAGCAGTCGTGATCAATTACTCCGCAGCGTCTTTCTACCAATGCCTAGAATGGGTCAATATTTGTTCCTTTTACTTACCCTATAATTACTACTTTGGTGTATTCACTGCTCACTCGAGCACTCCATTCACTACACCAGGCATAAGCATTTACGTTGCCCCTCCCCCTCATGACCCTCTCATGGCGACGTATATTTGTCTTACTTCCTCCTCCTGTTCTTTTCGCTTTCATCTGAATTAGCCTGGTTGATGTCGCGCTACAAGCTCTTGGATGCTCGTATTCCAGTGCTGGGCTGCCAGCAACAAGCTTTCGACAATTCTGGTAGTCTTCGCTTACTTAGTATTCGAGTTATTCTTGCACCTGTCTATATCCACAGTAAGTGTGCCCAAATAGCCACTCCGCGCCAGAACCCTAACACATTACCACATTAGGAACCCAGTGGAATCATCACCATGGACGAAGCCCTGCCCGAGGAAATCTTCCCTCTGTCGGGATTTCCCACCCCCGAGGAGCGCCTGACCGATCCATTCGACGACACGACCTCCGCCTTTTCCGACCCCTTCGACCTAGACGACCGCGACCGCGAAGAACGTCTCGCCGCGTACGATGCCCAGCGCCTCCGCGAGCTCGTGTCCAGTTTCGCTAGGGGGTTCGATGCCGCGTCATTCCCAGATTATGTGAAGACGTGGATTCCTCGTCTTGGACATGATTTGTTTCCTGGCTCGTATGCGCATCTCATGGTTATTTTGCTTGAGGATTGGGACCAGATGGAGTACTTTCAGCTGTCCATGTTCAAGTGGTTGTGTGAGAGACACCCACTTACTAGGTACTACCGCATTGGTCGTGCTTGTAGCATGGATGATAGACTGTTCATGACTGAGCTTGGGGTTTTGAAAAGGCTGTTGTCGCCATTGTGGGGAGATGATCCCAGACCGATCTACTGGATTGACAGTCGACTCACCAACCCGGACGACTCTTGCGACCAGGTGAAGACCTCAATGCGTATTATCAAACACTTCAAGGAGGAGGTTTTGACTGAGATTCAGGGTGCCAATGATGACAGTAAGTTGCCCTATTGACCCTTCCAATAAAGCAATCTCTGACAAACAAGGAACCATATTCTCCCCCCAAACCACCCTTGAAGACCACAAAGCCGAAGTCAGCATCCGCGAATTCCGCCTCGACGCCTGCAAAGCCTCTCTTGGCTGGGGTGAATTCCTCAAAACAGATCTCCACTTCACCTCCTTCCACCAGTACTACAAAGCGCACTTAATCCGGACCTCCCCACATAGAGCGCGAGCCCTCGGCTTCCTCCCTCCGCTTCATGAAAACGCCCCCGACTATCTTCCCGTCCATCCCGACACCCAGCCCACAGCCTGGTGCAATTGGACCCGTTCCGAACTCCGAGGCAGCGTCCTGGACCTGATCCTGAAGATAGCAGTCTGGCTGGGCCTCGCTCGCGGTGCAGCAGCCGTGCATTTATTCTGCGACATCGTCCGCGCCTTCACCCTCAAGAAGCCAACCGACCTCACCGACTGGGACCGCATCACTCTCCTGTACCATTTCACCGCGATCAGAATCCCGAACGAACGCATCCATTCCGGTCTCACAACGCCCCTTTCGCACGCGGACAAGGCCCTCATGGGCAGGAACACGGACTACCTCTCCACCATCGTAGATATGAACTACGAACGCAACCACGACCGTGTCTCCGGTGCAACCTCGATGGAGTGGTCTGATTCGGCTACGCTGCTTTCTCAGAAGCTGCCAATTATCCGCCGTCGTCTGAGAATGAGTCAGGGACAGGTTAAGACGTATCACGATCGGCAGATTTTGGAGTATTTGGCGCAGGCGTCTGTTGAGATGACGTTGAGTTCAAAGATTATGCTTGAGAAGAGGTTGGAGTTGGATTATACGGTGGGCTTGAATTTATTCCAAATAAAGTATCCAGTAAGCCGGCTAACGTTATGATAGGACTATTCAAGCTCAATCTTCAGGAAAACCGCAGCTGTCGAGAAGAACAAACACCTCACTCTTCTGCCTCTTTCTCGACCGATTCCGATTCCTAAACGTCGCGTTGTTGGTAGCTTTCGTATTGGGTGCGTTTGACTAAACCTTCGCTTGGGCATATCGAACCTCGATATCTCTCTCCACTCTAGTCGCGTTGTGTTTTGGACTCATTTATTCGAAAAAGAAAAGAAAAGTCGGGCTCGAGAGTAAAAATTGGTGGTTCATTGTCCCGTTATTGGAAAGAATACGAAAGGAAATATCTCCTCTTGCAACTAACAGAAAATTCTAATATAATCATGAAAGGAAGAACAAAAAAAATTCAGGCTTCTGAACAATTGTATGTATTTATATATCTCCC
Organism: Aspergillus pseudoglaucus; assembly: GCA_039880875.1. Classification (NCBI taxonomy): domain Eukaryota; kingdom Fungi; phylum Ascomycota; class Eurotiomycetes; order Eurotiales; family Aspergillaceae; genus Aspergillus; species Aspergillus pseudoglaucus. Next base: position 637,834 of record JBDODC010000005.1, on the reverse strand, counting down.
TTTTATTTTTATGGTCTTGTGGTTAACACTTATTTACATTAGGGCATAGTTGATTGTTGAGTGTGCAATGGTTCATGACCTAAACCCAACAAGGTATTTTCCCTCCTTCACTGCGTGCTGACCACTCTGGGAAGAGACCCGGTTGACAAAAGCCCAAATGTCGAAAACAGAACCAGCATTTGACAATATGTCAAGCCTAACTATCTAATCTAACCTGAGCTGTCTATACGCCAAGCCTGACATACTAGCTCGACAGCACGAGAACAGGCTAGCATAAACATACACATACACATACTGAACATACTTCTGTTATAATAGTAGTGTATATAAGTGGTTTAGTTTAGCTAAGTTCAAACAAATCCAAATCAAGCATTATGACTATATACAAACACCGAACACTAAACGAAAATGATATCTTATGCAATAGCTCAATTCATCAAGTTGTATGTCAAAACAGGGTCAATAAGCGCCATGTCGTTATCAGGGGGTATCTCTTTTGTATCTTGTGTTGCGTCCATCGCTTCGGCAGGGTACAGCTCGTAAGGATCGGGGTCGAATTCGTATCCGTAGATTCCGAAAACCTCGGCGCTGGGATGCTGCTGCTGCTGCTGCTGCTGCTCTTGTTGCTGTCTACCTTCATTTGCGGATAATAATGCCCGTCGCAGGAAGAGTTCGCGGATCTCGTCTTCAGAGCAACCATGTTTACCGCCCATGTGTACCCAGAGATCGTAATCGCGATGGAATCTGTGCGCGCACGAGTCGATAAAGCAGGCGATATGCCGCCCTGTTTCTTCTTCATATCCTGCACCTGTAAGCGCGGCCAGGGTTGATGGGGTGTTGGTCGTGGTGTCGTTGTCGTTGTCGTTGTTGTTTTGTTGCCCTTGACCCAGCCGCTGCCGGCGTAATGCTTTGGCGTTCGGGAAGCCCAGATGCGCAGTGCGGATATGTTCTTCCAGTGCGAGTTTCGTGCCGTATCGCTTTCCGCAGCCATAACCGTCCCAGCCAGCCACTTTCTTGGACGTAGAGAGGTCAGTCTCACCGCAGGCGAAGCGTTTCTCGCCCTCGTGCACGGTCCGGATGTGAACTGTTAAGTTTCCTTTCTTCGTGAAGCTACGGTCACATCCAGGTACGGTGCATGGGAAGACTTTTCTGTCTTCAACGCTTACGTCGCCGTGGGCGACTTCTAGATGGCGGCGCAGTTCTCGGGATGTCGAACAGGTGACGAGACAGTTTGGACATTGTGGTGGGTGAACGGTGCGAATGTGTGCTTGTAGGAGTGCGTATGTAGGAAATGTAACAGCAGACTCACTTTCGTTGTTATCGGTGTCCATTCGCTGAGAGCATTCCGTACAGGTGAACCGTTTCTCTGTATGAAGTCTGCTCTCGTGCGCTCGGAGATGTCCAGCTGTCTCAAACGCCATTGGGCATTTCTGTCCCGTCGCTGCATCAACATGTGGACAAGGAAAAGGCTTCTGCTTCAAATGCGCCGTCATGATATGTTTCTGGAGCGTCGTGTGCTTCCGAAACGTCTCACTGCAAGGCGGATACTCCGTGCACCGGTACTTGTCTCTTCCATCATGTGCCGCCAGATGCCTTCGGAGCCGTGAGCCAGTCACGAAGCTCTTGTCACAACCCGGTCGATCGCAAACGTAGTCTCGAACACCGGTGTGAGCGCTTTTGATGTGATGATTGAGATGTGATGCTCGGAGAAAGGTTTTGTCGCAGCCATCTTGTGTGCAGGTGAAGAGTCGCTCATTATTATGCGAGCGTAGATGTTCATGGAGACGTGCTGGTCGATTGAACGCCTTGGTACAGTCTTCGTAGGGGCAGAGATGGGTCTTGAGTTCTGATGGATATCTGCTCGACGTCACGGAGATTGGTGTCGCTGGGGTTTCGAGCGGGATATCGCTGGCAAAACTCTCATCGTCATTTTCGGACAGATACTCTGGATCGGAATGCGTTTCCTCATATATCGGATCTATCGTTATTTCCAACCTTATTAGTGCTTTTCTATCGAAGAGAGATAGTCCGGCTTACCATTGTGGTCCAGCACAGTCTCTTTCTGCATCCTTTTCGGATGCGGCGAGCTGCCCCCAGAAGCCTTCCGTTTTTGAACCATGGCTCAATTGAGCCTACCTATCCTTCAAATCATGAAGGACGAGAAAACATAAAACTATCAATCTTTAATCGAAGCCCAAATCATAAATTTCGCTGATATCAAAGATTTTGCCAGGGCGGTGAGCCGATCCATCCAGATCGGGACTAGCTCGACCCAGGAACTTTTTCCGCCCGCCTTTTGTGGTCGCGACAGCGAATTCTTCACCCATTGACCGTCGCAACATCGTTTGTTGAACTGGAGTTGTTCACAGACGAAGAAACTCGAAAAGAATCCATTGAGCCATTGCGCAGCTTGCCGTCGAGCTTTTTATCTATTAATCCTGCACGATGTCTGACTACGGTGGTGACCATGAGGAGGAGACGTAAGGACCATCTTTCTTTTTGACTTGCACCCAGAGGCGACAGCTATTGCGCTATTCGAGAGAATTCATATTTTGCAATGGGAACTTTTTTATTCTGACTTGCATGTGTCTAGCTACGACTACGAGCCCGCGGAGGAAGTCGACGACCTTGAGCCCGACGATTTCGTGAACCCCGAGGACATCGAGGGCCAGGAAGAAGGCGACGAGTCATACGCGCCTAACGTCGACGGCGACCAAGTTGTCGTCTCGGGTGATCCCAATGCCGGATACACAGGGAAGATTATGGAACAAACTCGGGAGAAGAAGGTCCCTAACGAGCAGCGGGCGACTACCCCGTACATGACCAAGTACGAGAGAGCGCGTGTTTTGGGTACAAGGGCTTTGCAGATTAGGTTCGTTGGGATTTTGGACTGGATGGGATTGCTCCCTGCTAATAAGGCTCTAGTATGAATGCTCCCGTGCTCGTGGATCTTGAAGGCGAAACGGACCCGTTGCAGATTGCTATCAAGGAACTCAACCAGAAGAAGATCCCTCTGATCGTGCGGAGATATCTGCCAGATGGATGGTAAGCTTTCTTATACCCAAATTGGGAGATTTTATCTGACCATTCTAGGTACGAGGACTGGACATGTGAAGAGCTGCTTTAATTTGCAATATATGGGTGGTTTATCCGGGATTTGACATGTTTGGTGTGTATGTTCATATCTTTCCTTTTATTGGAGCATAGCGTTCGGAGTTTGGGAGTCGGGCAGACCATTAGAAAAAAGAAGAATTGAAAAAAAGAATAGAAAATGAAAAGTTAATACAGACAGTCTCCAATCCAGGTAAAGAAGAAAGAAAAGCGTTGAGATCAGCTCGTGTCCGTTATAATCCCACGGAGTATCTGCTATGCGCCGTGCAAAGTGACGAACGTCCGCGCCAATACTCAATTACGAGGGCCTGGAGCGTTCTGTGACATAGGGACCACAATCAAAAGCCATTTTTGCTATGAGAACAACCCTGGGAGACGCATATCCGGCTCGGCAGTCAATCAGGACAAGATACCTTGCACGCCATTCACCAAGAGGAAGCGGTGAGCCATCGACTTCGAGTATTCTCTTATTATCATATCCTGTAAAGAGATACCCGAGTTTCAGACTGGTCTTGTGGTGTGGTTTGTATATAGTTCTCATGGTGATAATCACAATATGGCGCGATAACCACACGTGGAATGCTCTCATGTTAGGCTCTATATTGGCTTGGATCGGAGCTCATAAACGAACCTACTGTGTTTCATGCATAGTTCCGGAACTCGAGAATGGCGAGCTGCTCTGAAGGTCCGGTCCGGGCCGCAGCGCAAGGGCTCGGATACTCGATACCGCTGGGCTGCGCTACGGCTTGTTGGGTGTCTCGATCTTGTAACGAGTAACTGAGAACGCGAGGAACACGCAGGGTATACCGTAGACTTGTACTCTGTATAGACTATCCCAGATGGCCTTTCTTTTCATGAGCATCAGTTCGAGTCGGTCAGCTGCTTATGCGGATGGTCTTCTCGAGTCCTGACTCAGAGGAAGCTTGTCATCTTACCAGCACACCGACATACCCCTAGACTGCCAAAGTCGATAATATATTGTGGCTTGAGAGATTGATCAATATCAAAGGCAATCCAACTCAGATTGGCCAAAAAATGACTCTGTAGGTGAGCAACTTCCGATAAAGGTTTAGCCAGGCACGTGCGACCCGCCGGCAGTTAGCGCGCTGCAAAGTCCCGACACACCTCTTCTACTCCGCTCCATATTATCCATGGGCGGAGTACTCCGTACGGAGTACGCATGCGGTATACATTTCTCAGTCAGATCACTCGGCTTAATGATTGTGGCAGGGGTGATGACGATAGCTGCTACCAGCTAAGAGATGTATCCCGGGGAACCCTATCGGCACTCCGGACGATAATCAGTCCCTTGATCATGCAGGCATGGCTACGGAAAGCAGAGACGTTCCGTTCCATAGATCCACGGATACGTTAGAGTTTTTATTTCCAGCGAATCATCACTGCTCTCGGGGAGAAAACCGAATCGGAATTAGTAGAACAAAGTCCGAATGGATCTAAAAGAATCACCTCCGCCTGGCTAATCGGTTATCGGCACGCTTCCATCTGATTACGAGATAACCGAGAATGTTGACTCCCACTGTTCTACCTGTACAGAGTAGGATAGTATGCGGGGTGTACTGGGGATGGCAGGTCATTCCTGAGCATCGTTAAAGAGAGCCATACAATACAAAGTCTTGCCGAATACTCTGTACAGAGTACTCCGTACAAGCAGAACTACATAGTACGGTAGATGATCAGTGGACCTGACACTCGTTTCAGCATAGCTTTAACTCCCGAAAAGGTGAAAAGGTCGGAAAGCCATGGTTAGCTGCGCTGCTTAGCCTTTTAGGGCCCCCGCTTGTCCTGCTTGGGCCTTGGATTTGTCAGAGCTGCTTGCGGTTTTTCTTTTATTTCATCTTTTCCTCTCTTTGTCTATTCGTTGTTTACTGTTTGTCTTTTCTCCGGGGTTAAAATCTGGACGGCTACTATCTCCGAACGGCCGCGTATTTCAACGGAGTATTCAGTGACAAGAGAAACGAGACAGAACCGATCAGTTTGATAGTGCCAAGATGGGTGCAAATGTCGACGTTGAAGAGTCGGCCGCTGTGGCCTCTTCTGACAACATCGAGAAAAACGAGACAAGCCAGCAGCCTTACGAAAAGGAAGAACATGTCTACGACACAGGTCTTGAACCATGGATGCAAGTGCTCGGTTCATGGTTTCTGTTCTTCAACTCATGGTATGTGACTCATTGGTCTAGTGGTTGTTGAACTATTCTAACAAACTGATGTATAGGGGCGTAATTAACACATGGGGCGCTTTCCAAACATACTACGAGCAGAATCTCCTCTCGAACATGTCGTCGTCGGATATCGCCTGGATTGGATCGTTGCAGTCTTTCCTTCTCATGCTATTTGGTGTCGTCACAGGCCCGCTTTTCGACGCTGGATACTTCCGGTATCTGATCACCTTTGGCAACATCATGATGCCGTTCGCTTTGATGATGGTCAGTATCTCCTCGAAGTACTGGCATTTGATCCTTGCGCAAGGTGTCGTCATTGGACTTTCCAGTGGATGTCTGTTCGTCCCGTCCGTCGCCATTCTACCGCAATACTTCAAGAAGAGAAGAGGTTTGGCCAACGGAATTGCGGCCTCGGGAAGCAGTATCGGAGGTGTCGTGTACCCCATTATGTTCAACCAGCTCCAACAAAAGGTTGGATTCCCATGGGCAACCCGCGCAGTCGGTTTCCTCTGTCTGGGAACCATCTGCATCTCCCAACTCACAATGAAACTGCGATTCTCTCCCAAGGATAAGCGCAAGCTCTTCATCATATCCGCCTTCAAGGAACCCCAATTCGTCATGTTCTGCATTGCCATGTTCCTGGGTTTCATGGGCTTCTACAATTTCCTCTTCTACGTCCAGTCCTATGCCATCGACACGGACATCGTCGGCTCGGAATTGGGCTTCTATCTTCTCGCCATGCTCAACGCCGGTTCTACATTCGGCCGTATCTTTCCCAACTTCATCGCTGACCTTACGGGTCCTTTGAACGTACTTACTCCCGCCGCTACAGCAACCGCTATCTTGGCCTTTGCCTGGATTGGTGTGCACAATGTTCCCGGTATCATCGTCCTGGCCGTCTTGTATGGTCTATGCTCGGGTGGGTTCGTCTCTCTGCCCGCTGTGGTTATGGCCACTATGACCAAGGACGTTCGGGAACTAGGAACCCGGCTGGGAATGGTCTTTGCGGTGACCTCGATTGGATTGCTGATTGGTACCCCTATCGGTGGTGCTATTTTGAGTGACTCGGGATCGTACCTAGGTGTTCAGCTGTTCACTGCTTGCTGCCTTATCACTGCTTCTGGGTTTTTTGTGGCATTGCGAATTATGCGCACGGGTATCACGTTCAAGGCTCGGGCATAATCACACCACAAAAGAAAAACAACAACATCAAGAGTTCTTTTATGCAAGACTCAACTCCTCTACTAATGCCTAATTTGGTTTTTTTTTTTTTTTTTTGTTGTCGTTTCCAGCATCCGGGGCATGTCTAAAAGTTATTGCTTTTCTTGCATATTTCTTGTTCTGTTCTGTTCTGTAGTTCGCTCATGATACCAGGTTTCACTATGGACTACGAGGTTATGCATCAGCATGCAAGTTATGATTTAATGGTTTGATCAGATTTGCATGTATTTATTGTTGAGGGATAGCGATATGGGATTTCCTCCCGTACATACTTTGCATATAAACATCATAACTCAGTTTGCTCACATCATAACGATTGCATGGCTATCAATTGTATATTTCAAGTAGATCTCATCATAACACCATTTCCCAATGCTCGCTAAATTAGGCCAAGCTTTTCTCTAAAAAATCATCCTCATCTCAGATCCAACAACTAAAGCACATCCTCCGGCCCAACCGGGAAATCCTGACCGTTTTCCCGAACATGCTCAAACTTCTTATCGCGACTGCACGGTTTCCGCATATCATACGCATCCTCGCCCGTCTCGGACATCCCGCTAGGATCATCGCTGTAGTAATTAACTACGCGACGGAAGACAGAGTACCTATAGTGGTACCCAATGTCAGCAATGTCCCTCCAGCATCATTATAAAAAGAAAGGAAGGTAGGAAGAACGCACCCCATGCCCTTATACATATCCACAGCCACCTTATTCCCAGCCCTAACATACAAATCCACAAACCACGCGTTATTAATATCCGACCCTCGCTCCAGTCGCTCCGTCAGTCTTCGCGCGAAACCGAGCCTCCGCCACGCAGGCGCGACAGTAAGAACGGTGATATGCCCGTGCCATGGGGTGTAGTGCTCCGAGTGGCGCATGGAGGGGTGTTGCTCTTCTAGTTTGCCCATGACTGTCAATTGAGTTAGTATATTCCTATTCGGTGTGTTTGTTGGGAATGTGGGAAGGGGGGCGCACTGTATCCGGCGATGCCTTCCCCGCGGTCTTGGACGACGCTGAAAAGCGACGGCCACCGCATTAGGTAGTTGAGGTAGAAGCCGAGGTCATAGTTTTCGGTGAGGGGGTCGAGGTTTGTGAGGTTGAGAGAGAAGAGATCTGTTGGGGTCATGCGGCGGATGGAGGTCATATTGATTTTCGCTGTTGCGCGAGTTGCGGTTCGAGTGTCGGCTGGAGATATGGTTCGTGCAACGTAAACAAACAGTCGATAATCAGATGCAGGGGTATCAATAATTCAGAAAAACAAAGCACCAAGTAGGAATGTAAACGATAGGATTTCGGCGCGACGAAAGCGGTGCCAAAACTGCCCGAATCGACGATGGAAGCCATCATCGTCGGCAGTGGGGTCGGTTTGGGGTTTTATCGGTCACGGGACCACCGTTTTCAGGCACTCTATCAGCCTCGCTTTCAGGGGACAGGCAAATAAAAACAAACGCTATTATTCACCTAAAAGGGTGTCTCCCCGGCTTTCAATTATTCTGCCTGACTATCAATTCGAGGACTCGATTTGATATTTTTTGAACCCGACTTAAACCGCAGTATCTCCTGTTCACCTGCTGTGCCCCTATTGTCGGCCATTGCGGAGTGACGTTTCACCACCATAACTACATAAACAACTCCTTGCGCTGGACATTCACCTCGATTGCTCTGGCATCGTCGGAATTAATTCTTACCCTATCTGAAGAATTCCTTTTAAGACCCGTCAAGGTCAAACCTACAGCATGCCACCATCTCCCCTGAACATCCCTCACCGCCATCCCGATACTAACGGCGACTTCGAGCCCCTCTCCCCGGGCACCTATGGAAACGAATTCCCTCACAGCTCCAGCCCTCCACGCACAGCAACCCCTCCCACCCCCGGCACGCCCCGCCAACAAGGCATGATGAACGTGAACGCCCTCCATCGCGGCTCCGTCGACGTTGACCTTACCGGCACCTCCGCAGATGCAGGCGGCGGTGCGGGCCTGGGAAACCTCGCAGATGAACTGGCAGACGCATGGGAGGAGGAAGAAGAGGGGTATGGATATGGGTACGGGTATGCGTCAGGGCAGGAGACTGATAACGGTCCCGTGGACTCACAACAGCAGGATGTGAGTGATGGGGAGGAGGATTATGAGATGGGGGATGATGGTGCGAGGACGCCGTCATCAGGGTATTCGGTTGAGCATAATACGTTGCATCCGCCGAGGCCGAAGGGAAGGAATGCGGCTCAGCGGCATAGGCGGCATGAGTCGCAGTATGATGGATCGGATTATGGGAATGATTCGGATCTAGAGGAGGCGGCGGATATTTCGCCTAGTTTGGAGGGGCAGATGGCAGAGATTGAGAGTCTGGCGAGACGGGGGATGGAGAATAACGGTAGTGAGAACGACCATGTTATCAAACGGGCTGTTGAAGCTCTGCGGGATTTGGGTGGTCAGAGTGGGATTGAGAATAATGCGATGCGGTTTGTCCACCCCTTCCTTTCTCTAACTGAATTGAGGTACTAACTTCTACAGACTCATTACAGCACACACCTCCATCACATCGCATCTAACCCATCAAACACGCACCCTCCAAACACTAACCCACCCCCTCCTTTTCTCGCCCTTCCCCCTCCTCTCCGAAGACGCCATCGACGCCCTAATCCCCCTAATCGACGCCGAACTCCTCCCAAACCTCCCTTACCCCTTCCCTGGTCAAGCACGCCACAGCTACTCCTCAACAACAACCACAACACCAGCAACATCGCGCCCAGGAACCCCGCACTCCCATACCCACTCAAATTCAACCTCAAACTCACATTCTCGCACCCAATCACAATCACAAGCACACGCAAACCCCCTATCCTCCCTCCAAACCCTCATCTCCCAAACCTCCGACCTAACACACTCCCTGCAAGGCCTCAGCGACACACTCTACGAATCCCGGCAGTTAACATCCACCGCCTCGCGCCGGCTGCGCTCAGCCCGGGAACTCGTTTCCGAACTACGACGTGAGGAAGAGGGACGCGAGGAAGGATCCAGGTGGCTGGAGAGGGGGGATTGGGATCGGAAGTTGAAGGAGAGAGAGGCGGGGAGGGAGTGTGGGGATGTGGTTAGTGGGTTTGAGGCAGTCTGTGGAGAGTGGAGGGAGAGGTTGTTTGGGGCTGCTGCTGGGGAGGTTGCTGCTGCTTGATGGTGCTTTGTTTGGGTGTGTTTTTGTTGAGATGTTTTGGAGTTGGAGTTGCAGATGATACCTTTGGAAGATTGACATTCACTAGTACTTCGATGATGCATACTCAGAGTACGGTATATAGATCTTTCTCTTCATATTTATAGGTTTATTTTTCATGAAACAACGTGACATACAAATTGCTGTTTAGTAAATAAACCAACTTTAGCACCGAAGTGTCATGTAAATGACTCCAATCTTCAGATATTGGAGACTTTCGAGCTTGGGAAAAGCATACAGAAGCAAGTCAAATTAATCATCTATCAACCACAAGCAGAGAAAAAGCGCCAGTTTAACTGACACCCGGACAATAAGTTCCAAAATGAAGGTAATGAAAGACATTATGTTCATCAACAACACTCCAGACATGACAACTTCATTTACTGGGACACATGCAACTAAGGAAGACATCACATCAAGGGACATAAAAGATCCAGAGGACTGAGACCTCTGCCAACTTTTCCCCTTTTCATTCTGCAACTCATAAAAACAAAGGGAGGAATAAGTAAAAATGTAAGAGGAAATAAGTAACGTGAACAATGGACAAAGAACTATGCCAACAAGGTTGAAATTTAAGAAAAAAAGAGACATGCCATACAGGAAACTTTTTCCCTTCTACCTGTTCTCAAAGCAAACCAACGTTAACTCTATTGCTGCTGCCTCCACCGGGGCGTCCACTTCTGGGTCGCAGGCTTGGATTCATCGGATGGTTGAGGGCGGACGGGCGCTTCCGCACGACGGGGCACGTAACGCTCACGCTCCGGCTGGGCACCGTTCGAGGGAGCAGGAGCGGCCGGGGTTGCGTTACCACGCAGGTGAGGAGGAACGTATCCACCAGTCTTCCGGAGAGGTGGGACGTCCTCCTTGGGTTGTTCAGCTACGGGGGCAGCGGCAGGAGCAGCTTCAGCGGGAGCCGCGGCTGCAGGGCCGCCAGCGGCTTCCTTGGCGGCTTGACGCTCTCTCCAGCTGGATCCACCGGTGCGAGGAGCAAGGTTGAGACGCGGACGTTCGCTACGTTCGGGCTCGGTACGAGAAGGAGCAGGAGCAGCAGGCTCCGTTTTGCGGATGGCACGACGGGCTTCTGCTTCCTCCTCACGCTGCCTCTGGCGGGCGGCGGTCTCATCGAGTCTCCTGTGAAGATTTTTAGACACGTTTTCTGTTTGGAATCTGGGGCGAAGGGAAACTAACTTTCTCTCCTCCTCACGCTTGGCCTTCTCTTCAGCGAGACGGCTTCTACGCTCTTCTTCCTTGGCGGTTCTCTCCTCCTCCTCGCGCGCGATGCGCTCCTCCTCTTCCTTCTGCTGGCGCTCGGCAGCCTCACGCTCCAGACGCTCACGACGGCGACGCTCCCGGACTTCCTTGACACGCTGGTTCTTCTTGGCCTCGAACTCTCTCTCAGCGCCCTTGCGACGCTTCTCGAACTCCTCGTGGCGCTTCTCGGAGACTTCCTTGCGGAAGCTGTTGAAGTAAGGCACCACGCGGCTGAGACGGTGCTTGAGAGCGACGGCTTCCTTGTGCTTGAGCTCAGCCTCCTGGAGAGTCTCGGCCTTGATGGCCTCGTACAGCTCCAAGTCGCGCTTTTTCTGAGCATCGTAATCTTCGGGGATGTGCTTCAGTTCCTCGCGACGGAAAGCACGCTCCAAGTGGTCAATGCGCTTGCCAATGGTGCGCACCTTATCATTCAGGTCGTTCTTCTCCTTCTCAAGCTGGGCCAACTTCATGGCCCGCAGGCGGTTAGCATCGAGGTCCTGCAGGTCGATTTCACTGAGATCAATGCCTTTAACACCGGTCTTGAGCTCATCGATCTGCTTCTTGAGTTCCTGCTGGCGGATGCGCTCCTGCTCATCCCGGAGACGCTTCATCTCACGCTCGCGTTGCTCATCCAGCAATCGTTGCTTCTCAGCCTCCTGGATTTGCTGAGTGCGGATACGCTTGCGGGCCTCCTCCTCACGCTGCTTCCGCTGGACGGCATCGGTAGCGGCCTCCTTCTTCTTCTCAATAACGGCACGGCGAGCCAAAGTCTCCTCGTGCTCCTTGGCCAGACCAGCTTCAGCACGGGCCTGAGCAATCTGCTTGGCCTGAATACGGGTCTCGTTGTAAGCAGGGTCGACGTACATGCAGGTGACGTGGAGGGTCTTGGCGAGGCGGGTGAGCTGCATACGGGCGATCTCCGCAGGAGTGTTCTGCAGACGCTGGACGGCGCCAACCTCGTTCTCGGCGGAGCCGGCAGCACTGCCGTGGTGCAAGGCCTTGGAGGACGAGAAGACATCGGTCTCGAAAGTGAGAACGCCCGAGGTGTGATTCACACGGATGGCGAGGTCTCCCTTCTTGCAGCCGTTCATGATGAATTTCTCAATCATGGAAGGAGTGACCTGGAAGGGGTCAGGGAATTGAGCGAGCTCATAGACGAACTTGAGTTCGACCGACTCGTAGACCTGGGAGAGCTGCTGGAAGAGACGGGTGAGAATGACCTGCTGCAAGGGCAGGACGTACTTCTCCATCTCGGGGTCGGCACCGATCTTCGTGAGAATCGGGGTGATCTTCTTGCAGATGGAGAGCGGGTGGAAGTCAACCTCGAGAATGTTGTACAAGTCACGGATTTCAGGACGAGCACGGCTGAGCAAACCCTTGTTAAGGGCATCCCGGAAGAGAACAGAGCGAGAGGGGGGAGTGGCCATGCCCAACAAGTTGGTAAGACGGGTGTTCTTGTTCTTGCGGGCCTCGTCAACATCGACCAACGCGCCACGAGAGCGAGAAGTGCTGATGACGGGAATAGCCAAAGCGGACAGGAGGACGAACGAAGCAGCCTTGGTCATTTCGGTCTCAGAGATGGAGGGGTTGTCCTTCTTGCTACCTTGACCAGTGGCCAGGGTCACGGAAGACTGACGCAGAAGGTTGTAGTACCGGTTCCAGGCAGCGGCGTGGAAGAGGTAGTTCTCGCTAACGAGGAAGATACGGGTGAGCTTCTCGTAGTAGTTGGCCATCATCAGGTTCTTGGCGGGGCGCTTGCTCAGGCTCAGAAGAGTATGGATATCCTCGATACTGCGGAAAGCCTCCTGCCAGAGCTCCAGCTCGACGGCGACATTGAGCTGCTGGAAACGAGTGTCGAGGTGGCGCTGCAGGGTGTCGGCGTCACTCAGGTTGATGGCGTGCATCTGAGCAGAGTACTTGGCGGCATTCTGGACGTGGTTCCGGAGGAGTTCACAGAGACGGCGGAACTCGGTCTTGCGGGTGTACTTGAGACAGAACTGGAAGGCCTGAAGGGCGGTTGTCTGGTACATAACCTCGAGACGGGCATTGTTCTTCAGGATCTCGAGAACGGTACGGTAGGTTTCCCACAGGAACTTGAGCCACGGGGTTACAACAGCGCGGTCAGTACGGTCGCGGGACTGCTCGCCAGAGACGGTGGCGAGCAGGATGGTCTCGGGGGTTTCGATGGCTTCGAGATCTTCAACGTTTGACGAAGGAGCAGCGGACTCGAGGGAAGACTGAATCTCGTCGGCCTTGGCCTGGGCCTCGGTGACCTTCTTTTCGGCGAGTTCGATGAACTTCTTCAGGACGGTCTATATAATCGAAATCAGCCCCACCCACATATGTATCCTTATGAAATAGATCGTACCTCGATAGTTCCAACGTTGGTGTTCTGGGCGATGTTCTTGTACTGGTAGAGACCATCCTTGGCGGCCTTGCCTTTACGGAGCTCGACGCAGAGTTCAACGAACAGCAGCATCACCGGCTCGAGCGAGGCGATGGGGCTGCTGCGCGTCCTCTTGGAGGTGACATGTTCATGAAGGACGTTCAAGGCAGCAGGGGACTGGCCCACGGCGATGAGTTCTTGGGCCCGCTAAACAGCAAATCCGTCAGCCACCACTCTTTCTCTCTTCCACGCGTCTTTATATCCTCCTATCCCAATTAACCATACCTTGAGAATATTCTCGGGCTTAATATGCGGCGGCGGCGGCATGATGGGCGGTACCCCTTGGGGTCAAAAGAATCTGGCGTTGGGCGGGCAATCGGTAGAATCCACAAAGGCGAAAAAAACTTCAACGACCCTCTTTCTGGCGGTTTGCTGTCAACAACGGGTGGGCGGCAGCAAAAAATCGAGGGCGACAAGCGAGGAAATAGGTCCTTGCTATGTCTTCTGTATTAAATATTTCAATAAAGATGACGCTGCCACGCGACGGTCGGACCAAAGAGGAAGAATTGGTGCCGGGCGGCGGTCGTTGTGCGAGAATCACCTGAGCGGGCGATAAGCGATGGTCACGTGAGACTGCCACGATATTCTTGACTGACAACATCTACAGGATTTAGCAATAATTTGGATATAAACAATAACTATCCCTCTGTCTATCTCTTTTATTCATATTCTCGTTTCTATCATAACTGCGTTGGTGGGGATGCGTGGATCGCAATCCCAACTAGGTATTCTTTAACAAGCCATGTTGCCATGTTCGATGCTATATATCGACAATCTCAACATCTAATTACACAGATATCTTATTATTATTGTGCCTGCGTCACGCTGCTCCAATTATGATGCCACTCGGCAGCTCCAATCCAACAGGTAGCCCGCATAAGAAACTACCCGTGTACGTCTGGCCTTGCTTCACAGCGAGCTTCTCCTCGATGTCTTTGTACATGTCATATCTGAGGAACGGGTTAGTATGAGCAGACTGAAAGGGAACGAGGATGACTCACGCGTTCATCTCCTCGATAGTCAGCACGTTCTTTTGATCTTCGACACGGTAGGTGGGGACCTCTTTGTTGCACGAGAAGCCTGAAGCACGTTAGCGTGGCTGTTCATACCGAGTCCAGAAAATGGAACTCACCAATCCGCTCGTTGATATTATACGCAGCCCTAGCCGCAGCAGACTGCACCCGAGTGGCACGCGGCAACCGAACCTCCTCATAAACAGCAAGCGCTTGACGAATATTCCCTGAGAAGTACTGTCTGCTGAACAAAATCCCCAACGCAGCAGCATCCTCAATAGCCATGCAAGCTCCCTGGCTCTGATGCGGCATCATGGGGTGCCCCGCATCCCCAAGAAGACACACATTTTCGCGCTGAATATACGGATACGGCTCATGCACCCAAAGCCGCCACGGCTGAATCTCCTTCCCAATAGCCAGATGGCTAAACACCTGCCGATCAAGCTTGGGATACGGTGTCAGAAGTTCATCCGTGCTGCGACTCTCCGCACCCCAGCTCTGAGTGATATAGTCGCCTTGCTCGCGCGGGAAGAAGCAGTAGTAGGAGAGGAGCTTGCCGCCGTTGCAGGGGGAGAGGACGATCTTGTCCCATTTACCTTCCTGGCCGCCCCAGTATTCGAGTGCACTGTCTTGGGAGTAATCGACGAGGCCGGCTTTGATGGCTTCTTCGGTTGTGACGTTGGTGTGCAGGCAGCTCTGATCGGAGGGTTTCTTTTCAGGGAGGATCCCTAGGATGCTGCGGACGGCGGAACCAATACCGTCTGCGCCGATGATGAGGTCGTGGTAAGCGATGGCTCCGTTTTCGAAGGTGATCTCGCCGGTGTGCAGGTTAATGTCGCGGCACTGCGCGGGTTAGTATCATGGAAAGCGCCTCTTGATGCGGTTACTCACCCGGTGATTGACCTTCAACATCGCCGGAATCCCCTCGCCCTCCTCACCAAGTGCTGAATCCTTCAACATGGCATGCATATACTGCCGATGGAACATATTATACACATACCCCCACCGCTGCTCATAGTCGTCCAAATCATACACACTGACCGGCTCACCAGTCTTCCAATCACGGTTGATAAGCTTTTTCAACACAACGGGGTCACCCTTGGCCACATCGACGCCCCATTCATGCAGCCATCGGGTACCATTGGCAGCACAGGAGACAGACGCGCCCACTTCGCCAGCGTAATCAGACTTCTCGTAGATGGTGACGGCGTGGCCCGCGCGGCGTAGGGCTATCGCGACGGACATGCCGCCGATACCACCGCCAACCACGCCGACATTGAGACACTTCCAGTTGGACATTTTGATGGTTTCGCAAAGGACGCTCAAGAAAGAAAAGAATATGATGAGATGGAAAAGGGATGACTCTATTCAGGAACAACTCGGGGCTTATATACCTATTCCATGTCTCATATTACTCCGAAGTACAAAATCACCGGACCGTCATCATCATGCCTTTCATGCGGTGTGCGGCCCGCGCACGACCCTGATAAATCTGTATGTGGCATACCGAAACTCTCCGTGCCCTGCACTCTATATCTGTAATCGACTGAGATAATCCACCCTGATCCACCGACGATAAGCGGTACCCGAGCCGCACCCGCACGAATATCGGGTCGGGTTTTACTCTATTTATACGGAATCTGGCTGCCTCAATTATATCATAGTAGGTGGTATCCGAGGTTACTCTCTTTTGATTATGGATATTTACTATGGGGATGGAATCTTTTCGTTGTAGCAGTGGATGGTTTTCTAATGATGATGCGTAGCGTCTATAAAGTATAAAAGGGGGGAACAATGCTGTTTTCGTATTGCATAACTACTCTTTGTACACATTAACTTTTTCTAACTGTGATTGACTACTTCTACAGAATGCTCGGAAAGATCGCCCTCGAGGAAGCCTTCGCCTTGCCGCGTTTTGAGGAAAAGACTCGCTGGTGGGCTAGTCTTTTCTCTACCGACGCAGAGCAACATGTACGAGAAATCACGGATATCAACACGCTCCGTGTCGAATATGCCAATAAGCATGGTGTTGGCTATCAGATACTCTCGTATACGGCCCCGGGTGTCCAGGATATCTGGGATCCGGTGGTGGCGCACGCCCTGGCGGTTGAGATCAACGATTACATCGCTGAGCGCGTTAGCAAGGCACCGGATAGGTTGGGGGCGTTTGCGTATGACCTTCTCCATCTCCACCTCTTGCAGCTTGGATATATACTTATGTTGACGATTATAGGACGCTATCTATGCACGATCCCACCCGAGCCGCTTCTGAACTCCGTCGCTGTGTGGAGACATACGGCTTCAAAGGCGCCCTCGTAAACGACACCCAGCGCGCCGGCCCAGACGGCGACGACCTGATCTTCTACGACAACCCATCCTGGGACGTCTTCTGGCAGACTTGCACTGACCTCGACGTCCCTCTCTACCTGCACCCGCGCAACCCCACGGGAACAATCTACGACAAGCTCTGGGCTGACAGGAAGTGGCTCGTCGGTCCGCCGCTCAGCTTCGCGCAGGGCGTCAGCTTACATGTCCTGGGGATGGTGACGAACGGGGTCTTCGACAGACACCCGCATCTGCAGGTGATCCTGGGCCATCTGGGTGAGCATATCCCGTTTGACATGTGGCGGATTAACCATTGGTTTGAGGATCGGAAGAAGGTGCTGGGACTGGGGGAGACGTGCAAGAGAACTATCAGGGAGTATTTTGCGGAGAATCTGTGGATTACGACGTCGGGGCATTTCTCGACGACGACGTTGAACTTTTGTATGGCGGAGGTTGGGGCAGATCGGGTTTTGTTCTCGATTGATTACCCGTTTGAGACGTTTGAGGAGGGGTGTGGGTGGTTTGATGGGGCGGAGATGAATGAGATTGACCGGGTGAAGATTGGGAGGGAGAATGGGAAGAAGCTGTTTAAGCTGGAGGAGTATAAGGATTCGAATGCTTAGCCTCTTTCTCGTTTCGTCTCATTCTGTGCTGGTATCCATCTCATCGGATGAGTCGGGATAGTGATCCGTTGCTTCTGTGTTGTCTTGCGTTGTCCTGCAAGTGATGTAAGTCTGTTGTGATTCGTCGTCGTCATTATAAATGGAAATATTGTCGCATTCTGCAAGCAATATATCACCGACGCTCTGTGAGCTATCGTCGCATTTTGGCTTTCCGGATGGATATAACGGATGCGCGTCACGTGAATCCGGACCAGGCTTTCGAGCGTTCAAGAAATATGGCAGGAGTATTTCTGACGCATGCTTTATCTGATCAAGTGCTATTAGAGACTCAATAGCAGAATAAGATACGAGTACAGTCAAAGATCGCGGCAGCATAAGACACAGGCGGAGTCATATAGAAGAAACTCGTTCAGGGGCTCTGCCTGCGTAATTTCCCACTGGATCTCACAGACCAACTTTTTTCTCCTCCCTCTTTCTCCTCTTTCTTCCTTTCTTTCTCTTTTACTCCTAATTCGTGCTTTTCTGCTCCCTCGTCGCTCTCTTTCTTTCATCTCTACTTATTAACCTACTATTATTCACTGTCCTTTATTTCATTCCATTCGCTTCCTCCGCTGCCGCCAGTCGCGCCCGTCCTTTTCCCTCCCTGAGAGAGCTCCCCACACACAACGGCTCTCCGTCCAGCCGACCGTTTCAAACGCGCGCGAATCTCCAATTCGATCCTCCAATCACCCCTTACTGTGCACCACCACCACCTACTACCCTCGACATCTCACCACCTATCCGTACACTACGACTATTATTCGCAAACGATAATATTACACCATACCCAATATGCCCGCTTACGAATTGCGATCCGGGGGAGACGTCAAGAACAAGAAGCAGAGCGTCGCGGACCTCAAGTACCGCCGGCTTACAGAGCTCAACGCTCGTCTCAAGGAGGACCTCGACCGTCCGCGAGTCAAGGTCTCCGAGGCTTCCATGTCGTGAGTCCTGCCGCCATAATGCGACGTCACTGAATAGCCCATAGCTTACTCGTTGCTAGGTTGATTAACTACTGCAACAACACGCGCGACTTTATGGTTCCCTCCGTATGGGGTCAGGTACGATTCTCTTGTTATTCTCAGCGAGATTCCATCTAATAGTGTCCAGGTCGACAAGCGCGAAGATCCCTATGCCCCCCAGCAGCAGGGAGGCTGCTGCACGGTCATGTAATGCTTCTCATGACGTCCCAATGCTCGTTCTGGCTCGGATGGACTGGATCCGACTTGCCAGTCCATCGTCGCTGGTTTTCATTTCCCCTCGTTATCTCGCCATGACTTACTTCCGCCTAATCTTCTTCTACTTTTCTTTTTGTTTCATACCCCTATTTATTAAGGAAACCGCGCAACGGCGCATTCCGGGTCATTAATGTTGAGGCCAAGTGCGCGCTGGGTTACATGGGCCAGGCTGACATTTACCTGTGAAAATGGCTGTTAATTTTTACTTCGGTCTATCGTGCCGCGCTGGAGGATGCGCTGATTTACTGTGTCTTTATTCTATTTCCTTGGTTTTTTCTGGTATTGGTCATTTTCGATTTTGATATCTCGTTTCTGGTGTCTGTCCTCTGTCCTTTTCCTGCCGTGATGTCGACCTTACTTTTTTCTACTTCGATGGGATCAGGATGAAGGAAAATTGTCTCCCGCGATCCTCGGGACGGTGCGATTCTGGATTAAAATTCTTGTAACATAGATTAACATAACCTTTAATAATGTTATGCGAGTCTAGTATGTGCTGCGATGTAACCCTGGCATCATCTGGTCCAAATTTAATCTGCATATTGTACAAAATAGATTGTTCCATGCAAGTCGCTGAATAACCGTGTATTCTGCAATGCTTGGAGCAATTTGCTAGCCTAATACAGTATCCCATAAAGTAAGGCCCGAAGTTCCTTGCGGCATATGCCTTCACCAAACTGTTTTCAACATGTCATTTTCCTGTTACACCTTTCGTGCCCTATTTCCAGACCGATACCGTGTCCCCGTCATCACCATTAATCACGTCGTTCCGTCCAACTACTGGGCTTCCATACGCTTGATCGTCTCAACCATAACCTCGCGTAGTTCATTCGCGTCTAAAGGCTGCCCTGCGAGGACAGTAGCTGCGTGGTTGGAGTCGACAAATCCGGTGTCGTCATCTTCGAATGTATATTTTCGTAAAGATTGCACGGCAAGTCTAGACCAGAGATCCAGATAAATTTGATTTGCATAGATACGGGCCTGGTGATGCCCGGAAGGTCTTTTCTGCATCGATCCAGCGAAGATGTTTGCCTTTCATAGACAAGGACATATAAACGGAATCTGTCCCGATTGTGCTTAGCCGAATTAACTGACTTTTGCTGTCCTGTTGCGGCCATAATGCAACAGGTGCACAATGGTGTTTGAGTGTGCTCTCAGGAGGAAGTTATCATCCACGTCCAGATTCCGGCTGCTGCCTAGGTCAAGTCTCAGACCCATTTTCGATGTCTTGTTCCATTGCCCTGCGCTGACTGTTCGATTAATATAGCTCATCTGTGACAGCCTTATAATGCTTCAGTATGTTGTGCATTTCACGCTGGCTACTCAGAGGCTGTAATAGCCCTCGAGGACAGGTAAGCAAACCAACCTTCTACGTGGTTAGATAGACTTTTACCAAGTTACAAGCCGTGATTTTGCTCTCGAGGGATTCGGAAATGCTCGAGGCAACGGACAAAGTGGACATCTGTGACGCGTGACAGGCTTGTCTCTGTTTGCGTAATTTGGATTCTACAGATTAGGGTTTGGTGTGTGGATTGGGGGTTGGTCTGTGTTGAGTTGGAGGGGGTATAGAGGGAAGAAGGAAGAAGAGAGAAGAAGGGCTTGAGTGGTTTACCCTTCTTTCAGTGAAGCAGTGAAGGAGTGTCTTGGCATACCTAATGCGGTTGTGTCTAAGCATAACCTCAATGAGCTTTGAACTTCAATTACTGCCGTTGACGATAACTACATTTGCTATGCTGCAGTCCTTCCCAGAATACGAGTTCGAACGACTGTTGAAGGAGGTCGTTTCCGGTGTCGGATTCCCGCTAAGGAAGAGCGGAGAATACTACTCTGACATCATCCATAATCCCGCCTCATCTTAAATAATTTCGAGCTCTGAGTTGATTCAATATCCACGAAAGATATTGTATAAGCAAAATGACAGAACCAATGCCCCCAATAGAACAACGCACCCCCACAGAACAGCACCAAAAACTCGGCAGCGACAACATCACCACCGAGCGCGTCTATCTGCCCCGCATAACTATCAAATACTGCACCCAGTGTAAATGGATGTTGCGCTCTGCCTACGTATGCCTCCCTAAATAATGCAAATGTGCAATAGGGTGCAGAGACTAATAAGGACAGTTTGCCCAAGAACTCCTCTCAACCTTCAACACCGACCTCGGCGAAGTCGCTCTAATTCCCTCCACCGGCGGGGTCTTCACGGTCACCATGTACCATGCATCCGATGAGACGCTTACGACTAGCGAAACGGTATTGTGGGATCGGAAGACGAATGGGGGCTTTCCAGGTATCTCCCTTTGCCCCAGTTTACCCAGGCTAGGTTGTGAAGGTGCTAACTACAGCAGAGGTGAAACAACTCAAAGCCCTGGTACGGAACATCGTCGACCCATCGCGCTCGCTAGGACATACGGATAGGGCGCTGAGGGCGGCGAATGTGCCTACGCAGACGCAGACGGAGGCAGGTGCTGATGGGAAGAGGGGCTCTGTGTCGGGGGTGAGTCAGGATATGGAGAGTGCGAATACGAATGTGCATGGGAAAGAGAAGGAGCGGTGTGAGGAGTGCCAGTAGATATGCCGTAATTCTAAAATGTATGTATGTATATAAGTGTGCAACGTCAACCATTGATGATGTTTGCTTTTGATGCATGGATGACCCAGGAAGCACATAACTTGTACAGCAAACATCCCATCATGTCCTGCCAACGAGATCTACCCTGTCTATCCATTTGAACATCAAAACGAACATTCTTCACGCTCTGCACAAAAACATTAACCTTCCCTCATCCAGGCCCTCCCAGTCTCCAAAATGAGCGCGTAGATGAGGAACGACTCCTTCTCTACAACCCCAAGAGCTTTTACCCTGTCAAACAAGGTGAGGAGCCATTTGTGCATAATGTATTGCAAATGTTCAATGAGCCGTTTTCAATGATGGTAAGTCACCCGCTTTCAATGCTTATCTATGGAGGAAGACTAACGCGGACAGGCGAATTCCTATACAATGATCTAATCCATCCCACAAACTCGAAGATACACATCCCTCTCTAGACAAAGACAAAAATGCACAGTTCCTAGATTTTGTAAAGCGTATGCTTGCCTGGATCTCAACTGAGAGAAAGACCGCAAAGGAATTGACGGAGCACCCATTACTCAAGTTCTGGTCGAAATATGTTCATTCCATGTACAATAATCTCCACTGTGTACATACAAAAGACATATAGACAACAGTACCTACTGCAACGGATGCCTCAAAACAACCTTCCCAAACCCGCACCCCAAACCCGCTAGTACCCTCAATTCCTCCAACGCCTCCTCCACGCTTCCCTCAAATACCTTCACCACGGGCATTTCAAATTTCATGCCATAATTCTCAACAGCCCAGAGAAATGCCTCCCGCGCGCGCTGGTAATCCGTCGGACGTGCAGGGATGGTAATCGTACTGGGGGTACCGGGTAGCTTGATAGTCACATCCTGACCAGGTGCTGCGAAGGGCATCTTGAATCGGGGGTCATCCTGGAATACGGCGGAGATGAGGATTGTGTCGTCTGACGAGGAGGTGCATTCTGCCATGAGCTTTGCGGAGTCGTTGCTCCCGACTGTGTCGAAGGCGTGTTTGAGTTCTTGTTGAGACTCGCGCAGTGCCGTTTTGATATCATCAACGACAGTCGGAGACTTGTAATCAAAGCACTGTGTAGCACCCAACTCCCGTAATAGTGCATGCCGTTCACTCGATGCAGTCACGTAGATCGGATATACACCGCTTGTCCTCGCAAATTGTACGGCAGCCAGCCCGACACTACTCGACGCGCCCCAGATAAGAAGCGGACTAGCCACTTTCCCTTCCACCTTCCGTCCATCTTCACACAGAGACGGAAGCGTAAACCCAAAGAAGTTATACAACGCATCCGCAGCCGTCATAACCACCACACTCAAACTCGCAGCATGATGTTCTGGCAAATGGCTCGGCACTTTAAACGCCAAATCCTCCGGACAAATAAGATACCGCTGATGAGCACCATATTTGCTTGGCCGACCGATACCAGTCGGCGTGAAGCCAGCGACGATATCCCCGGGTTGGAAGGTGCTGTTGTCAGACGCTGTCTTTATGACCTTCCCGCAGAAATCATACCCCAGAACAGTGGGATAGATACCTAGGAGAATGGCGTGTTTGGTGTCAGCGGGGTTGGCGCCAGAGAAGTGCGTTTCGATTAGAATCTCGCCATTGTCTGGGGATGATTGCTGATGGGTGTGCAGGACCCTGAAGGTTAGGTTTGAGTCGACGTATAGGGCTGGGTTGGTCATGGTGGGTATTTGAGGATGGGAGATGTGTAGGTTGTACGGAGAACACAGCTATAGGGATTGCTTATATACCCCTTACGAGGCTGTGCACATCTATTGTAATACAATGACAAAAATACCCTCTTGTCGTGACATGTGTGGAACCTCCGAGGTTTGTCGGCGAAGACGTGCCCACAGGAGATGATTTATCATTTAATTATTGAGAACGACAAGGTAGTACGAGCTTTCCTAGAGTGCAGAGAATGGTTGTTGAGGCAATGGAACCCATGTACAACCAGACCACCGATTTCAATGCTAGTGTTTGTCTATCGTCTTGAGCCTAACCTACCCATAACGCCGTAAGAGGCCCAGGTATCTTATTTAAGTAAGTCTTTTCCTCTGCAGTATCTTATTTGTTCGCGTAGGTATGGGCGCTTAACCATCTTGTCCGAAGGGGTGACGGTCTGTTATGGTCGGTGCGTATCTCGTCTCCATGCATCTGGTGATCTCAGCAAAAAGCCTCATAACCACAGAGTATCCAATAGTTGGGCGGAAAGTACAGTGTGACAGTGTTCTGGTTCATCCACATAGGTCATTACACATTCCTCGAAGATGTTTTCTTCGTACACACTCGGATGCAACTCCAAGCTCGACAACGCAATCAACGTTAACTTGATGAGATATTGATGAGGCCCGGATGAAGGTATCTACGTATTAATGTACGTTGTTATGACAACCATCGTGACTGCAAAGTTGCTAACGATCGATGGAACGCCTATTCTATGCTTGGGTCGAAAGTTGAAAGCAACGATACCGACTTAATTACATCCTGGCTGGGATTGCTTTCATGGATCTAGTACCGCTGTTGGCTGGAAAAGATCATCAACTCAGATGCTCTGGTTTCCCGTTGTGTCACCCAGATCTCAATTTGGGTAATACCTATGTGGATGAGCATTTGAACATATCGTGCATCATAGACTGGGGTTTTGCGGCTTTTTTGCCACGGTCAATGTTCTTCGTCTGCCCCGGTTTACCACATCCTCGCGATGGCGCAGATCCAAATCTCGAACTGTCGTTTGCGCAGGGTTTTATCGGAGGGGGTTTGATAGACAGAAGGATCTAGACTTTTCCAACAACAACCTTTTCTGGAAATTTAGACACCTGGTGAATTTTGATTTCTACCAGGACTACCCCCATTTCTCTGACTTCCTCTTGTCACTCACCGGCCAAGAAGTATATCCTGTTTTTGAACATTTGAAGCATCGGGAAGAACTTATTCAGGCTTCACAAACCCCAAGTAGCACCAGATCTCGAGGATGACTATCTTTTTAGGAACGAAGAAGAGCAGTTGTTTGCGCATGTTGTCCCTGATGATATTGTTATCGCCCGGAACCTTACTGTGGTCATCGAATTGAACCAGCGATCTGTGGCGAGTGATAGCCCATGGAACTGGATAACATCGTATCCTGTATTAAGCTGCTCGATATTTTCTGCTTCGATGTAGGGCAGGAGCTTCTTCACACATTATATAGCTCAGCGCTGGCAGGCCCAAATTCTTTCTTTTCTTCCCCCCATGTTAGTATTTTTTTTTTTCAGATAGTCTACCAATAGATTCCTGTTGATCGCGACCGTCACAGGCCAGACCCCAGATTCCGCTGGGTCTTGGGTAGACTGTGTCCACCCCTGTTTCCCAGTACTGCTCTTTCCTGTACCCGGATCCTCCGAATCGAATGCCGTTAATAAGAAGCCTCCGGGCCTCCTCTAGTGAGCCGACTGCAATAACAATAGTTGGGCCCTTTTGGTTGCTGCTCTGTAATTTCTTTGAACTTCGGAGCCATGTTGGATTCCTTTTCAGATGGTATTCAGTGCCCAGTTCAATCTCTTCACGAGCCAGATCCAGACCACAACTGCGATAATGTCTGATTGAACCCCATGGACCTTAATGCAGTACCATTGCTCAGGTATCTCAACAAATATCACTGCTGGGTCTTTGAGCTGCAGTGACTAATAAGTCTTTTTAGCTGGCTTAAGCTTGGTCGAGTGAGCTGGCTCGCTACAGGAACTGCCTGGACCTGTTGATTTCTTCGCTGCTTCTTGGCCATCTCCTGCCATTCCTGCCCCCGGGTTTTGTAGAGAGTAGTGCAGCTAGGTTTGCAGATGTCGGTTTTTGCCTCGATTTCTGGGTTATTGTTTCCCTAGCCTTGGGGATCTGGTTGCTGTTACGCTGGTTTGTCTGACTTGGCTGGGCGTTGATTGCTGGTATATTCTGCCCCACTGGTCCAAGCCGCTGGACGGCGTGCTGGAAGAGAAGAGAAGAGAAGAAGAAGTTAAGCAAGTCATCAGAACGGCCTACATGTATTCACCTGGCCAGAGTAGGGCTTTTTCCAGAAACGGACTAGTCTACTCTCGGAATGGTATTCCGCAATTCTAAAAGACAGATAGGGCAACGAAGTAGTCGTGAAAAAAAAAAAAAAGCTATATTGAACACCTGCCTACCGGCAGCAAAACTATCAAAATGCCACCCCAAAAATGCACCCTAACTGACATAAAACAAGAACGTAAGACAAAACAAACAGAGAAAGAGACCGACTATGGTATGGCTAAAATAAAAAAGTATAATAAAAATGTCAGTGAAGCAAGGCAAACCATGTATAAAAACGCCCAAACACGCCCTTCATGTCTAGTTTGTGTTCCCCCCTAGGTTATTCCAACCGGTCTCCGTAAGACAAGGCAATATAGGATAAGATGAAAAGAGATGAGGAAGGAAAGACAAGATGAACAAAGAAAAGAAAGTAAACGAGTAGACGATAAAGGAAGGTTGTGGTTTGAGTTCGGTAGGTCGAGGACAAGTCAGGATAAGACAAGACTCGACTCAACCAACCAAACAACACCGGTCATAAAAATCATGCAATCCATCGTGAATCCAATGTCGTCAAGCGATGTAAATAAACCATTCATGAGCCCATGACCCAATTCCTTTTCTTTTCTTTTTTATGTGGGAAAGAAATCTCTTTTTGCGCCCCTCGCAACCACAAAACACCCCGAAAGAATTAAACCAGAACCAAAAATAAAAATTGCCAAATGCTTTATGTCTCACCACTCAGCTCTTGCTGATGAGAATGATGATTGCGACGCCTCCAAAATGCCAAACGAAGTCGACTCCGTTTCTTCGGTAACCGGCGGGGCGGTTGCTCCCCGCCATTTTGATGATCGTGAGGATGGGGAGAATTAGGAGAATGTGGGGATGATGGTGAATGAGGAGATGACGGTGAACGGGGAGGTGAGAGATGCTGCGACAATTGTGGCGGCGGCGTACGAGAGCGACGACGATCATCGATGCTCCTCGTAGTGGCTGTTGACCGCGGCGGTGGACTAGTACTAGGCCGGCTTCCAATAAAACTAGCCATGAAATTGCTCTTGTGCCCGCTGTCAGGCGCAGAGAGTTGGCTGCTCGGGTCCATGCTAGCCTTGCTGTCCGGCTCGGCTGATGGATCCGAGGTCGATGGCCGGGTACTGCTACCCGGCTCTCGCTCGCTTCGACTGAGACTGCCTGCGCTCTTCTTATCGTCGTCGTCGTCATCGTCCATGCTATCCACCGTGAGGAAACTGGTCGCGTTCGTCGCGGGTGAGATCGGAGTCATGTTGTTGCTGTATGTGCTAACACTGTGCGTGCGCGTACAGCTGTTCCGCTGCGACGTCGATGGACCCGACGTCCGTCCTGTAGAGTTGGTGTTGGCGTGAGGCCGGCGACGATTAAGGAAAGAAAAGGGTCCATGTCGAGAACTACCGGGCCGTTGGTGGTCTCCTGACGGCGTATCAACGCCGTCACCATCGCCACCGCCTGAGCGCGACGGATCCTGCGCCTCCCCGTCGTGTTTGGATGCATTGGCAAATATCATCGCGGCAAGAACAGACGGGTCAGTCGGTGTGCGGTTGCGATCAACCGCACCGGGTAACGGTTCCATGTAATCGGCAATGTTCTGAGCTCCCGAACCGCGCCGCGATGCATCCGCCAGACTGGATATGAACTCCGGATTCTCGGGAGACCTCCGAATGGTCTCGTCCGGAGGCGGCATCGGACTGCCAGTGATGTCCATGGATGGACCTGGGGTATCAGGAGACACCACCGGGCTAATGGTGTTCTCATTATATCCTCTTGGCGAAGCAGTGCCGACTGAAGAAACTGGAGATGGGCCAAAGTAGTCCTCTGCCTCCTCCGACGGTTTACCATTAACGTCCCCTGCTGCTGCCGCTGCAACAGCAGCCTCCGTCTCATCTGCCTCAGCTCCGAGAATTTCTCCAGCCAGCTGCGGTGTAGTCACATCATCCTTCGCTTGCACGGAACGAGAGGTCTTGAAGCTAACCGCTGGACTCTGGGAACGAGGAGAACGCTGCGAAAGGCTATCATCCAGCAGTCGCCCATCATGAAGCGATTGTTTCCGCTTCTCCAGGTCCGCAAAATAATGCCACCGACTCTGATTGCTGCGAATCTGCTCGACCGTGAATTTCAACTGCGGAAGGATATCCGAAACACCTTCAAAGAGCGGAACGGCAAAAATGGACATGAACCCAATCTGACCGGTCGCCAACTTGTACGTGTTGCCCAGTTCAGGCGGGCCTCCGAATAGCGCAGTCTCCATGCCCACTTCTCTTTCCATTTCACCCTGGTTGGCAAATTCCTCCTGCAGAATCTTGGTCCATTGTTCGGCCACATCCCATGGCCGCGCGACGTTGCTGATATCTGCGCACTTGATCAACAACCCACAAAGAAGCGTCTTGTACATGTCAATGTCCTGAGGCTTCCAGCCGATGATGCTGCGGTTGTTCTCATGGAATTTCTCCTGCAAGGATCCTAACCGCTCCATGAACTTCTGATGTACACCCATATCCGTGGCCAGGATTGAACTAATCAGCAACTTCCGGAGCTGTTTATCTTTGAATGCGGCGGGCCAGTGACGGCGGAGGATCTGTGAAAACGCAGCGCAGTGGAACGCTTCCAAAACGGAATTGTCGTTGTAGAGCTGCGCCAGAGGGGCATTCAATTTGACGAGGAAAAAGTTGTTAACGCCCGGATGTCCAACGTCGTGGCCAATTGCGGAGATGAGCAGAGTGAGGGTATCAAAGGGAGAGAGGAGAGAAGCAATGGGGGATTTTGAGGCACCGCTTTGTACGACCGGAGCATGTGGAGGCAGCGCGCCAATATGGAGAAGGAAGCAAAAAACTGATTGTACAACGTCAATGGCATGTCGGAAATTATGGTAGAGAACGAAGGAATTGTAAGCGGCGCGGCAGGCCAAGAGAAACGTTCGTAGTTCAGTTGAACTTAACCGCCACGGTTCGAGTTCTGGCATCCGGAACGCATGCTGGAGCATCTCGCAGGCACCAAAAACGAGTTCATCTTCGGTAAACTCATGCGCCGTAAAATCCCAACTTCCAATGCGGTCTTTGACATATTCTTCTCGTTCGGGGCGGATATCCAGTTCCCTAATAAGGTCAGCATCACACGTGATACAAAAATGGGACATGACATACCGGTCTTGGAAGTCTTCAATGGTTTCTTCCGGATTACAAATCCCTTTCATCAGTTTGGATACCCTGGTAATTGTTAGCATGAATCAAAAAGATACGGGCGACGACGTACATTGCTTCTCGAAGATAAGCATATGGCTGTTCATCATGCACCCCTACCCAAGAATGTTTGCGCGATTTCCTGCGCGCAAGAAAGCGGGACTGCTGTCGCTGGGCAGTTTTCTGGGTGCGATAGGCCTGCACGACCAGGCCCTGCACGCGGGCCTTTTCTAATGGCGTAGTCAAGACATCGATGGCACCGGCGTCTAGGCATTTGGAGATTTGCTGAGGATCGGGAAGAAGATGGTTCTGTTGTTGTAGTTCAGCTGCGTGGTCGGGGTGTTCTGCGCAGGAAGTGCGCAAGATGGCGATGGGTATGATGAGGCTCGGAGATTCCTGTAGTTGGATATCGGACGAAAGGCCGGATAGTAACTGCAGACCGTAAGATTCTTCCGATTGCGACGAAAAGGTGAAACCACGGCGCAGGGAGGTGGGCGAGGGGGGCCCGAGGTCGGGCCACGAGGCTCGATTCGCCTTGCGGCGAGCAATGATGGAATCTTCTCTGCCTAGTTCGACGTCGAAAAAGGCAAACACGGGGTGGTTATTTTCCCCGAACTCGCCGATTTCTGCGAGTTTATTCGCAAAGGATGTCCCGGAGCGGCAAAGATAGACTAATTATTGAAACGCACCACGTCAGTCAATTGATCACCTGCATATAGGATCGCAACCTACTTTTCTTGCACACGAGTAATAATAATTGGACATCGGAACGCAGCGACTGAGGGACATCGGATAAGATGGGAGAGGCATCGGACGCGATAGCAGATGCACTAGAAAATCTCCGTGACACCCAACCCTCCGAATTGACACGATCATCAATATAGACGGCCGAACACTCGACGCGATCCATGGTGGTGGTCGGGGGAGGTCCGAGGTATGGGCCGAGTTGTATCAAAGAGTAGGAAAAGAGACAACACAAAACTGTCAGATGACGGGCAAGTCACGAAGACGCACGAAGAAGATAAAGAAAAGAAGCGACAATAGAGAGGGATCTGGACTCGGTCTCATATGGTGTTGTCGGGGAAGAGGAGTGTCTATGGGAGGTTCGGGAGAGACGGAATTATGACACCGATCGAGGAGGGTATGTGGTAGGTACTGTCGAATTGGCGATTAGAACGAATGAATTGCGCCAACGGAATTGAAATAGAAAGAGCGTATAAACGAAAGACAGAGAGAGAGAAAAAAAAAAAGAATGTAAATTGACGTCAAAGAGTGGCTTGGGGAGAGAGAAGAGAGAACGAGGGAAATGAGCGAACAGGAGAAAAGGGAGTGCGCGAGAAGAGCCGGCGCTGGGACCAGCGAATA
Source organism: Aspergillus pseudoglaucus (assembly GCA_039880875.1). Classification (NCBI taxonomy): domain Eukaryota; kingdom Fungi; phylum Ascomycota; class Eurotiomycetes; order Eurotiales; family Aspergillaceae; genus Aspergillus; species Aspergillus pseudoglaucus. Next base: position 607,969 of record JBDODC010000005.1, on the reverse strand, counting down.
AATTGGGGCGGGCCTCGACAAGAACCGGTGTCTCGACCACAATGCTTTGTTTAGCTGTTCTCGCTAGTCTAGCAGTTCTTATTTGTGTGTCTCTGTTTGTCTCTTCTCGATATTGAATATTCTTTTCTTTTTCGAGTGAGACAAGCGGGTAGCCACTGCGGACTGACGGACGAGAACTGAGGGACTGAGGATACAGGAAGAGGACAGAACACACACAAGACAGGGCATAACAATAGAGCCGGGTAAGAAAAGGAAGAATAGTAAAATACCTACCTGTACAAAATGCGAATCGAAGATGGCGGATCGATGTCACGATGTGAAGGTGGCCACCACTCTATACGTGATGTAAGAGAGGTCTGAATAGGATAGAATGGATAATTAACAGAAGAGATGATAGAGAACAAATAGAGCAATAGGGAAATAAAAAAGAAAAGAGAAAAAAGAAAGGAAAGGAAACGAGAACTAGGCCATGGTCATGGTGGTGGACCGGTTGGCGATGCGTTGCAGAAGTGGTCAGGTGATGTGAAGGAGATGCGTACGATAAAGAGAGAATGAGAATGAGAATGGGAATGAGAATAGAGGCCTGTATGAGTGACTACAATAGTAGAGTATAGAACAGAGTGCAGAAAGTCGGGTAGAATAGAGTAGAGAAAAGAGCCTCCGATGATATAATCGATCAGTGGAAGAAAGAGAAAAGACGCCGGGCTGTGTTCTGCCGCCTTCTGGAAGCAGTCCACAGTCTCAGTACTACCAGTACTACCTTACTCCCTATAACACAGTACCACCATATCCCTGTATCCAATGATAGTATCACAGTTGATCATACTATTCTGCATAATATTATAATTTTGTCCCTATTTACTTATCTGTACACTGCCACTATTCTTGTACACTACCACTACGCAGACAAACTGCTACTACTTATGTACGTGAGCGGAGGTGTGGGCCGTTCTAGAAGGCTTCCTGTCCACTTGAACTCGGTTCGAAGTATACACAATTATGAGAAATATCATGCCATATATCCCGTTTTTAATATTCTACACAGTAAGATACCAGACCCCATACGCCTATTCTGCACTACAGTAGTAGTAGTATGGAGTACTTGTGCATAATAGCATGTTCGAAAACCCTTCTGGAAAACCCACTCGTGGCAAACTTTCCTTGCTCCGTGATTGGCTGAGACCCGCGCGTGAACTCCATGATTTCATTTTTTCTGTTTCCATTTGTGGCGATCACCCATCACATTACTCGCTACTTACGGAGTGCTTTCAGGCCATACCAGAGACACGCGTCTTGGTGCGTGCGGGCTAGCCCTGTATACTCCGGATACAAGTGCCGAGTCTGGCTACCATTAAGAAACGAGAGCAATGCAGGCACCTCATCCCTCTCCCCAAACCGTTCCGATGCCCTTTTCCCAGATGCGCATATCGGACCACTCTGGCCAGAACCCTACGTGCTCCCAGTCCATGATTGCTTTTGTTTTCAATGTCTCGGAATTGATGATGATGTTTGCCTGCGAGAGGTAGTTGTGACAACACGTACTCTTCACTGGATAGAGAGGTGCGGCGCGGCCAGGTATCTTGTCATCTGCAGCTATAGCCCAATATGGAGGAATAACTGGACCCTCTGGGTTTGGAGTACCAGTAGTCTTCGATTTGATACCGTGCAGTGTAGCAAGAAACCCCAATGACTCCCCAGTAACAACTCTCTTCTCCCCGTTCTCTAACCTCGTCATCCCCGCCCCCTGCACTTACTCCATAATAAACACAAAAGTCTCATCGACCTCGAATGCCCCGTAAAACCTCGGCACAGGGATCTCAGGACAAACACGACGTATAATCCGTAAACACGCAGCCTTGTTCTGGAGACGTTCTTTGTTCAGCCGCGCTGCGTTGTCATGTATTCGCTGGGGGGCAGGGTGTGTTTTATGAGCAGCCGTCGGGTGTTGAGGGATTCGGAGGGGGTTCTAGCATGTTGGATATGGACGATTATGGGCTTGCATTAGAATCATATGTCTTATGCATGAGACTACCAGCAAGTACACAAATGCAGAAATGGTGGGGTATAGCAAACACAAACACACTCATGTGATATAAGCTTCTACAATCCTTCTGGAACTACGGAGTACAACAAGTAACCAAGAGTAACATATGCATTAATCCGCCCAATGCACCCTTGTGCGCCCCGTTCCCGTCCAATTCAGAATCCCTGCCAAATGCCTGTAACAACAAACTGCATAAGCAAAATCCTTTCCGACCCTTTTTTTTTTCTTTCTTTTTTCTGTTTTAATCGAATTTTAGTAAGAGGTATCATACAAAATTAAAATCCTAAACAGCCAATGCTCTATAAAATGCGCAACAAGGAATCAAAATCAAGATAACAAGTTCTTCAACGATGGACTGGCACTCGCTCCTGATGGCGGTGCGGGAGTCCCGTTGATACTGCCATGTCGGCCCTGGCTCGTTGGTGGCAGTGTTACCGGTGTATCCTCCACTCGGGGAGCTGCTGGCGATACCTGCGTCATCGAAGGTGATGGCACTGGCGCACTAAGAACACGATCTGCAGAGTACATTCGTGGCGGTGGTCCGTTCAACGCGCTGATTGAGGGCGAATGGCGCACCATCGTAGCCTGCACTTCCGGAGGCGATGCGGACGAGGCATATGGGCGTGGACCAGCCACTGGCACTTGGGTTTGACGTGGTGAAGGGATAGGAACGGGACCGTAGGGACTCTGGTGCGTTGCATAGTGCTGAGGCGGGGGCACTCCGTTTGCGAAATGAGGTGGAGGACCAGAGGCAGGATGAGGTGGTGGATGAGAAGGATGAGAAGGAGGCGGAGGCGGGGGTGCTTGGTAACCGTTGAGATGATGCGGTGCTGGTGGTGCAGTAGGTGGACCCCCGTAACCGGGTCCATGATCATACCCCGGGTACCAATCCGGCCTGGCGTGAATTTGCGGCGGTGCAGACGCTGTCGGAGGGAGAGGTGTCGGTTGATGTGCGTGCGGTGTCGCATATGGATGGCTGTACTCGACAAGTCGAGGTGCTGGCAACACCGGTCGTTGAGTGGGCGTAGTATAACCAGATGGCCGTGGTTCCGGGGTTGGTGCCGTAAGGCTCTTTTGATGGCACTTGTGACATTCATACATCGGCTCATCTCGTTCGACAGTCATCCCATAGGACGGCGGAGGGTATGGACCTGGGTGGTATGGGGGGCTGATGCCGGACGGTGGCGGTCCACCCATTCCAATTCCGTTCAACAAAGGTGGCCGGTTGTTCATCAGTGTCATCCGTCGCGACCTATCCATAGACCACCATCTGGGACTGTAACCTGTCGAGCAGCGAACGCAATGTCGCTCCGCGATGTCCCCGACAATTGGGCGCGATGATGCTGGAGGTTCGGAATCAATCTCCATTCCGTCCACGGGCGCCTCATGGACATCCTTGGTTGAACCGTTAGCGACCGATGTTCGTCGTCCACTTCCCAGTACAAGCGGCTGTGAAGCTCCGATGGACTGTTGAACATGCGCCGCTTTTCGAACAGCTCCCGTAAGCGTCAGATCGGCCTGCTTGTAAGTTTGCGCAAATCGTTGCAGCGCATTGACACCCTCCTTTTCCGTCATCTCACCGACATCGTGAACGGCACCCGACACTTGGTGGTGAGGGCACCATATGGCCGCACTTGCAGACCCGGTCTCCTGTCCCAGTCGCATGCTGTTCACAGAATCACGCCGAGAACTCTTCACGGGCGCGATGTCGAATCCAAACCGGTATTGTGCTTGGAACGCGCAGCCAATATGAAACCGGGCGTTGCAGCCACTGTGATGGCAAGACACACACGCGCCCTTGTTGGACTTGCAGATCTTGCAAACTTCGCGATACCTATCACTGGGAATGAAGCCGAAACCTTCAGCCGGCTCGAGCTCCTTGGCGGTCCCGAACTTGATCTCTGGAGTCCATATCGCACACATCACATGTACCCAGTTGTTGCCTACTGTTCGCTTCAAGGGTTCTCGAGGACCGACAGGCTTACCAACAGCCTCTTGTCGTTGGCAGTAGAGCTTGATCGCTTCTTGAACCATCTCCTTCTCGAGCCTTTCCTTCTCCCGATCCCGATCAGTCTTCTTTTTATGAGAGACCCTAGGGGACTCCATCAACTCGTGTTCCGTCCAAGTCACAGGGCACAAAACACATTCGTAACATGTCGATATCATCGGACTACGATCGTTCGAGCACATATCACACAGCCATTTGACGCTGTTGCGCGTGGGGCTGACACCATAGCAATTGCGATGTACCGTCAGGCGACAGTCGCGACATGACAGGTGGTCATTACCCGCAGGCTCGATCCGGTTGCAAACGGCACACGGAAGCGTTCGGGCCTTTGGAGGATCGGGGATAATCGGCGGAGGCTCGGGTTTCTCGGTCGCGGTCGTTTTCTTCCTTTTCGCGGGTGCCGGCTCCACCGACGTGGCCGCTGAGCTGGTCACGCTCTCTTTGTCGTTGACATGGTGACCCTTCCTCTTCGATGGTGGCTCCTGGGCTTGCGGTGTGGATTCACTGACACTGACGCCAAGCGCGGCCGCGGCGGCTGCAGTCCCACTGTTGATCGTGACCGGGGTTTCGGAAGTCATAAGAAGTTGGACCAGCAACTCCTCGTCCATTCGTCGACGCCATGACTTGTTACCGCTTTGGGAAATTTTCCTGGCCACTTCATCCACATTCTCCCATTGGATGCCATATTTTCTCCACAACTGGGCGCATCGCAGACAAAGGGCCACCATCAATTGAGAGCTCTTGTCCTTTTTGGAAGACGATGCTTCAGCAGGAACGGTCGTGCCGGGTGCCACTGCTGGTGCGCGGCGCCATTGTCGCGTGTTCCGCGTGTGGCAGAATTTGCATGTAAACCCGCGTTTCTTGTCGGCCGCTTTATCCGCATCGAACGCTGAATCATCCTGATCGTCTGCCACGTCGTCTGCCAGTTTGGCGGCTACCAGATCCCGCTTGGCTTCTTTCTTGCCCTTTCTCCCTTCGTAGTTGCCCCAAATCTGTTTCCCGCGGGGGCTCTTCTTCCAGACGTAATAGAATCGCACAATCTGGTAGTGGGGGACGGTCTTAACATGCTTCGTCACGTTGCGGAGTTCCGATCCATACTTGCCGACACCTTGTTCAAACAACTTGAGTTCTTCGGGACGTAAATGGGGTTCCTTGAGGTCCTTGTATTTGTTGGACTTCTTGAGTTTGGCCAGCGCGGCATCCACGTTGAAACTATTGGCATAGAGCAATTCCAGGGCTTTGTCCAGGAAATTGGTGGACCACTTTTCGAGGCCCATCGTGGGAGCAATCTCCTTGGCACGTGCCATATAGTCGTTGATAAACTTTTCGCGCTCTTCCAGGGTTAAGTCCGAGCCGGGGGCATCATCTTCTCCGCGCGACGACGATGGAATCTGGGTGGCGGTGGGCATCTTGAACAACAGCTCAGAGGTCCGGGTCGGTTTTCCATTGACCGTTACTGGCTCATCCTCCCCGCGTCGGACATAGCCATTTGGTTCATCCGTTACCCATTTCGGTCGATTCGCCAATTCCTGCCTGGCAGCTTCAATAGCTGCGAGAGTCTCCTTTCCGAGCTTAGAATCCTTGCGGCTAGATGACTTTTGCAAGTATTTCTTCTTAATCTCTGTTGGCTTGACATACTCCACAGGGCGCCCCGGCCACGGATTGACCATAGCCTGGTGTCGTGGACCAAGACGAGAACTAGCACGCGGATATATTCGGTCATCGTAGTCCAATACATCTTCCACCCGACAATGAATACCCAAGTACCGAAAAGGCCACATTCGCGCCTGTGCTGTCTGTTCCTCGGTGGCCGGGTGGATTGCCGTGTAATCGGCTGCGGCAGGCGTGCTGCCCTTGGTGCCATTGGCAGCACCGTTCGGGTCCTCTTCCTCTTCCTCGGGAATCTCTTCTTCTCCTTCAGGCGGAGCGTCACCGATCATGGAAGTGTGGCGAGCCTCCAATTTTCGTTCCTGCGCACGGCTACAAGCCGCGCAGGCCCATGCGAAGCCACGGGCCGGTTTCTTGGTTAATGCAGGCCGTACACAATACATGTGGTATGTATTGTGACAAACGGCGCAATCCACCGAATCGGTACTAAATGATGTTAGTAATTAGAATATAATATAATATGATATAATAGTATATAAAAAAAATACATACTTTGCAGCATAGAGACTACAGCGCTTACAGGTTTTGACGGCCGCCGTCAGTTCCTTGCGCTTACCGATTTCCACTAGAACAAACTTCCACCGGTCGTCCAAAACTTTCTTTACATTCGCGGGGACATTGATAACTTTACTGGTAGGAATGACGTCGTAGTAGCGATGAATGTAGCGGTCGAACATTTTATCGTACCAGAAACTATCCCGGGATTTGCGGTACTCGTCAAAGTTCTCGATCTCCGATAAATGCCGAATTTGGCATTTTCCGCGTAATGAACCCAGGGGGCAAGTGTCGGAATGCATAGAGGCAAACACTAACCGAGTGTCTGCAACTCTCCGTTGAATGTCACGCGGCCGATAATACCAGTTAACTCGCAGCGCTTCGATCAGCCCCGAAGGCGTATCTTTGGAGGGGATGAATTCCATGATTCTGGCCAAATAATATGGCTCCCCAGGTGGCTCACAGATAAGGTAGACATGATCTGTCAATTAGTTAACACATATTGAACATGAAAAATCAATTTAAAATTAAAAATACCGTTGACTGCGTAGGTGGTCCCATCGTCGGCGGTCAGCACACCGTCCACGAGACTAGCTCCATGATTTTCAAAATGGACCATGTTAGACGCTGTTTGTCCCTGGACGAAACCAGGCGCGGTGGTAAAAACCTTCTTAGTGGGGTTACCATTGGGGGCGTTAGCATTGGTCGCGTGGGAGTTGGCGGGTTGCTTTCGTTTCCGCGAAGGATTTGACGTTGCGGCGTTGCTCTCTTCTAATTTAGCGGAAAAGGAAGATGTGCCGGGGATGGAGTCCTTGGCGGAGGCAGCGGCGGCGGCGGCTGCTGCTGCTGCTGCTGTCTGGGGCCCCCCATTTGAGGTCGCAGGATTTTTTCGCAAAGATGGTTTTTCAGAGTCGTGCTGCTGCTGCTGCTGCTTGCTGCTGGAGCCATTGGCGTTACTGGTTGGCGCCACCGCACCATTACGTTTGGACGACTTGGACGCGGATGCGGGATGAGCGACTTCCAGATCCACGTCAAAGTCGCGATCCTCTGCATAATTGGGACGCGGCGCATTGCGACCCCTCGAGCGCGTGCCATATGCAGTGGCGGAAGAGTTAGACGGCTGTTCTGAGGCGGGAGCCTCAGAGGGTGATGCGCTGGCAGTCATGAGTTGAGGCTGCGATTCATTCGCAGGTTGAGTTGTGGTGGTCGTGGTAGTGGCGGGCTGGGCTGACTTGTTTGATCCCCCGTGGTGATCGTTGTGCTGCTCTCCTTCTTGTGACTGTTGCTGCTGCGGCTTGTTGGGAGATGACCTGTCCGCGGCCATGACAAGATCTCACCAAAAGCAAAAACAAGAAGAAAAAAGGGTGGGTGGAAGGAAGGGGAAAATGAAAAAGTAAAATCTCCAAAACCGGCGCTACAGTAGAGAGAAAATAGAAACAGGGAGTAGACCTTCCGGGGGGGAGGGGGAGAGGCGTTTGGTAGTCCGGATTGCGATAGGGGAAACAAACACCAAAAAGTAGAGTAGAGAAGAATAGGCGCGGGAGATGCGAGAAAGCTCAGTTGACGGGACGATCCCGCATGGGAAGTGCAGGTTGAGGAAGAACAAAAAGAAAGACTAGCAGCGGGCGTGGAGAGAAGACATAGAGCGGCGATTGGCCGAGTAATGTGACAAAAGGAAGAACAAGAGAGGGCGAGTCAGTGAGAGAGGGAGAGGGAAAGAAAAGGAAAAAAGGGAGGGAGTGGAAATGAGAAGA